>OY294067.1:222789641-223238783 GCA_958510875.1 Endomychus coccineus
GAGGTTTTCGAGGTCGCTGATCACGATTCCGAAGTTGGATTTACCATTTTCCACCGCGGTAGCTAGAAATTGGCCAACTTTATGTCCCAAAAATGGTCAAATTTAATAATTTCGCAGTTTTTGTTGAAATGATTAAAACATTTCACTCGAGGTCTTCGAGGTCGCTGATCACGATTCCGAAGTTGAATTTACCATTTTCCACCGCGGTAGCTAGAAATTGGCCAACATTATGTCCCAAAAATGGTCAAATTTAATAATTTCGCAGTTTTTGTTGAAATGATTAAAACATTTCACTCGAGGTTTTCGAGGTCACTGATCACGATTCCGAAGTTGGATTTACCATTTTCCACCGCGGTAGCTAGAAATTGGCCAACTTTATGTCCCAAAAATGGTCAAATTTAATAATTTCGCAGTTTTTGTTGAAATGATTAAAACATTTCACTCGAGGTTTTCGAGGTCGCTGATCACGATTCCGAAGTTGGATTTACCATTTTCCACCGCGGTAGCTAGAAATTGGCCAACTTTAAGTCCCAAAAATGGTCAAATTTAATAATTTCGCAGTTTTTGTTGAAATTGACTAAAACATTTCACTCTGGGGTTTTCGAGGTCGCTGATCACGAATCCGAAGTTGGATTTAACATTTTCCACCGCGGTAGCTAGAAATTGGCCCAACTTTATGTCCCAAAAATGGTCAAATTTAATAATTTCGCAGTTTTTTGTTGAAATGAATAAAACATTTCACTCGAGGTTCTCGAGGTCGCTGATCACGATTCCGAAGTTAGATTTACCATTTTCTACGCGGTAGCTAGAAATTGGCCAACTTTATGTCCCAAAAATGGTCAAATTTAATAATTTCGCAGTTTTTGTTGAAATGATTAAAACATTTCACTCGAGGTTTTCGAGGTCACTGATCACGATTCCGAAGTTGGATTTACCATTTTCCACCGCGGTAGCTAGAAATTGGCCAACTTTATGTCCCAAAAATGGTCAAATTTAATAATTTCGCAGTTTTGTTGAAATGATTAAAACATTTCACTCGAGGTTTTCGAGGTCGCTGATCACGATTCCGAAGTTGGATTTACCATTTTCCACCGCGGTAGCTAGAAATTGGCCAACTTTATGTCCCAAAAATGGTCAAATTTAATAATTTCGCAGTTTTTGTTGAAATGATTAAAACATTCCACTCGAGATTTTCGAGGTCGCTGATCACGATTCCGAAGTTGAATTACCATTTTCCACCGCGGTAGCTAGAAATTGGCCAACTTTATGTCCCAAAAATGGTCAAATTTAATAATTTCGCAGTTTTGGTTGAAATGATTAAAACATTTCACTCGAAGTTTTCGAGGTCGCTGATCACGATTCCGAAGTTGGATTTACCATTTTCCACCGCCGTAGCTAGAATTTGGCCAACTTTATGTCCCAAAAATGGTCAAATTTAATAATTCCGCAGTTTTTGTTGAAATTGACTAAAACATTTCACTCGGGGGTTTTCGAGGTCGCTGATCACGATTCCGAAGTTGGATTTACCATTTTCCACCGCGGTAGCTAGAAATTGGCCAACATTATGTCCCAAAAATGGTCAAATTTAATAATTTCGCAGTTTTGTTGAAATGATTAAAACATTTCACTCGAGGTTCTCGAGGTCGCTGATCACGATTCCGAAGTTAGATTTACCATTTTCTACCGCGGTAGCTAGAAATTGGCCAACTTTATGTCCCAAAAATGGTCAAATTTAATAATTTCGCAGTTTTTGTTGAAATGATTAAAACATTTCACTCGAGGTTTTCGAGGTCACTGATCACGATTCCGAAGTTGGATTTACCATTTTCCACCGCGGTAGCTAGAAATTGGCCAACTTTATGTCCCAAAAATGGTCAAATTTAATAATTTCGCAGTTTTTGTTGAAATGATCAAAACATTTCACTCGAGGTTTTCGAGGTCGCTGATCACGATTCCGAAGTTAGATTTACCATTTTCCACCGCGGTAGCTAGAAATTGGCCAACTTTATGTCCCAAAAATGGTCAAATTTAATAATTTCGCAGTTTTTGTTGAAATGATTAAAACATTCCACTCGAGGTTTTCGAGGTCGCTGATCACGATTCCGAAGTTGGAATTACCATTTTCCACCGCGGTAGCTAGAAATTGGCCAACTTTATGTCCCAAAAATGGTCAAATTTAATAATTTCGCAGTTTTGGTTGAAATGATTAAAACATTTCACTCGAAGTTTTCGAGGTCGCTGAACACGATTCCGAAGTTGGATTTACCATTTTCCACCGCCGTAGCTAGAATTTGGCCAACTTTATGTCCCAAAAATGGTCAAATTTAATAATTCCGCAGTTTTTGTTGAAATTGACTAAAACATTTCACTCGGGGGTTTTCGAGGTCGCTGATCACGATTCCGAAGGTAGATTTACCATTTTCCACCGCGGTAGCTAGAAATTGGCCAACATTATGTCCCAAAAATGGTCAAATTTAATAATTTCGCAGTTTTTGTTGAAATGATTAAAACATTTCACTCGAGGTTCTCGAGGTCGCTGATCACTATTCCGAAGTTGGATGTACCATTTTCCACCGCGGTAGCTAGAAATTGGCCAACTTTATGTCCCAAAAATGGTCAAATTTAAGAATTTCGCAGTTTTTGTTGAAATTGACTAAAACATTTCACTCGGGGGTTTTCGAGGTCGCTGATCACGATTCCGAAGTTGGATTTACCATTTTCCACCGCGGTAGCTAGAAATTGGCCAACTTTATGTCCCAAAAATGGTCAAATTTAATAATTTCGCAGTTTTTGTTGAAATGATTAAAACATTTCACTCGAGGTTTTCGAGGTCGCTGATCACGATTCCGAAGTTAGATTTACCATTTTCCACCGCGGTAGCTAGAAATTGGCCAACATTATGTCCCAAAAATGGTCAAATTTAATAATTTCGCAGTTTTTGTTGAAATGATTAAAACATTTCAATCGAGGTTTTCGAGGTCGCTGATCACGATTCCGAAGTTGGATTAACCATTTTCCACCGCGGTAGCTAGAAATTGGCCAACTTTATGTCCCAAAAATGGTCAAATTTAATAATTTCGTAGTTTTTGTTGAAATGATTAAAACATTTCACTCGAGGTTTTCGAGGTCGCTGATCACGATTCCGAAGTTGGATTTACCATTTTCCATCGCAGTAGCTAGAAATTGGCCAACTATATGTCCCAAAAATGGTCAAATCTAATAATTTCGCAGTTTTTGTTGAAATGATTAAAACATCTCACTAGAGGTTTTCGAGGTCGCTGATCACGATTCCGAAGTTGGATTTACCATTTTCCACCGCGGTAGCTAGAAATTGGCCAACTTTATGTCCCAAAATGGTCAAATTTAATAATTTCGCAATTTTTGTTGAAATGATTAAAACATTTCACTCGAGGTTTTCGAGGTCACTGATCACGATTCCGAAGTTGGATTTACCATTTTCCACCGCGGTAGCTAGAAATTGGCCAACTTTATGTTCCAAAAATGGTCAAATTTAATAATTTCGCAGTTTTTGTTGAAATGATTAAAACATTTCACTCGAGGTTTTCGAGGTCGCTGATCACGATTCCGAAGTTGGATTTACCATTTTCCACCGCGGTAGCTAGAAATTGGCCAACTTTATGTCCCAAAAATGGTCAAATTTAATAATTGCGCAGTTTTTGTTGAAATGATCAAAACATTTCACTCGAGGTTTTCGAGGTCGCTGATCACGATTCCGAAGTTAGATTTACCATTTTCCACCGCGGTAGCTAGAAATTGGCCAACTTTATGTCCCAAAAATGGTCAAATTTAATAATTTCGCAGTTTTTGTTGAAATGATTAAAACATTCCACTCGAGGTTTTCGAGGTCGCTGATCACGATTCCGAAGTTGGAATTACCATTTTCCACCGCGGTAGCTAGAAATTGGCCAACTTTATGTCCCAAAAATGGTCAAATTTAATAATTTCGCAGTTTTGGTTGAAATGATTAAAACATTTCACTCGAAGTTTTCGAGGTCGCTGAACACGATTCCGAAGTTGGATTTACCATTTTCCACCGCCGTAGCTAGAATTTGGCCAACTTTATGTCCCAAAAATGGTCAAATTTAATAATTCCGCAGTTTTTGTTGAAATTGACTAAAACATTTCACTCGGGGGTTTTCGAGGTCGCTGATCACGATTCCGAAGGTAGATTTACCATTTTCCACCGCGGTAGCTAGAAATTGGCCAACATTATGTCCCAAAAATGGTCAAATTTAATAATTTCGCAGTTTTTGTTGAAATGATTAAAACATTTCACTCGAGGTTCTCGAGGTCGCTGATCACTATTCCGAAGTTGGATTTACCATTTTCCACCGCGGTAGCTAGAAATTGGCCAACTTTATGTCCCAAAAATGGTCAAATTTAAGAATTTCGCAGTTTTTGTTGAAATTGACTAAAACATTTCACTCGGGGGTTTTCGAGGTCGCTGATCACGATTCCGAAGTTGGAATTACCATTTTCCACCGCGGTAGCTAGAAATTGGCCAACTTTATGTCCCAAAAATGGTCAAATTTAATAATTTCGCAGTTTTGGTTGAAATGATTAAAACATTTCACTCGAAGTTTTCGAGGTCGCTGATCACGATTCCGAAGTTGGATTTACCATTTTCCACCGCCTTAGCTAGAATTTGGCCAACTTTATGTCCCAAAAATGGTCAAATTTAATAATTCCGCAGTTTTTGTTGAAATTGACTAAAACATTTCACTCGGGGGTTTTCGAGGTCGCTGATCACGATTCCGAAGTTGGATTTACCATTTTCCACCGCGGTAGCTAGAAATTGGCCAACTTTATGTCCCAAAAATGGTCAAATTTAATAATTTCGCAGTTTTTGTTGAAATGATTAAAACATTTCACTCGAGGTTTTCGAGGTCGCTGATCACGATTCCGAAGTTAGATTTAACATTTTCCACCGCGATAGCTAGAAATTGGCCAACTTTATGTCCCAAAAATGGTCAAATTTAATAATTTCGCAGTTTTTGTTGAGATGATTAAAACATTTCACTCGAGGTTTTCGAGGTCGC
Source organism: Endomychus coccineus (assembly GCA_958510875.1). Taxonomy (NCBI): domain Eukaryota; kingdom Metazoa; phylum Arthropoda; class Insecta; order Coleoptera; family Endomychidae; genus Endomychus; species Endomychus coccineus. The sequence goes on from OY294067.1 coordinate 222,794,702, forward strand.
TGATCGCGATTCCGAAGTTGGATTTACCATTTTCCACCGCGGTAGCTAGAAATTGGCCAACTTTATGTCCCAAAAATGGTCAAATTTAATAATTTCGCAGTTTTTGTTGAAATGATTAAAACATTTCACTCGAGGTATTCAAGGTCGCTGATCACGATTCCGAAGTTGGATTTACCATTTTCCACCGCGGTAGCCAGAAATTGGCCAACTTTATGTCCCAAAAATGGTCAAATTTAATAATTTCGCAGTTTTTGTTGAAATGATTAAAACATTTCACTCGAGGTTTTCGAGGTCGCTGATCACGATTCCGAAGTTGGATTTACCATTTTCCACCGCGGTAGCTAGAAATTGGCCAACTTTATGTCCCAAAAATGGTCAAATTTAAGAATTTCGCAGTTTTTGTTGAAATTGACTAAAACATTTCACTCGGGGGTTTTCGAGGTCGCTGATCACGATTCCGAAGTTGGATTTACCATTTTCCACCGCGGTAGCTAGAAATTGGCCAACTTTATGTCCCAAAAATGGTCAAATTTAATAATTTCGCAGTTTTTGTTGAAATGATTAAAACATTTCACTCGAGGTTTTCGAGGTCGCTGATCACGATTCCGAAGTTAGATTTACCATTTTCCACCGCGGTAGCTAGAAATTGGCCAACATTATGTCCCAAAAATGGTCAAATTTAATAATTTCGCAGTTTTTGTTGAAATGATTAAAACATTTCAATCGAGGTTTTCGAGGTCGCTGATCACGATTCCGAAGTTGGATTAACCATTTTCCACCGCGGTAGCTAGAAATTGGCCAACTTTATGTCCCAAAAATGGTCAAATTTAATAATCTCGTAGTTTTTGTTGAAATGATTAAAACATTTCACTCGAGGTTTTCGAGGTCGCTGATCACGATTCCGAAGTTGGATTTACCATTTTCCATCGCAGTAGCTAGAAATTGGCCAACTATATGTCCCAAAAATGGTCAAATCCAATAATTTCGCAGTTTTTGTTGAAATGATTAAAACATTTCACTAGAGGTTTTCGAGGTCGCTGATCACGATTCCGGAGTTAGATTTACCATTTTCCACCGCGGTAGCTAGAAATTGGCCAATTTTATGTCAGAAAAATGGATAAATTAGATAATTTCGTAATTTTTGTTGAGAATGGCTAGACAATTTCACTCGAAACTCATTTGATATTGGATATGAAACAAATGATTCACAGTCACGGATAAATTCCCTGACTTTTGATAGCAGTGCCAATTTCAACAAAAATTACGAAATTATCTAATTTATCCATTTTTCTGACATAAAATTGGCCAATTTCTAGCTACCGCGGTGAAAAATGGTAAATCTAACTTCGGAATCGTGATCAGTGTCCTCGAAAACCCGGAGTGAAATATTTTAGTCATTTTCAACAAAAATTACGAAATTATTAAATTTGGCTATTTTTCAGTCACATAATTGGCCAATTTCTAGATACTGCGGTCGAAAATGGTAAATCTAACTCAGGAATCGTGATCAGCGACCCCGAAAACCCCCGAGTGGAGTTTTCCAGCCAATTTTGGCAATTCTTACTAATTTTACAAATTTTACAATAAATTTTCCCATGAAAATTGGCTAATTTCCGATTTAACAGAAAAATGGTCGAGCGACTAGATCTTAAAGTTCAATATCATTCAGTATCCGTCCAGGAACGATTTGCAAAAAATATTAAGTTGATTGGTCTGTTTGGAAAAAATTCCGAGCTTTCACATTTTCAACGTCTAATTTTACCTGACTATTATCCGTATATTAATTTTTCCTATCGAGCTATGAAGCTCTTGTAAGAATTATGCAAAATGGAACCGTAATGACTTGACTCATTCCGAATGTTCGCTGAAATATCACATTCTTGCTACTATAATAATGTTACTGAGATTGGAAATATATTTGGAATTCGTGCATTGATTTGAATTGATTCCAATAATGAGGTACTTATTTTAAGTGTTTGTTCCCATAATCAACAACGCTTACTTCAACAGTTTAACATAAAAATATGAGAAATAATATCCACTTGAAGCTGAAATGTAATTTGTTAATACGAGTATTTATATATAACTTTCAGGTGTAGGATCAGTTCTATTGAACGAGTAATAATGGATCAAGTAAACTATCGAAAAAACAACTTTGTAACCGGAATGAATTTTCTGAAGAATATTTCCTTTTGCAATTCACTGGCTTTTCGTTATTTAATAAGAGAATTTGATACCAGAACGTTTTTTGACATCACTCCAATATTTGTGTCGAAATATCATTATAATCATCCTACATTTATAGTGTTTGTGAAGTTGTGAAAACCTGTTGGTGTGCTTAAAATATATGAATAGTATTAGAAAATCACTACACAGTAATATTTCTATAGTTGAAAATATCATTAATAGAGAATAGTGATGTCAAAAAAGTAACTAATCGTTACTCGGGTACCCGTTTCTCTACGAAAATCGAAGAAACGAGTACCCGTTGGAAAATGTAGTCTTCAGTTACTTGTAAATCTATACGCTAAACTGATACGAGGGCAAGATGAAAAGTCCCTGAAATATAAAATAGATGGCTCCACAATCGAACTCATGTGACATTTGTGATGTACCATCTTTAACTAGAAACATTATTTCTTGCGTAAAACAAACATTACGCACACCAAAGCATCGCCCGTTTTGGCACATTATAGAGACTCTTCACCATCGATTGGAACGATTCACAAGTGGTTTACTAATTTTCGTTGTGGTAGTATGACCACAAAGGACGCCGAACGTTCTGGTTTTCCAATTGAGGTTACAACGATAGAAATCGTCACTAAAATCCATAGTATGATATTGGATGATCGGCGAGTTAGAGTGCACGAGATTACTGTGGATCTATCGGCATCTCAACTGAACGGGTACCGACCATTTTGCATACATTATTGAATATGAGAAAGCTGTCTGCCAAATGGTTGCTGCATTTGCTCTATCAACAACAAGCGCGCCCGTGTGACAACTTCAAAGGAGTGTTTGGCGATGCTCAAGCGCAATAAGAAGGACATTTTGCGTGCTTTCGTAACCGTGGACAAGACATGAATCCAACACAATACACCAGAGCAGAGACCAAAGAATAGTCGAAACAGTGGACTTGTCCTGGCGAATCGAAGACGGAAAAGGCCAAAGTGGGTTAATCTACAAACAAAGTCAGGGCGACAGTTTTTTGGGATGTACATGGTATCGTCCATATTGATTACCTTAGGAAGGACAAAACGATCACCGGCGTATATTATACAGAGCTGTTGGTTCGAATCGACGATGAGTTGAAGCGAAAGTCGCCGCATTTGGCAAAGAAGAAAGTGCTCTTCCAGCAGGGCAACTCATCAACGCACAGGTCCGCAGACGCAATGGCAAAACAAAATGAATTGCGGTACGAATTGCTTTCTTATCCACGATATTCTCTAGATTTAGCCCCTTGCGATTTTTGTCTATTTCCAAAAAGTAAGTAGCTCGGCGGAAAGAGATTTGGCTCCAACGATGAGGTCATCGCTGAAACAAACGCCTATTTTGAAGAATTGCCGAAATCGTATTATTTAAAAGGGGTCGAAAATTTCGTTGGACAAAGTGTATCTGGCTACAAGAAGATTACGTTGAGAAATAAGATAAGTTTCGATCAAATAAATCATTTCTTGTTTCAATTTTCAGGGACTTTTCATCTTGCCCTTGTACCGCGTCGGAGATAGGATGTTTTATCTTCTTAATTTTGTACAGTATTTATTTTTTGTTCTCGTACTGAATTTGTTTTTCGTTTACATTTGACATACCTGTATGTATTAATGTGACCTATTACCCAAGAATTCACATAAAATTCAAGATAACACATAATTTGTATTATTCAATATAATAAGTAAAGAACTCCTTATATTGTTAGTAACAGTTTATTGAACCAAACAGTTAGTTGTAATCAAAAATATTGGAAACCTGGTCACCCTGAGAACACTGTATAACATCCAGCTATTACGTAATTTTCTTTCTGACAGGTAACAAGGTATGTAGCCGCTGAAGCCTGACATTGTAACGATCTGACTTTTGAATAAATCGTTACAAATCATTATCATGATAGAAACATATAATAATTTGATTTTTTATCCTTGAACTTCCTCTCAATTAAAGAACTCTATCTTAAATGATATAGTTAACTGTATTCAATTAATACGGTGCGGAATCAACGAACACTATATTGTTACCCCCACATCCGAATTATTAATTAGGAAGGGAGACTCGGAATATAACCATCTTTGGTGTTTCTGTGAAGACAAGGTAGGTCTTAATCAAAGTTATTAATTAAATTGTTTTTTGAGTAGCATTGAATCTTTAATATTTCATTCATAAGCAGCCTTACTCTGATTTATACAAAACTTTGATTGTTTCCTGCTCTTATAACAGGCACCTAGATCTCTTGATTATAGATATTGTAATTTCATTCATATTATCATTTATTCAATTGAACAAATCACTTGATTCCATTTTTTGAATACAGGTGGGATTATTATATCGTATATTTTTTTTAACTCCTCGTAATACGAACAACGTAGCGTTATCCAAATCGAAAAGTTACGAAACATATAGAGGATGGGCTAGAACTAACCACTCCATAATTATACTTCCACGAGCCTTGTTTCCAATACCTTCGATTATAGAGTTAACGTGGAACTTGTTAAACAATCCCGTAATCGTAATAAAGAGTCCGAATAATACGAAGTTGACCCACGTGGTTCTAGGAATCTCTGAACCTTAACTCATATCTGACTTTTAAACTCAATTCATTTTTCTCTAACCTTGTTTAAATTCATTTCGTTAAAATTGTAGTAAATTCTGAATAATTGTCACATATTATTCTAATCTGTAATTGTAATTATAATTTATCTTGGCTTCACCTATTTAACATTTATCCAGCCTAACTCAGCTATTCTCAACGTCATTACTGAGTCATTGCATATATTAAATTTTACTTCTCTTGTGGACATCCTTCTCGTGTATTTTCTTCCTTTTTCGATAGTAGGATATTGAATCCAATACACTACTAGAGACCTCGCGGAGTCACCACAGGAGAGACACAGGGGAGTAATTTTAATATCACTGTTGCAACTTTCATTACCATGATGAATTAGATGCTGGTCGTAATCGCTGAGTCAAAGTAGATTGATTATCTTCATTTATAATTGTTTCAATTCTATATCGGTGCTCCGAAAGGGCATGCGCGTTTTGTAAAACGATTTTGCTATTGTTCATCAATATTTGAATATATTTGTTATTGTTTCTATATGCTTTGTTTCTTTTCCTTTTTACTGACTAGCATTTCAATGATGCTTATTTATTTATTTATAACAGCCTGAAATTTTCTTTTTTACTCGTGGTGGCGCCCAGGGTTTGTTGTTTAAAAAGTAATAGGGCAAGTATCATCATTGTTAACGAAAAGGGCCGAACAACCACTAGTTTGGGAAATATCAGTAACTTGGGTAAATTCATCTTTTTGATTAATTTAGAATCAAGGGAAGGTGGAAATTGCGTAGCTTACATTTGACGATATTAAAAATTTTACGTTCACACATACGGTGTAGCTCACAACATCTTTCCGTAAAGTGAGACTTTTCCAGGATCAGATGGTGCTCATCATACCAATGATGCATTTGTTTTCGAATAACGAAAAGGATGACTTACGTTTATTCAAGCTTCTTCAATTGAAATCCATTTCTGTTTGCCATAATTGAATCATCAAACGGAACATCAATCATAGAATGTACGTTGAATATGATAGTTTCCTATCTTCCGGGATCACATTTATGACCTAAACTTGTTGGAAAATATTCGTGTTGTACCTAAATATTGTAATCTCAGATTATATTTGGTTGTATTTTTCCTACCTAGTGAGAAGCTAACATAGATATTGGAATGAAAGAATAATGGCATGGTGATCAATGTTGACATTCGTAAATTAAAGTGCGTTTTTCCATTACGGAAGAGCAGGGTGCGTACAAATTTCAGAATTTCAAGCTTTAGACAGAAATATTACCTTCATTCGGAAATGACATCTATTTTCATTCTCTAATGTTACGTTCCAACAAAGAAGACAACTTTTATTCCAAATTATGGAAATTTTATCTTCATTTCATACTGAAAAATCACAATTCATGGCACAGACTGGCCTACAATTACCACTTGAGATAATAATGGATTGGAATAATTTTTTTCCTTAAATATAACAGCACATCAATTTATGATGGAAAATGGATACAAAAGATAATAGGTAATGAAACAAGAATAAATTTGTGTTTTATATTTGAAGAACTAAAATTATTTTGATACTAAAATACAAATTTACAATACCCGTATAGACAATTATTGCCGACCTCAGGATTAATGATTATTATTTTGATACTGCTGACAACTACTACTCAAAGAATATTATACCGGGTGGGTCAATCAAAACGAAACACGGCCGACATCTCATATATCGTTCGTTTCAAGAAAAATCGCTTGGACCCATCGGTTTTTATTTCTCGGGGCAAAGATTTTGTCAATATCATCAACCTTGTCGCTTACCCCCTTCGCGAAGGTGAGCTTTGATTCCCCAAAATCTTAAATCGGAATAGGGGTCGGGTAGTACCTTATTTTCGAATTCTCTTTCAACGTATCTTAGTTTTAAAAATTTGATGAACCGTTTTTGAGAAAATAAAGGAACAACAAGAAAAACAAAACGATTCCTCAATAATTATTGCTCGATGAAAAAATGTTGAAACCCCTAGATTTTCATCTCGGAGAAAAAATCTTTTGTGCATAATTTTCAACTCTGTCACGTTCAACCCCGCAGGGGTGAGCTTCAATCCTCAAATTAAAATGGGATTACAATTCTTGTGATACCATATTTCAATGGTCATTGAATTCTCTTTCCAGCAAATCCATCATAATTTGTTAACTTTAATTTCTCTTCATTAGTTATTATTATTATTTTAAGAAAATATTTTCTACATTCTTCAATCCATTTACCCTTGACATGAGATGATGTAAATTCTGATTTTATCGTTCCAAGAAGAAAGTACTTCATGTTATCTGCTGGGGAATTCTGTTTTTGTAAAGAATTTATAAATTTTGCAGTTCCTTAGAAGTTCCGAGTATTTACATTTAATTGATTTCAATTCAGTATATTGCAGGGTTATGTCTGTGACTAAACTTCATTTTGAGCTAAAACGGTTCTACAGCAAAAGGAGTATCGCTGATTGAACTGTATTATGAAAATGGTAGATGTGCTAACATTGCAGCACAGGTAATTAATGAAATGAATCCAGATAAAGATGTTAACCGAAAATACATATTTGAGCTGGAAGCAAAATTTAGGGAGACAGGATCAGTGAAAAACCGAAAACCGATTACTCCAAATCGAAGAATAGTGGGAACGAAGCAGTGAAAGTTGCTGTTTCGGGCCACGTCAATGTGGACCCTACATCAAGTACCAGGCATCTAGCTGTAGTGTGTGACATATCTCGTACGAGTATTCGCACAATTTTAAAGATACATAAATTTCACTCCTACAAAATTCATCTTGTACAACAATTAAACGAAGATGACTTTGACAGAAAATCAACATGTATTCCATGAGGTTCACACTCAATATCCTGGAAAATTAAATGTCTGGTTTGAAATTTATGGCGATTGTTTAATTGGTTCTTTTTTTCTCCTAGAAAATCTGAATGATGAAATGTGTCTGCAATTATTAGAAGATGCTATCGATCCTGCATTGACAGAAACGCTTGAAAATAATAACAATTACAATGCCGAAGAGTTGACATTTAGATAAGATGGTGCACCTCCTCATTATACTCTTTCTATTCGTGAATATTTAAATCGGACGTAGCCTGGTAGATGAATCAGCCGAAGAGGACCAACAGGGTGGGTTGCAAGATCACCTGACTTGACCCCCCAAGATTCATAAAAGTCAGCCAGTCATTAGTAAATTACGTCTGCGGATCATTGATGAATATCGAGACATTAAATCAGAAATCCTTCATAATGTCAGGGAGCGTTTTGAAAAAAATCTCTATTATTGTATGAAAGCAGGAGGCTAACACTTTCAGCACTTATTATAATGAACTATGAATAAGCTAAATTTACATTTTGTGTCTCATCTTTCCTTGTAAACCTAAACCATACTGTAAAGCTAAGCTCAAAAAGAAAATTTTTTTCAGAAAAACAAAATTATTACATAAAATTTACGTAAAAATCGATACAAATGTTTCACCAGAGTTGACTTATTAACTTACTTAACTACCTACTTAATTCTTAAAAATTGTTAGGCCGTGAAAAGACATTTTGATGACCTTTGGATTGTGGTAACATTTGACTTTTAATCCCATTTTAATTTAAGGGTTGGAACTTACCTTTGCGGGAGGTTATAGAGGCAGAGTTGAAAATGAGCGGAAAAACCTCTTTTCTCGCTATGAAAATCGACGGATCTCAACATTCTTTCACTGAGCAATAATTGTTTTTTTCATTGTTGTTCCCTCATTTTCTCAAAAATTTGTAGAACTAAGATACGTTGAACAGAGAATTCGATTATCTTTAAAATAAGGTACCACTCAACCTCTTTTCCCATTAAAGATTTTGGGGTTAAAGCTCACCCACGCGAGGGGATGAAAGTTACAAGGTTGATGATACGGGCAGAATCTTTTCTCCGGGAGATGAAAATCAACGGGTCCGAGCTATTTTTTTTAAACGAACGGTATATAAGATATCGGCCGTGTTTCGTTTTGATTGGCCCACCTGGTATATGTATGTAGTTAGGAGTGGGAGGGAATGGATAACCATGTGATTGAGATAATTACCCAGAAAATGATTCGAAAACTTATCGATAATTAGTGCATCATAGAAATTTATCTCATCAATACGTTTTTATTCTGTTCAATAGGTTCAAAACTTTCTAATTAGTCGAGTCAATAAAGCGGGGAAATCGACCAAATAAAAAAGTTTATTATAGGAAGATGGATCAAAAATTTTTTTTTGCATTACCTTCTATGAGTCCTCTAGGTCATTCGTGACTAGCAAGCGAACTGACTAGCTCCCCCCCCCAACACCCCCAAAACTCAAAATTAATCCCTTTCTCACCCCCCATTTTTTTTTAAATTGCAAAATATAGCAAAAGTGAAAATTAAGGACTGAAAATGCCCCTGGTGAGTCACTTCGCTCGCTAGTCATGAATGACCTAGAGGACTCATAGGAGGTAATGCAGAAAAAAATTTTTTGATTCATCTTCCTATAAGAAACTTTTTTATTTCCCTGCTTTATTGACTGGACTAAATAGTTTGGAACTTATTTATTATGTGTGCCTTATGTTGTAGCTGCACAATATTGGGCTGCTGATTGAATTATGTTTTCATGTTATTATTAGAAGTGGTATAAAAACAATGTTATTGTTCTTTTTTTTAATCATATGGTAATTTATTTACAAAAGTTTAGCATAATTTGAATCTAGTTTCTGTGGTCGTTTTTATTTTCTTATTTTTTTATTTATTGTTCTTAAAACATTAGAACCCCTACTTGGCTTATGTATATACCGATACAGTCATAACATTAGCTTATAAGATTTCTTCCCTTTAATTTTGAATCACTAATACATGTGCATGAATTGTTTGAAGTTTCAAAAGCTGATTCATTCTAATTCTTCATGGGTTTGGTGAATTCAAAACTATAACAATCTTAATATTAGATCTCTAAATCTGCATCTTTTTATTTGGGACATAAAAGGGCTCAAAGAAATGTATGATGCATGGTGAGTCTCGTACAATAACTGGCATTACAATATCTCATTAGTTCCTTCATTGAAACTATAGTGTGATTGTGAATGATAATTGACGTTGACATAACATAGAAAATTTTGATTCCGATGATTGAACTCGATATACTTCAGTCAATGACGGCTCATACCTCCGAATGGCAACCATAATGTAAAATGCAACATAATTATGAATGGCTTATCAGACGATACCGGTCAGGTGATTAGCTACAATAATAGTCCAAGCAATAGACCTTCGCCTAATGTTAAATTTGCAGAAATTAATACCTAAAAAAAAAATATGAGCGTATAGGAAATTAAATTCAAAGATGAGTTCCTGTTTCATGCAACTCCATCCGAAATGGATCTAAACCTAAAAAATTGGCAAAGTTGCAAAAAGCGATTCTTTTCAAATAAGTAGAAAACTATAGCTCGGATCGGAAAAAAAATAAATAAGTTGTAGGTATCAATAAGATCTATCGTTTTTTTTTCATCATAATTATCGATATCTTTCATACTTTTCGAGTTATATTGAAGATACCGTTAAAAATTGGGGTATCGAGAAGTCGTTAACTATTACGTTTCCATACTTGTTATTTGCTGTACGAATAGTCCATGGCAAGTTTAAGAAGTTTTTTTTAAATTCAAAATATTGATAGTTTTTTGAGATATATCGATTTTTCGAAAAAAAAGGCGTTCTCATAAATTGGCTAGATCTTCTCAGCGGAAGGTCCTAGAGTAACGATTCTGGGCTTATTTTCGTCTTGAAGAGTTGTACTATGACGTTATCAAAGAAATACAGCAATGTTTCGAATTTTGAGGATAAAAAAAATCACTTTGAAAAACTGCACTTTTTTTGAACATGTTTTTTAGATAAGTTCCACAACTTTCATTTTAGGGAAATGTCTTCGACGGAAATCGATTCCTGACTTTTTTCACGAATTAGCAATAACATTTTTCATCTACGATTCTCTGGACCAGAGATAATTTTCTTATTTCAAAAAAATCTGTAAGACGCAATAAACATTTTACAGAAGTGTGCTTCATGGATGCTAATGTTAAATACCTACATGTTCAATAAAAAAATACCAGGATGTGTTTTATTGATTTATAGTATCAGAAATTGAGTAACAAAGTGAAGCGTACGCGGCTGCCGGAGCGTGCGGCGGAGTGGGGGAAACTGATTTCGTGCGTTCAAAGTGGCTTGTGCTTGCAAAATCTCAAATATCTCGGCTTTTGGATCACGTACAAAAATCGAGAAAAACACGAATATCGTATATATTTTCGCCTTAGAAGCAAAACAGACTCGGAAATATTTTATTACATTTCCAATATGTTTCACTTTTGCGTCATTTAAATTGTTATTTATCATCAGAACAGTATTTTCCTTGTAATACCTCAATTTTTTATTTAGTGAATCATATTGACGTTATGCTTGCGAATCTCTTTAACAATTATTTAATCATTTCAGCAAATAAATTTTTATGATACAAAATTAAATAAATGCAACAACATATTAAGTTTGAAATTTCATTTATTTACAAAATCATTATAAAATACTTACAAATCAAAGTAGCGGTATACAACTATCTTATCTTTCACAAGTGTCGAACAACAAGCGTAACGTCAGTATGATTCACTAAGCGAAAAACGATATTCCCCAGATTAAGTACAAAAGGATTTTTGTACGTGATCCAAAAGTCGAGATGTTGAAGATTTTACAAGCACAAATCACTTTGAACGCACGAAATTAGATTCCCCCACTCCGTAGCACGCTCCGGCAGCCGCGTACGCTTCATTTGGTTACTGAATTTCTAACACTATAAATCAATAAAACATATTCTAGTATTTTTCTATTGAAAATTCACCATTAACATCCATAACGTACACTTCAGAAAAACGTTTATTGCGTCTTACAGATTTTTTTGAAATAAGAAAATCATCTCTGATCCAGAAGGTCGTAGATGAGACATTTTTTTTCGTAATTCATAAAAAAATTTTAGGAATCGATTTCCGTTAAAGACATTTCCCTAAAATAGAAGCTTTAAGACTTATCTGAAAGAAACATGTTCAAAAAAGCTGCAATTTTTCCAAAGTAATTTTTTCATCCTTCAAATTCGGAAAATCTCTATATTTCTTCAATAACATTATAGCACAGCTCTTCAAGAATAAGCCCAAAATCGTTACTCTAGGACTATTTGCTGAGAAGATCTATCCAATTTATGAGAGCAGCTTTTTTCGAAAAATCCATATATTTCGAAAAATTATTGATGAATTGAATTTAAAAAGAAATTACTTTCTGAGCTTGCCCTGGGCTATACGTACAGAAAATAACAAGTATGGAAACGTAAAAGTTGACTTCTCGATACCCCGATTTTTAACGGTTTACTCAATATAACTGGAAAAGTATGAAAGATATCGATAATTATCATGGGAGCAAATCGATAGACATATTTGATACCTACAATTTTGTGATGCAACTTTTTTTGATCCGAGCTATAGTTTTTTACTTATTTAAGAAAAACCGCTTTTTGCAACTTTGCCAATCTTTTAGGTTATGTTCGCCATTTTAGATCGAGTTGCATAAAACAGAAACTCACTTTTATATTTAATTTCCTATCCGCTCATATTTTTTTATTCAGGTATTAATTTCTGCACCCACTTCTGCCTTTTGCTTGGACTATAATTTCAATTCGGCTTTACCCAAAAATGTTGCGAATCATTACCAAGCAAAATGAAGGAACTAGTCAAGAGCAGCATACGATAATTTCCACTGCCACATCATTAAGGAATCATGGCAGGATGTATATGTAACAGTCACTGTTGATGACGGTTTCAATGCCTTTATAAAAATCGTAGCATATTATATTGATATTTACTTCCCTTACCAAAATCCTGTTGAGACTGGTTCCGTAAAAATACTGTGGATCATACCATAAACAAAAAAGGCGTCATGTATTTTGAAAGATTTATACAGATGTAAAGTGACTTCCAATAATATGATAGATGATACTATTCATAAAACATATAAAAAGACATCAAAAGGCTAACGCTGCTTCAAAACGCGATTATTTTGATAGTATTCACAACACCGCTGATAATAAAAGTAAAGCAGCTTGGGGTATTATTAACAGTGGTTTGCAGAGTAGTAGGAAAAACCTAAGGCACTGAAAATAGATGGTCTTTCAGAGAGTAATCAACAGAATATTTCCGATTACTTCAACAGCTACTTTGTCAATATACCTCAAACATCTAAGGATGAATCCAACTTTATTCAAATTGCTGAACAGGCTGATGGTTGCTGTTACAATGATAGATTGCCCAAAAATTATCCAACAATATTTCTTAGTCCAGTACGTGAGAATGAAATATTCAACACAATTCTGAGTCTGAAAAACTCGAATTCAGTTGGTCTTGATAACATAAGCAGTAATATGTTAAAGTGTGTGGTTGAGTTCATAGTTATGCCCATTACTTATCTGCTAAACTTATTCATGAGTGAAGGAATTTTTCCCGACTTTTCAAAAACGGCAAAAGAAATACCTTCGCTCAAAAAGGAAAGTTGAAAATCTTTGTCCTATCTTCCTGTTATCTACTTTGTCCAAGACACTAGAAAAAGATATAGCTTTCTAGAATATTGACCTTCATTTCTACTCCTTGCTAAATTGTCTGGATATGGATTTAGGGGGAAGTTGTATGAGTGGATATCATCATATTTGTCTGAAAAACACCCTGAATAGTCTGAATGCCTGCGTAGAATGGCTTGCTGCGAATCAACTCATTCTGAATACCTCAAAAACACTTTTCATTTATTTTAAACCCCGCGCAATAAACTACAATGAGAGTTACCTCTTAAAAATTGTCGGACATTCTTTGACACAAGTACGTTTTCTGGGGTTATGTATAGATAACGCTTCGAACTGGGATGCTCACATTGACATGTTATGTAGCAAATTACCAACTATGTGCTATGCTTTGAGGAGGTCGCACAGTCTTACAAGTAGATGTATACTCCTATCCTATTATTATGCACAGTTCTATTCAAGATGTTCTTATAACCTTCTAAGGATTCTAAGGATCTGCATCTAAATCAGACCGAGTCTTCCTAATGCAGAAGTTTGTAGTAAGAAGTATGGTAGGATGCAAATAGAAGGACCTACAATTGCAATTCTTAGTCCAGGCTATGAACCGGAAAATAGAAAAAAAAAACATGTAAGTTCGGATCGAAAAAATTTTTTTGCATTAGTTTCAGGAGGTTCTCAGGATCATTCATACACCTTAAAACCTCTTGGGAACCCCAACCATGCCCATTGGGGGCGAAAATGGCCCGAAATCTCCAAGTCTTGAATTGTATTTTCTACAAAAAAAGGTATTTTGGCATTTCGAGTGCACCTAGGAGGTTTTTTGGGTCGCTGAAAACAAATCCATAGCCAGATTTACTTGCAACTTATCGTAGGGGTGGTAAAATCGACAAAATTGGCCAATTTCACACCCCTATATGTTATTTTACAATTTACGTGTTTTAGGCATTTCGAATGCACCAAGGAGGTTTTTTGGGTCACTGATCACGAATCCGTAGCCACATTTACTTGCAATTCATCGTAGGGGTGGTAAAATCGACGAAATTGACCAATTTTGCACCCCTATATGTTATTTTGCAATTTACGTTTTTTTGGCATTAAGAATGCACCAAGGGGGTTTTCTGGGACGCTGAGTTCGATTCCGAAGTCAGATTTACTCGGAAGTAATTCTAAAATGCAAAAATAATAAAAATTCAGAACCGCGTCAAATTAGCCATTTTTATAAATTTCTCACCCCTACGATGATATTCGAGTAAATCTGTAAATTGTAAAATAACATATGGGGGTGCGAAATTGGCCAATTTTGTCGATTTGATCACCCCTACGATATATTGCAAGTGAATCCGGCAGCGGATTCGTGTTCAGCGACCCAAAAAACCTCCTAGAAGCACTCGAAATGCCAAAATACCTGTTTTGTAGAAAATACAATTCAAGACTTGGAAATTTTGGACAATTTTCGCCCCCAATGGGTGGGGTTGGGTTTCCCAAGAGGTTTTAAGGTGTATGAATGATCCTGAGAACCTCCTGAAGCTGATGCAAAGGAAACTTTTCGATTCGAACTTACATGTTTTTTTTTAAATTATAGCTAAAATCCCGGTTCACAGCCTGAACTATCTACCCCTATAAAGCAACTTTAGATGATGCCCAAATAAATGTTGGTTATTTTCACCGCAATGATTTCAATCATACTTATCCTGCTAGAGGCCGAGCAGACTTGTTGATACCTCAGCATAAGATGTCTCTGTATGAAGAAAGTCCACGATATACGGGCATAAAGATGTTCAAGAAAGTTCTGCAGTCGTTGAAAAATAATGCTTACTTAAAACAGCTTAAGAAGAGAGTTATGAATTTCTTTCAGATAATTTTATTTTCTTCAAATTAACTTTTTTCTTTATTTGTTAAAATAAGTAGGAAACAAATTATTCACAGAACCGAACTCACTCCTTTAACTAAGGTGGCAGCCTTGTCACAAATGCGTTATGCCTTTTTAGATTTAAACTTGCCCCTGACCCTCCAACAGTACTCAAAGAATCGAGTTGCCATATATAAATACAATTTGATATCTACGTTCACTGAACTATTATTGATATCGAGATTTGTTGTTGTCATTTATTATTATTTTCTGGAGGTAACCTGTGGGCGGAAATACTCTGTATTAATGCATAGTGAAATGCATACACATTTCGTGTTAGCAGTCTGTTCTATTGCGAGAATTAGCTAGCTCAGTCCACGACGTTTCCTGTTTTCGTGGTCGAGCTAACTAGTCGGCTACAAATATTTGATGTCAAGATTAGTTGTCTCATTCATTATTATTTCTTGGTGATGAACTAGGAGCGGCGAAAATTCTCTACATCATTCTCATTTTCGTTGTCGAGCTGATCAGTCGCCTACATATGTTTAGTTATTGATGCCGAGATTATTTTTCTCATTAATTATTGGCTTCTGGCAGTAAACTGGCGGCGGTTAAAATACTCTACAGTAGTTCTATTATCAAAATAATCTAACCTAGTTAGTCTGACTTTCGCGATCAAATTTCCTTGTAGTACTCGATGGAAGTTATTCACTTTGGGCATATCAAGAAAATGCCTGTCACTTATACAAGAATTAAGGATTTAGGAACACTGGGATGATATATGATCTTTTTCATCTGTAACCTAATCCATCGTGCCACATTTCATCGAAAGCTTGGCTTATATCCAGGGATGGTGATGACCAGGAACCGTTCAAAGACTCCAGGTTTCATGTTTCCTAATTTTCAAAGTGTATATTTACGAATCAAACCCCTTTCATCCAAACATCTTGGTAGTGTTGATCTTACGGTTGATGACTTGGGGTGATCTTACTTTGGATATTCTCGAGTTATCAGACCAGTGGACAACATCAACCGTAAAGTTGACTTGTAGAACTATAGCATATTATATGCTTATGGCCGTAATCGTATGTTTGGCATCAAGTCAAGATGTGCTTCTGGTACCTATGCTATTTGATCTACTTGTAATTATTTTTGTAGGCGCCCATATTCTTCCATCATTGTTCGTTGCTTTTGAAATATCAAGCGGCATGCACATCAGACTAGCTCGAGCTCGTCTTCTCTCGTGGAATAAGAAGAATTTGTTTGTACCACTTGTGAATATAATCTACGAGCTTTAGCGTATGTTTGGGAGCTGAACTCGAAACATGCGAATACAACTCCATGGCAGGTCGAATCTGTGCCTTATAGATTATCAGGCACTGAATAGAAAACCAAGTTTTTAGAAGCGATTTTCTCAATGGATCGTCCTCTGGGAGGGTGCTGTTGGTGGTGATACCGAGCATGGTTTTGAAGGACCACAGGAATAGCTTTACCTGACACCTTCGTGTTAGGGATTTTAGGAGCCGCCTACATGGAGAAAATACAAGCTTGAGTTTTGGTTGCATAAACTCTATTAGATTCACTTTTCAAAATTCGTGCCAGATCTTCATTCAATGCATTGACCTGTCCATATTTTACTCCTGGGCTTCATGTATTTATTTTATAATCTCATTTATTTACATAGCGAGAGATCCAGAAGCTACATTCATAATTTTTAATTAATATTGTGCAAATATTATGAAGTTATATATAAGATGAATAAATATTTAAAAATGTAAATGAACGGCTATGCCTTTGCAACTAAATTAAAGAATTCAAAAAGGAAAAATCGATGGTGGAAGCTGTACTTTTTGTTAATTTATCATGTTGATATAATAAAACACTCATTACTCTGATTTTTATCTTTTATAGTATGGTGAAAATTGCTATAGATTCGACAACTAGCATGTCATCTTCAAAACATACGAGGGCAAGGTGAAAAGTCCCTGAAGAATTAAACAAGAATTGATTTATTTGATCAAAATTGATTTTATCTCTCAACATAATCTCTTTGTAGCCAGATACACTTCGTCCAACGTTATTATAATTTTTCGATCCCTTCCAAATACGATTTCGGCAATCCGAAATAGGCGTTTGTTTCAGCGATGACCTCATCGTTGGAGCCAAATCTCGTTCTGCCATTTCTTGAAGTTTGTAAAATGATAACAATCGCAGTTGTCCAAATCTGAAGAATAAGCTGAATGGCAAACAAATTTGTAGCGAAATTCATGTAATTTTGCCATTGCAACTGCGGACCTATGCGCGGGTGCGTTGTTCTAGTGGAAGAGCACTTTTTTCTTCGCCAAATGCAGCCGCTTCAAATGGGCGTCGAATCGAACCAACAGCTCTGCATAATATACGTCGAAGATCGTTTTGCCCTTTTTAAGGTAATCGATATGGGCGATACCGTACGCATCCCAAAAAACTATCGCCATGACTTTGTTGACGGATAAACACACTTTGGCCTATTTTGGCTTCGATTCTCCAGGACGAGCCCAATGTTTCAACTGTTCTTGGGTCTATGGTGTATTGTAATGAACCCATATTTCGTCCACGATTACGACAAAGCGCAAAAAGTCCTTCTTATCGCGCTTGAACATCGCAAATACTCCTTTAAAGGACACCGTGTGAGAACATTCCTTTGAAGTTGTCACAGCATGTGGCACCCATCTGGCTGATAACTTTCTCAAATTCACAAATGTATGCGAAGTGTTTCGCATCCGTTCGGTTTAGTGTAGCCCAAAATCGGTCTCGGGTTGCATTTTTGCAAGATCAAGACCAAGACCAAGACCGCGTAATTTTAGCAAGACCAAGACCAAGACTGACCGTGCAAGGTTTGAGCAAGAACAAGACTAAGCCTGCGAGACTCTAGCGTCTTGCAGTTAGGACTGAGTGTCGATTCGGGGAGCGGACAGGCTTAATTTATGTTACAATAAATTGACACATAGAAAACAAACGAAACAGAATAAAAGAAAGTACTAGTACATAAAATGTTGAAGAAGAAAATAGGCAGAAAATAGGAAGACGTAAAGTACAGATATAAATGACTATCAGTGCATTTTCGTTGAAGAGGGAATTTACACAGTCCGAATAAGTGAATAAAAAATAATATATTAAATATAGTATGAAAATAAATAAAAATATGAAAATAATAAAATAGAAAAATAAACTATATAGAATAAAGCGTAATAAAATTATATGTAGTATGTTACCGAGAAAATGTTTATTTTCTTAATATTTCAAAAGTCAAAGGCAAAAAAAGAGATCTTACAAACTAATTTGAAATCTAACTCATAATAATAAGGTAGGTATAAGAGCGAAAAGCAGGAAGTTACAATGTCATGCGTCTGTACGCCGCATGCGGCATTCTTTGATTTGCGGCGGCATCCTTTAATGAGAGCCGGCACGTACCAAGGCGGCGCGGTACAAGGCGACACTATTCAAGCGAATGGACTATAAATAATAGTATTTATTCCAATTCCAGTCATTCCCAATTGAGCTTTGCTTCTAGTCTAATGAAATAATTGGTTTTACTCTAATTCTTGTTGTTCTCGGAAAACTTATCACGTTTACAATTTGACATGAGTGACGAAGATTCAAATAGTTCTAGTCGGAGTAGTGAGATTTGAAGTTATAGATCTGAAAGACCTAAAAGCAAATTTGATGGTTTTTCGAAATAATTCATGCATCCCAAATTGCTTTGTGTAAATTGTGCCAACATAAAAAGTTTGGAATAAAAATGAAAAACAAAAACAGTAATAGGTAATTGCGAGACTTGCGAGACTGTTGCTGCAAGACCAAGACCAAGACCAAGACTGGGAGCGCAATACCAAGACCAAGACCAAGACCAGGTGTATTGGGGCAAGACCAAGACCAAGACTGGCTAAGTCTCGTCTTGTTCTTGCATTTGGGCAACTCTAGTTTGGTTGCCTCAGCAATCATGTGCACTTCAATTCACCCATCGTCCTATATCATACCATGGATATTATATACGATTTCTGGCATTGTAACCTCAATTGGATGACCAGAACGTTCGGCGTCCTTTGTGGTCATACTACCAGTAAATCACTTGTGAATCGTTCCAATCGATGGCGAAGAGTCCTCATAATTTTCAAAAAGTGATGATTTGGTTCGCGTAATATTTTTTCCACGCAAGAAATAATGTTCAATCAAGACGTGAAATTCACTTTTTTCCATGTTTACAAAAATCTTCAAGGCTGCTTGAATCTGATGGGTGTCAAAACAGAACTAAATGACATATCAGTCTGAAAATTTTAATGCGTTCCAGTTAAAGATAGTACATCACGAATGTCACCTGGGATTTCCGATTGTGGTGCCATCTTTTTTATTTTTCAGGGACTTTTCACCTCACCCTCGCACATCAGTATCGTTTTGAAAATAACAGGTTAGTAGTCGAAACTATAGTCATGCTAGTATTTCTACAATATAAGTGTGACAGAGAAAGATTAATTAAGAATCAATTTATGTTTTAATGTGGATTTCAAGGTATCTTAAAAACATATCAAGTCTAGAACGATGTTCATTGCAGGATTGAAGCATCTTACATATCGAAGAATTCTGAGATCAGTTGATGTTTTTTTATGATATAGCGAATAGAAGATGATCTCTTGGTCTTTTGTTAGGAATATTAGAAGTCACCATATGGATTGGCTACTTGGATTCTGTAATGAGTTATTGACAATTATAAACCAAAATTAAATATCAGCTATGGCACGTCTATTCTTTAACGTAGTCTACTAAAAATATTTAACTACAACTAGATCATTTTTGTAAGAAATGTATCTCATGAACCTATTTTGAATTCTTTCAATCATTATTTTGTAACAAATCTATTGGAAATTGTAGATGCAAAGTTGAAAATAAAGGAGATAGAACTCTAGATGAGCAAGTGGTATGATGTGTTTCTCCATCTGAAGAGCTGTGTACAGGAAGGTAACTCCAACAGATTGTTGATATGTATCAGGAACAAAGTTGATGTCAAGACATCACTGTGGAATACCAGCATTTATAATCATTGTGTCGGAAGAGACTCCATCAACCAACACATCTATCTGAGGAAAACCTTGATAGTAGGGGGTTGAGACGGGAAATCATATAATGGAAAAGTTTCTCAAGAAGGTTTTGGTGCCAGACTCGTTCGGATGCTTAGGAGATATCTACTGCTACAGCTAGAGATTCCTGATATTTTTCTATGGATGGCTGCCATACATGTGTTACATAGGCGAGCATGTCTTCTGTTCTTGCTAATCTTTGCTGATGAGAACTATATTGACAGTCATTTACGATTTTGAAGTTTAATTGCAAATTTTGTTTCCAACGGTAACTACATTAGTTCACTAACTTTCATGATTCATTCATTATGGAAGTTACCTATGCCACTTTGTTGGCACTATGGTTTCGGATGGTCTCAGTTTTTTTGGAAAATGAAGCAGATGTATGAAATTTATACGGCTTTATTCTTTTTGATGAAATTCGTTAATCAATCGGGTATATTGACATGGTTTTTGGCTATTACCTCGAAAACCGCTCAATTTATAAAAATTAGAACTAGTATTTTTCCATTTTCGAATGACATGTCAAATATGTCACACTTTTATGGGGAAGCAGTTCCGGGGTTGATATAATTTTCGAATTACAAGACAAAAAATCATAATCTTGGGGAAAGAGGCTTTAGCACATGTTACAACAGTAATTAACTTGAATATACAGAATGGGCCAATCAAAACGAAACACGGCCGATATCTCATATATTGTTCGTTCAAAAAAATCTCTCGGACCCGTCGAATTTTATTTCCCGAGAGAAAGATTTTGCCTATATCATCAACCTTGTAATTTTAACTCCAAAATCTTGAATAGGAATAGAGGTCGATTGTTATCTTATTTTAAAGGTAATCGAATTCTCTGTTCAACGCATCTTAGATTTACAAATTTGATGCAGCCGTTTTTGATACAATAATGGAAGAATAATGGAAAAAAAATTATCGCACGGTGAAAAAATTTTGAGATTCATTGATTTTTATAGCGAGAAAAAAGTTTTTTTCCACTTATTTTCAACTCTGCCGCTCCAACCTCCCGCAGAGGAAAGCTTCAACCCTTAAATTAAAATGGGATTAAAAGTCAAATGATACCACAATTCAAAGGTCATCAAAATCAAGGCTTAACAATTTTTAAGAATTGAGTAGGTAGTTAAAATAGTTAATAGGTCATCACTGATAAAACAGTTAATAGGTCATCACTGATGAAACATTTGTATCGATTTTCACGTTGATTTTATGTAATAACATTGTTTTTGTGGAAAAAACTATTCTTTTTGAGCTCAGCTTTCCGGTATGGTTTAGGTTTACAAAGAAAGATGAGACACAAAATGCTTACTCATTGTTCATGATAATAACTGCTGAAAGTGTTGGCCTAATCCTGTCTCCTAAATTTTGCCACCACCTCAATTATGTATTTTCGGTTAACATGTTCATCTGGATTCACTTCATTGCATAGCTGTGCTGCAATATTAACAAATCTACCATTTTCATATTACAGTACAATCAGCGATACTTCCTCTGCAGTAGAATAAACCATTTCAGATCAAAATAAAGTTAATCACATACAAAACCTTGCGATATACTGAATTGAAATGAATTGAATGTAAATACTCGAAACTTCTATGGAACTTCAAAATTTATAAATTTTTTCACAAAAACAGAATTCCACAGCAAATAAAATGGAGTACTTTTTTCTTCGAACAATAAAATTAGAATTAACATTACGTTTTGTCACTGGTAAATAGATTGAGGAATGTAGAACACATTTCCTTATTAAAATAAATAATAAAGAGAAATTAAAGTTAATAAATTACGTTGGATTTGCTGAAAAGAGAATTTAATGACTATCAAAATATGGTATCACACGAATTTTAATTCCATTTTAATTTGAGGGTTGAAGCTCACCCCTGTGGGGGGTTGAAGAAAAAGAAAGACCGGGATAAAAATCAACGGGCTTTAACATTTTTGTTCTCATTGTTGTTCCCTTATTTTCTCAAAAACGGCTGCATCAAATTTGTAAAACTACGATGCGTTGAACAGAAAATTCAATTACCTTTACCTCGCCCCCTATTCCCATTCAAGACTTTGGGGTTGAAACTAACCCTCGCGAGGGGGTGGAAGTTACAAGGTTGTTGATATGGGCAAAATCTTTCCCCGGGAAAAAAATCGGCGAGTTCGAGCGATCTTTTTTTTTAACGAAAGTTATATGAGATATCGGCCGTGTTTCGTTTTGATTGGCCTACCCGGTATTAATTCTTCCTAGTTAGTTCATTTTATTAAGTTTTACGCATCCACATAAACTTTACCAAGCCAATGAACCATCACTAAATTGTGATTTTCATGGTTATAATCGAAACAAACTAGACATTCGATCAGATAGTTTTTGACTGAGCAGGTCTCAACCTTTCCTGTCATTGAACGTTTAACGAATGTCCATATGTCAGAAATTTGATTCTGAAAAAGTTAAAAATTACTACTATACAGTTTCTCATTGCGAAACACATTTCACTCCATTAATGAATTTTTGAACATCTTAATATACCTAATATATATTTTATAACCATTTCTATCTATTTCTATCAGTTTTTATCTTGTGTATTCAACTACAACTTGAAAATTATTACTCTGGGTGTTTTCATTTGACCCAAATTTCAAGTTATTCGTATGTATCGTGATAACAATCCGTACATACTGTAAGTGTATTTACGAGAATAAATTTCAATCTTTTCAATTAAGTTACAACCACATGTTTTAACTTGTTTTCATACTTAACTGTTGAAAATTTTATTCACCTGGGTTGAATCTATATTAACATTATCAACACAGATGAATCTATTATATTATATTCTGACGAGCTTACATTAAATTAATTGCTCTGTGGTAACCTGAAAGTGAGCTTTGCATGGACCTTTATGATTTATCAATGATTTTGACAGTTCAAATAACAGCAAAATATAACTATGATAAATTTATCACCCCTATCATCAATTCCATCAAGTCTCTAATATCTTGACACAGACTATAATTTGATATATTTCCACGCTTTCAGCAAATCCTAATCATTTGAAAAATATTATGCAAAGGAAAATACAAACATATTTCGTGTTAGAGTCTAGAGACTATTGTTTCCCTTTTTCATGTGCTCATCAGTGTAACGAACCATACGATGAAGGCACAAATCTTCAGCAGTGAGATATATAACTACCACCTACGAAAATGTTTGGGCGAGTCTGGGTGTTCCAACATACTCTGCCGGAAAGCAGATGACCCACTGAGAATGTTATTCACAATAAAAAATTATGAATCAGATCTCGCGATTCAAAGAATCGGCAAGTAAAAATACATCTGCTCTCCTGCAGTTGGTGTTGGAACCTCTGAGTTCTCCAAACATTTTCTAATATGGTAGTTATACTTCTGCTACAGATGGTTGATCTGTGCCTTCATCGTCTGGCTCATTTCACCGATGATCTCATGAGAAGAGTGAAACAGCTGTCATGAGCTAATATTTGTGTTGTCACTGTTCAACTGGAGACCCAACACTTTGTCTGCAGATATATTAGTTAACTGTTCCTAAGAGTCCTAGCTATTTTCTCGGCGGCAGCTAGTGAATATATATTACAAGCATACGTCTTACCCGCAGAAGTTTCCGAAAGCGGAAATTTGGGAAGATGAGGTGTTAGCAATTTACGGATGAGAAAATTTTGATAGGAACAACACAAGTTGAAAAAGATGAATCCTGTTGCGCCGTTCCTATTGTTCGTACCAATTTGAAAATTTCCTACCCGCTAAAGCAGATTTAAGTACTGTAGCGACACATGGACAAATCACTTATCAATAGTTTAAGTTTACAAATGAGATTATCAAAATTCAGAAAATCATTCATGGTCTTCCGTATTCGAAAGATTAGTTAGGGGCAGCAAAACGACATCTAACCAATCATTAAGAACCACTAAGAAAAAAAAATGGTGGTAAACAGTGTGAGCAACACCGAGCGTATCAGCTAGTATTTGAATAAAATCCAAATTCTCAGATTTTTGCCTATACCTTATGATATTCCAGTATAGCTTCCAACATTGTATTTATTCCTTGGTCATATTCTTTGCCTTCCGAATTTTTTTCAATAAATGATTTACCTCTGATACTGTGGTGTTTTTCTTCTATAAAACCACATACAGTTTGTCTAACATTCTGATAATCACCGAAATAGTTTTCTCGAAATTCTAACGAGATGAAGTTATTGAAGTAAGTATTCATTGAATCCATCCTCATTGAAAGGACTGTATTTGTTTATTTCTTGTTGAAGCGGAGAAGCGGCTAAAAGTTGGCCTAGAGATGAAACTGAGTGAATTGTTGGCATACTCTATTAAGAAATACAAGTATGCTAGCGTTTCACAGACGCTTAATAATTTTGATGAATTTTAATAAATTTTCCATGTTCGGATTAGTCAGAAAACCCAATAATTCTTAAATTAAGATAATTTGTTCAAAACGTCATCAGAATCATGTTATTCATTGGTCTATATCGCAACGTGATCAAAACAGTTTAATTTATATTCATTTCATAAGTATCAAACATTTTATTGAAATTAGATATAAATTCTTGATCGTTGATTTTTTTCAAATTTTGTTCTTGTTTTGGAATAATTGGAGATGTAAATAAAGGAAAGTAACAAAAGTCTTTCATTTCAGTAGAATACCAAATATGCTTCAGTGTGTATTTGGGAACAATAAACTTGATTATGTGTTAAGAAAACCTATTCTGCTTTCTTTAACTTCCAAAACATAATACAGGTGCGCACTGCTGTCACTGTCAGTTATTCCATATAACAAGTGTAATAACCTATAACATTCAACGTTTCCATAATATACTCGCTAACATAATAATATGTTGATTATTAATGGTATTATGGGAAAAAGCTTCTTAGGGAATAACAGCAAACTCACCCAGAGGAATTTTATCTCCTGTAGCTTTCACAGTAATGATTATCGAAAACAAAACAAGAGTTCTTATACTAGAGACGTTCATGGCGTTCAGTCAGCCTCACCAACTCTGGACCAAATCTCACAACAAAGCGACGCCCGGCGTCTAGGCGCAGTCGCACCTCGGTTTCAACTCCAATCATTCTAATTTAATTGAATTCTTGTAATACAAAGCGATTTGAAATAACAATATTTAGGATAATCAAAGCCAATGAGAAATTACTATTTACCAATACCGAATTATATAAAAATAATTATTCACCATAGTTATTCTTGATTCAAACCATACTAATGGAACCGCTTACATTGAATTGTACTACGAACTAAACTAATTTTGTTTTTGACGTTTCGAAAACATATTGTTTTCTTTCTGTAATTGTGTAGTGCTCTTCCCATTTCATTCAGAAAATAATGGATTGCTGTTGTAGTAGTAGACTTTAAAATCCAAGAAAGTCTGAAGAAAACAGTGAATCAGTAATTTATTATGTGAAAAAGGATCGTTTTATATAGTTTGTTGAAACATTTATGGCCAATTTCTAGATTAATGTTCAGAAAGGAATATATAGTCTAAAGTTGTTTTATTTGATTTGATGTGTAATAAATAATCTATTCTATTTTCACATTTCTACTTAGCCACAAAGTCCTGTAAATTTACCATATAATTATGAATAACTCTCCGCTATGATCTATAAATTATATATCTGATGCATGATTCTAACATTTATAACTGGATGATTTTAAAAAAATTTGAAAAGTCTTGATGATAGTAATTTAGAATTATAGAGACATCGAAAAAATGACAAAAATCTTCGGTTACTGTGATGGGACGCATTTCTAAAATGTGAATTTTCAAAGGGCAAAAAATATTGATAGCTTCTTAGCGCTTCCAGTTGTTAAATTTGCTTGTGAATAATAAATTGCTATTTTTATCCAGGTGGTATAATAAATTTAGCCTACAAGGTAGAATATACTCATTTTCATGACATACTGGGTCTCGTTATACACATTTGTTTGATTCTGTAATAACTTTTGCAGCATTCAAACGGGGAAATAGAAGTACTTACTGGAGATCTACAGTAAAAGCCAAAGCATTCTGAATTTCAATGTTAAGTTTTATTCTTGATTAGCTTCTGTTTTTCTTACCCATATGTGGATGTTTTCCTGCCAATGGCCTTTTTTTGTACCTAGGACCAGTGGCGGCTCGTGAATTTTTGAGAGAGGAGGCTGGACATAAAACGTTTTTGTAAAAATATACACTATTCACAGCCTTTTAACCTTTGCACAGAGACCAGCTACTTCAGTGACAAAATTAATTGTTACCCAGCAAGAACCAACGTGGAGGTATAGTTTCTCTTGGCAAAAAAATTTCTTGTTCGTTTTTTGTCTTTTATTTTTTTTTTGGATTCTTAATATTTTTTCTTGTTTTTGGAATTTTTCATATTTTTTTTTTAATTAATTTTTATTAACTTTTTTTATATATTAACGGAATTCTACGGTCTTTAGTTTGAGAAAAATGATCAATAATATTATCAAAAAATGTATCATTTTGTTTTAAGTGTTTTACTAAATCTTTTTCAATAGATATTAAACTAACATTGTATAAACGATTTTGGCCCATTGTATTTGGCATGTAAGTTTTAATTCGTTTGAGAGTAGAAAATGATCTCTCCACCGATGCCGACGTGACAGGAATGGTGACTGTCAAACAAAGTAGTTTATGAAACTGAGGTAAAACATGTTGCAAATCATTGTCTATCATATATTTTATCATATCGGCGTGAATATCGTACTGGCCTAAAATATCTTTATCCGAGTATATAACGCATAATTCATTGTGCAGTGCTGTTTTATTAAAAAAATTATATTTTAGAACTAAGTTATACAAAAAACTTCAATTCATGTAAATCGGAAAATCGAATCTCAATTTGACTTTTAATAGTATCTAAAATTTCATAAAAAAAGTGTTTATAATGTAGTTTCTTGTCTACCAAATTATATGTTTTCCTCCTTTAACAATATTCTGTTTACCGGTTAATTTAAATTTAATACTCGATGTAATATGTTCCTGCGATTTTTCATGTCTGTCTATACCACGAGCTAAATTTTTCAAATCATCATAGCCCGAGTGCCCCCAACATGAAGTTGTATCAGATGTAAATAGCAAGCAATACCAGAAATATAATTTATTGTGTACCTCAGATCCCGTTAACCATAAATATTTTTTACAATTATCTTATCAGCATCAAATGATCGATTTTGAAACATACCTGTCATCACCAATCTTTTCAGCAACTAAAGCACTAATCATTTTAACGTTTAATAGCCAAAGAAGTCTTTGTTAATAACTCACCGAACAGATAAATTATAACTTAACCTTACATCGCTTCGCGAAACAAGAACAACAACTGACAGAGCACGTTTGCAGCGGCGACAAGCAATCGTATTCCATACGACCGCCGGGTGCGTACGAGAAGCTACCCTACATAGGGTGTTGCCATATTCTCTGTTTTACCCTATTTGTGAATTGAACTGGTTGGAAAAACGGCAACTGTGTTGACCACAAGTATTTAGCGTTTGAGATATATAGAGAATCTAGCCTCTGGCCACTGTTGCCAGATTAAAAATAACTACTGAGAACGGGGAATTAGTTGTAAAATTTAAAGAATTATCAGAGAAACAGGAAATAAAATGGAGAATGATCATTAAGATAAATTAGTGAGGAGGCTGAGCCTCCTTAGCCTCCTTCGAGGAGCTGCCACTGCCTAGGACCAACATTATTTTCGTCTCTGTTTGAGTGTCCTTATTTATTCTCAAGGACTTGATTTCAAAACTAATTAGGCAAACCTTATTTTTGCTCTACAGTTTGGAGATTTCTGCAGATGAACATTGCTTTTGATTTCTTGTTCGCTTTTGTTTTATGGTGAAGATTGTTCGTGAATTTTATCATCATTGGAATTTTTGATTCTTTTCCATGGGATTAGCCTAGCTCCCACGTTCATCGAATAGGTTTTGGTTGAGTTTTTCCTTTTCCTTAAATCTGTAATACAAAACCCTAGGAACATTGAAAGCAAGGTCGTGCCCAGATTTTTGTTTCGGAGGGGGGGGGAGGTCTCAATAAAAAAGACCTGCTAATTCAAATTTAATTAATTACCATCACATTGGCACGGGAAAAGCCCTCCACTGAAGAAACTGTACTAACATATTCGTTTTTAAAACTAAAAACCTCAAATTCCAGTTCAGTGAATTCACAATACAAAATCAAGCCTTCTAGACTTTTTATGGGCGAATTCTGTTATAACATCATCAGTTGGGATGATGACATCTCTGCGAATTGCCATTAGGGCCAACCCGGTTAGCCTCTCTTGCCCACAAGAATTCCGTAGGTAGGATTTTAGGCACCTAAGTGTAGAAAATGACCTTTCCGGGGTGCACGTGGTTACTGGTAGAGTCTACAAGATGTTCAACAACATATAAATGTTGGGATACAATTGCCTGTTGCACTCTCCGACAGTCTCAATGGCGCAAGAAGGCCGGTCCGAAGGGCTTTTGCCCTGCCACAACAATTTCCATAGTTGAAATTCGCCTTGTGCCTCGTCTAGTTCCACCAGGTCCTCGTACATCACTAGGTCCTCTCTTGGGAATGGCGTTTCCTTCTCGGAACAGACTGTTGGTATAAGATTGTACATAGCAGCAATCACTTTCTAGTGGTCAGTAAATCTCATTTTGAGCTGAGAAGTTAAGTCTTCTAATAGGGGTATTGCAACAGTTATGCGGTAATACTGTTCGAGGTTATTAGTATTTGGATTAGCGCGATGCTTCTGTACTAATGTCAACCGTGGAAGCTTGATCTCTTCATTGACATCGGCCAATAAATCCGTTGCTTCTGTAAATGAATTTGCAAATTCCTTTTCAATATTGGATCGAATATCTTGAAAGTGCGATATTACGTTCTCAATATGGTCGACAGCTGTTATTAAGTCACAAAGAGGTGACTGCAGAACTTTGCATACTGTTAATGTTGCTGCAAATACCTTCGCCAAAAAACAGAGTGATACCACGAATTCGCTGGCAAGAGCAGATCTCAGAAAAGAAGAAGCTTTGGTTGAGGTTTCCATATCCGGGTCTGTGCTGAATAATAGATATAAAAATTTGTTCAAATTTTAACAAGCCGTTGTGATTTTCCACCCACCGCGTTTCACACATTGGCGCTGCGTGGTGAAATTACTGAAAAGATTAACATATTTGATCTTTGGAATGCTTGTCGAGTGGTAATCCATTTTCATTCGAGGGGGGAGGGGTCCGAACCCCCGGGAACCCCCCCCCTGGGCACGGCCTTGATAGAAAGTATAGAGCAGGTAATAGTATTAAATTTTTTTTCTAACGATACCAAAAAATGGCAAAAACAACCTAAGATGTGAATATGTCTGCCACTTGATATTCGACTAATTGCACTATCCAATGAGATGTAATGACAACAGTAGTATTAGCTGAAACGCGCGCGTATTCTCATTATTGAATAATCGCATACGAGATTTTGCAGTATGTTAGAAGTAGTTATTTTGAAAAATGTCTTAGCTGGAAAGATGAGATTCTTGACATGCTACCTATTGCAGTAACAGCGGCAAAGTGTTTTATGATATTACGAGTATTTAAATTATAAACAATTGTGTAAGTATTACAATTGAGTCTAAACATTCCTCACTACAAAATAATCCCAAGCAATTAAGGAACAAACATGACCAAATTCAAATATTTTGAAATTTCACTTGTAGATAAATATTTCTAAACCTCAAAACGAAAATACACAGACCTCTGATCAAAGAAGATTATACCGAGATATATGAAATAAAAGCTTATGTTGACCAAAACTGCAACTGAAATAAAATATACAATATAATTATTGTTATCCGTGAATCAATCATACATTCCAGTTTAAGGGTGTAGACCCTCCGCGATTTTCTGTAGGTACCTCATTATATAGAGCAGTAATTTGTGGTTGTCTCAAAATTAATTATATGTGCAATTGTTGCTATAAAAGCCAAACTCGTCAATGTAGGAAACCACATACTGAAAAACTCTCTTCTTTGGTATATGTAGCGCCAATTGTATATCTGCTGTGAGCTACAATATATCTCAATTGACGATTTCGAACCAAATGATTTGATGATTACTCAATTTTGGAGACTTCGTTCTAGGTAAAATTATCTATCGCGAATCAATGACTATGGAATTGTTCTCTTCAAATAAATTATGTTTTTTGCAATAATTAATTTTTGTGGCATTCACTATGAATTGCTTCAATTGTAGATCTGCTGTGAGCTACAATATATCTCAATTGACGGTTTCGAACCAAGTGACTTGATAATGAATCAATTAACCTCTACTTACAATGTTGAAAGATGCCCTTATACACATATAAGGTTAGTAGGTTATTTGAAAGTTTGTTGTAATTGTTCTTCATATTTTATTAAAGACCGACATTGTCATAGGCGTAGCTATTTATGATTTTATGTCATGCCGCCTGTGGCGAGGATACCTCAAGTTCCTTCAAGTTTTTTCATCTATCAACATCAGCTCAGGAAATTATCTATCGCCAATTAATGAATCAATGAAATAAGAAATTGTTCTCTTCGAATAAATTATAGTTTTGCAATAATTTATTTTTCTGGCATTCACTATGAATACATTCGCTCAAATGATAGAACTCACCTTGAAAAACACAGAAGAGTGGACCCAAAACTAAATACTCGGAACCACGGTCGTATATACAGGTCTGGAAACTGTATGTTTGACATGAGTCTCTTACATGTCGCCAAGCTTGAATTCCCTCGTTCAGCCACCAGCTGGCGCATGGATTGAAGTATGTTGTCAGGATGTCAGGATTAGGCGCCATATCGTTCAAACACGTTCGTATACGTGCCAGAGAACATCCCTCGACTCATGCACCACCCTTTTGGTACTACGCATTAGATGACGCTAGGCTGACTCACTTCTCACATAAGAAACAGTCTCGAGTTTCCAGACCTGTATATACGACCGTGCTCGGAATCCATGAGTAAATACACCAGTATTTTTTAAGAGGAAGTCCACGCGATTGCAAGATGTGCACAACTCAATTTGAATGAAGGATACAAAAAAAGACAGCCATCATGTCCCATAGTCAAGCAGCTATAAAAGCATCTGACTCAAAGAACTGCAAAACCAAACAGAACATGTTAGGGTTGCGGAACATACTTACCTCCACTGTATCTCAGGACATACATGAATTGATTAAAAGGAACAGGTAAACGCCCTTGTACAAGGACAAAGTGGAAAGTCCCTGAAGAATAAAACAGATGGTGCTACAATCGAAAATCCCATGTGAAATTTGTGATGCATTATCTTTAACTAGAACGCATTGAAGTTTTTAGACTAATATGTCATTCAGTTCTGTTTTGAAACCCATCGAAAGTAAGCAACCCTGAAAATTCTTGTGAACATGGAAAAAAGTGAATTTTTTGTCTTGATTAAACATTATTTCTGGCGTGGAAAAAACATTGAGCAAACCAAAGCATCGCTTGCTAAACATTATGTGGACTCTTCACCAACGATTTGAATGATTCACAAATGACTTACTGATTTTCGTTGTGGTAGTATGACCGCAAACGACGCCGATTAGTCGTCCAATCTTCGATATAATCCATGGTATGATATTG
The DNA here is from genome assembly GCA_958510875.1 of Endomychus coccineus. Taxonomy (NCBI): domain Eukaryota; kingdom Metazoa; phylum Arthropoda; class Insecta; order Coleoptera; family Endomychidae; genus Endomychus; species Endomychus coccineus. The sequence continues at coordinate 222,826,717 of OY294067.1, forward strand.
GATGATCGGCGAGTTGAAGTAAACGAGATTTCTGAGGCTATGAGCATCTGAACCGAACAGGTACGGAACATTTTGCATAAATTTTTGAATTCGAAAAAGCTATCTGCCAGATGGGTGTCCCATTCGCTCTCTATTGACAACAAGCGCGACCGTGCGACAACTTCAAAGGAGTGTTTGGCGATGTTCAAGCGCGATAAGAAGGACCTTTTGGGCCGTTTCGTAACCGTGGAAGAAACATGGATACTTCTCAACACACCAGAGATCAAAGAACAGTCGGAAAAAGGGGGTTGTCCTGGCGAATCGAAGCCAAAAAAGACCAAAGTGGGTTTATCGGTCAACAAAGTCATGGCGACAGTTGTTTGGGATGCACACGGTATCGTTTCTATCGATTACATTGAAAAAGGGCAAAAAGATCACCGGCGTATATTATGCAGACTTGTAGAATCGAATCGACGCCGATTTGAAGCGAAAGTCGCCGCATTTGACAAAGAAAATAGTGCTCTTCCACCAGGACAACGCACCGGCGCACATTTTCACAGTCGCATTGGCAAAATTGAATGAATTGTGTTACGAATTGGTTCGTCATCCACAAGATTCTCTGCGATTTTTATCAATTTTCAAACTTGGAGAAATGGCTCGATGAAAAGAGATTTGGGTCCAACGATGAGGTCATCACTGAAACAAACGCTTATTCTGAAGGATTGCCGAAGGAATCGAGAAATTAGAAAAACGTTGGACGAAGTGTATCTGGCTACAAGGAGATTATGTTGGAAAATAAAATAAGTTTTGACTGAATAAATCATTTCATTCTTGACTTTTCACCTTGCTCTCGTATTGTGTTGTATTATGTTGGGGATATTTTCACACTGCGACCTTCAAAATATATGTATGCCCTTCTGCTGCTGGGACGTTCAGAATGTCTCACGTTTACAGCAGTTCCTTCAACCTTGTAGCTCTTAGGAAGTTCAGGATGTTGGATGGCTTCAAGTCAGGTAAATGTCCTTCTTCTGTTTGGTATGCGCCTACGTGTCGTGTTCTTCGGTTCTGCAAGGTAGTGCATTGTGTGAGGATATCGATAGAAATTTTGTCCTTCTCTCGCAGAACCTACACACTTCTTCCTCTACTAATTCGAGCTCTTCAAGTTGTCTTTCTAATATATAGTGCACTGTTAGGATTCCTGTAGGTATTTGAGTTCATTTTCGCTCTGGTTGATACAATTGTCAGACCTCTTAAGGCTATAATTTCCCAGAAGTATCTTCGCTTACTTGTTGTTTTATCCACTGACGTGATCCTTTATTATGTGAATTTTTCTTGATTTCTTCCAGTATTGCGATGACGAATATTCCGCAGTAGGGTTCAGATCCCAGGAATGGTGTTTAGGCCCATCTTTTTGAAAGTTCCTTTATTTTTTCGTTACTCTCCATTTCGGTGTGTCCCGAAATCCATAGAAAGGTAACTGCATTGTTCTAGCTTAGTTCATTTAGTTTCTTTGCGCATTTTCAGACCATGTTGGTGCTGATTACTTGGAGGCTCAGTTCTTTGATAGTTGATTGTTTATCCGACATATTGAATATTTCTCGTCTACGAAAATCTTTTCATATATTTGTCTGAGCTTTGAGATTATTTGGTTCCAGACCCATATACTCCCATTCCAGTTCATTTCGTTACTTTAGAGCATCAGTGTACCACGTAATGATTTTTATTGAGATAGTTTTACTGTCTCATTTGCTTTTACGACTTATCTTCTTGTTGGATTCTCTCAGGAAGCTATACCCTTTTTCATCTTATCTTGGCGCATGTCCCAGGTTTTCTATTTCACATGAAGAGGTCCATATTTGCGTTTGGTGACTCCCTCTCCAGTCATTGTATGTATTGTCCTTATCGCCATACTCTACACTACCATATGGAAGGATGTGAGGTTTAGGATTACTCACATAGCAGCCGTTATGCTTGTTCTCATTACACCTCTGTTTTCCATACATATGCTAGTCTCCAGATTTTCGATAGATTCATCCTTGAACTAGCCCGATTAGTTCTGCTACCCAAAACTCCTGCTTAAGTGATCGCTCTACATATTGTCATGTACATCCACCGCAGGGTACTTGGCTCGTAAAGCGTCTGCACAACATTTGGGGTTTTGTCGCTTTGATGGTTATCTTTTCTCCAAGTTTCTTCCAAATGAGTTTTCATCTAGTGTAATTATCAGATGGTTGAACTCTGACTTCTTTTCAATAACGCTCCTTTCCAATTCGATGGTTTTGAGGTTGAGGTCTTATCCTCTGAAGAGAAACTGGGTGATTCTGGTTTGGTTGACGTTGAGTCCCATTGATTGCTACCATTCTTGAGTATATTCAAGGTCTCTTTGAACTATGTCGGAGAGAAAATTCCAGAACCTACCGCTTGCCAATATGACTATGTCGTCGTCATAGCTCTGACAGAGCAGAAGAATCGATGTACAATTGGGTTCCACATAAGTAGAAAGGCCACACCCCTTGTGGCACCCTCCAGTTGAACAGATGGAAATTGTCTATGCTATTCTGGTAGAGGGTAGTTGCGAGTTGCGGCACCCACCTGGTTATGCTACCTGCTCCTATATATAGAAATTCACAAACCATAGTTTCTTCACTTTCTAGTTTCTAGAATATCCTGAATTTCATCTGTCAGTCACACTAATACGGTCTTTGTGAATTTGCCCGTTTTGTATGCATGTTGGCGTAGATGCCCTTACAAGGGAGCTGACACGGCGATAATAGGACTGAAATCCTCTGCACTATAGGGTCACTTACTATGTGCAAGCTTCGCATTGAAGCAGAGGAAAAAGCGATACTCCCAAAATTCCCCCGCAGAAGCAAATATTTCGCCACATGCTACTTGACTGTATAGGAACACCATTGAAGCCAGAAAAACTACTGATCTTTCTAAGGATCTGAAGCTCACCGACATACTGTAAAGAGTACCAAGAAGGGAATACAATAATACTTTAAAGAAGCAGCGAGAACAAAATCCCCAATAAAAATAATATTCTAAATGATAGAAAGTGAATAAAACGAATGTACAATCGAATAACAATATATTAACAATTGGTATGGAAACTGAAATTTATGTCTTATTCAACTTTTGTCGTTCAATTTGGATGAATTCACACGAAGCAAATGCCAAAAATATGAAGATGTACATTTGCTGCTAATTTGAATGCCTTTCTTGAATTTATCAGTATATCTCATTGCCAAATTCATAATTTAGTTCCATACTCCTAGAAAACTGAATTTGGTGAAATGTAATTCTCCCAGATTCTTTCGATATTGAAATGCCTATCACGACATTTTCAATCAAACGAGACTACACGAGAGGAAATCCTATTATGTTCGTAGAGCATCGTGGGATTCATCGATGGAATTTTTCTCAAAGTTTGGAGGCTATAGGCATCACGGAAGGTCTCACTAGGCGAAGAGTTCAACAAACTTCGCCGTTCGATAGAGAAAATGGAAGTCTGGTAGGAGAATGTTCTGCAGGTCTCGGGTGTGTTAACTACCAGTCTGACCTCGTCTAGTCTGCCTAACTTAGCATCGCCCGTGGTGGAATAACAGACGATATTTCCAATCAGCATCGATAATGAAAATACCCATAAAAAAGAAAGTGTTGGATCATGCAGAGAGCGATGCCGATGCTTTATAACATCATCTATAACCCGCCCGTGTTGCGCATAGCAGGCTAGGGAAATATGACGGTAGTTAATTAATTAATAAGATACAGACAAAAAGTAGATAATTGTCATTACAAAATTATAAATCTTCAATAAATATTCAAATCCAGCTATTGCAATAAATACAGTCCACGAAATGAAAACTCTAAAAACATTGGTCCTTCGAGCCGGATTCAAGTGAAAACAGTGCTCATCCTAGACTGGTGAGAGTATTCTTCTTCCATTTAACCTATTCGTTTCCTGTTTATTCGTTGAACCTGTTTGAGGGCGGTAAAGGTATTCATTCCATAATTGTAACAATTCAATCAGGGAAGAGGAGTTACAAAACTTAAAAAAGCATTGCGCTGTGATAAGAAGAAAGTTAACTCTTTTCAAAAACTCTATAAATATAGCTGAATCAATATTAAAATGTTCATCAGTAAGCCAATTAACAGATAAAATGCTTTTGATTGAAATTGAATCACTTTTAGAGAACGGAGAACAGTTGTTCAATAAATTTGAAAATATTCAGGACCAAATTGACTTAAACTGGGGAGACTTTGATGAGCAATTATCAGAGCGTGAATCATTTGAAAATTACTCTCATAGTATAACATCTATTGCACGAGGTATCTTACATGAATTTGGAACCATCTCATATCCGGGAAATAGCTTAAATTCAGAATCAGCTGGTTCAGTAAGCTGAGAAATTCTCAAAATGCACCTAATATTAGGTTCCTTAAGATAAAATTACCCCTTTCTAGGGTGGCTATCAACCGGGACCCTTATGTAGATCTTGTACATAATAATCAGGGTGTCGGAGATGCTGGAAAATCCTATTATTTGATTGGTGGGAAACATACAAAATTGCGGGTGACGTCCCTACACTGGAGGAATTTCGGAATTTATCAATGATCTTGGAGACAAAAGAGCATAATAATGCCAGCAGTACCAAGCAACTATCTTTTCAGCATCTACATCTAAATCAATAATCTTCCATTTCTACCTTTAAAATCGTTTGCCTTTCATGCAAGGGAGATCATTGGCAGACTAACTGTGGTTGTTTTCTGAACCTGAACCCAGGTGTCAGGTGAAAGATTAGGTCAATTTCTGCCTTACCTAGCTCTACCAAACATATGTGATAGAATACCATGTGCTCACATTGATACTACGTCTGTTCAGATACTCGCGATATCAAATCAGACCCTGAATTCTTCAAACCATCTGAAATAGACCTTCACACACACACACACAGGTGCAGGAATTTTCTTTATTCTATTTCGCAATGGGAACATCCAGCTTGTGCTTGTACCTAATCTTCACACATTTCACCACCACTCAGGATGAGAAGGGCAGGTTCGTAACTAGCATAACTTTTAAGACTGATCCCTCTTCCACTCTTGGTGATTCAAAGATCTCAGCACTCACTGGAAAGAAAACTCCAGGCGAACCCCAATCTTCATAATATGTACATAGATTTCATGAAGGAACATGATAACCTAGGGCACATGACTGAGTTTATTCCCCATGAATCTTCTGATCGTTGTTATTATTCACCTCATCATGAGTTATTTAACGAAAATTGTTCTACTACTAAGCTGAGAGTCGTTTCTGTCGGATCGGCCGCTTCTAACAATGATGCTTCCCTTGACAGCCTCCAGATCGAGGGGCCGAAAATCCAGGATGATCTCTTATCTATCTTAGTTCGTTTTCGTCAACATCGCATTATTGTCAGTTTAAACATCAAAAAAATTTATCGCATGATACTTGTAAATCCCGAACAAAGATGTTTTCAACGCATATTCTGGAGATATTCTCCGAATGATGAAATGTCAGAATATAACTTAAACACGGTCACTTATGTCACCTCTCCACCCAGCTTTTCATCAATACATTGTATGAAACAATATCAACAGGTGCTCTCTTATGAGATTCCCTGAAGCAAGAAGAGCAATATCCGGAGATTTTATGTCGATGATTTTCTTTCTGGTTTGATTCCGTTCAAAAAGTGAATGGACTATTCCCTCAGGTATCATCATGCTTACAACTAGCCTCTTTCTCATTAGGTCATCTAATAAATCCAAGGCATTGGAAGGGTTGAATCGAAATAACATATTGAGCCAAGTATATTTTTCCAGTCAGGAAAGCACTAAAAACTCTTGGTTTGTACTGGACACCATTATCTGACAACCTTGAATATTGTCTCAAGGATTTGACAATATCGGGGCTTGGCCTTCTGTTCGCATGTGTCATCATAGCAAAAATGCTCATCCAGAAACTTTGGACTATGAAGGATAATTGGGATAATTAATTACTCGAAGGGAACAAAATTCCGTGGGGACGATTTCAAGGAGAATTATCTCAACTGAATACATTGAAAATTCCTAGTCATGTTCTGCCTGACAGTTTTGCCAGCGGTCAACTTCATGGGTTTGCAGATAGTTCTACAGAAACCCACAGTTCCTACCTATACATCCGTAGCATCGATGCATCTGGAAAAATCCGTATATCATTATTATTGGTCAAATCCAAAGTGGCTGCTCTTGAGACACTCACTGTCCATAGGTTGGAACTTAGTGCAGCCTTGGTTCTATCTTAGTTATATAAACAAGTTCGTTCCTCCATGAACTTGAAGTTTGGAATCGTGTACCTCTGGTGCGATTCAAATGTTGTCCTCTGTTGAATAAAAACTCCTCCTAATTATTGCTAACATTCGTTGCTAATAGGTTCAGGCAAATACAAGAACTAACAAATTCTGGTTTTTGGCAATAGTTAATTCAAAGCAAAATTCAGCCAATCTACCGTCTCAGATTCAAGGTTATATACTTTGGTGAGCTGGCCCCACGACTATGTCAATCTGAACATGATTGGCTTTTATCAAATACCATGCTGCTTGCAAACTTACCTGAAAATAAAACTGAACTGATGTGTTTGTTCACAACACAAGCTCAAGAACTTATTGATTTCTATAGATTCTCCTCATCCAACCGAATCATACGAACAATGGCTTTTTGTCTAAGATGTATACACAATGGCGGGATCCGTGTGAAGCTTAACCGCCTTATTGGTTTCATATTGGCGCAAGAACTGAAAACTTCACAAAAAATGCTCATCAAACTAGCACAGAAGGAGTCATTTTCTGATAGCATTCAGAGGCTGAAGATTGGTAAACTTCTTGGCAACAAATGCTCTTATGTCTTCACCCATTTCTCGATGAAGAGAGTATACTGAGACTGGGTGGTAGGTTACAAAACTCCAGTTTTCCTTTTTCGAAAAAGTATCCTATTATTTTGACCTCAAAGCGCACACTGGCGAAACTGATACGTCAGCATAAACACATAACTTTGAGATGCATGCTCGACCTCAGTTTCTACTTTCCTCCATTAGGGAACGTTATCAGCCTATTGGTGGAAAAGACGTTGGCAAAGACGTATGCCACAAGTGTATAAAATGTTTCCATGTTAACCCTAAGTATGAAAATGCAATAATGGGTTCCTTCACATCCTCGCGTTTCATTCTTCGTAACGGGCGTGGATCCTGCTGGTTCCATTTCATATTCGTGATAGAAAGGGACGTGGATGCAAAACCATTTATTGTTACGTTTGCCTTTTTATCTGCTTCACCACTAAGGCCAATAATTTGGAGCCAGTTTCAGATTTGACCACATTATCTCCCATAGCGACATTCCGAAGATTTGTAAGTCAACATGGAAAGCCTAGTCGGCTATATTCCGATAACGGTACCAATTTCGTCAGAGCTGATTCTGAATTGACTGAACTAGTTACATTTCTTCAATCAACGGTATCCTATATATCAAATAAGATAAACAACGAGGACGTAGAGTGTTATTTTACACCACCATAATCCCCAAATTTTGGCGGCATATGGGAGTCGAGCGTGAAATCCATGCAATTTCATTTGAATCACGTACTTTTAAATTCATTTCTTACATTTGCAGAATAATGTACTGTCCTCACTTAGACTGAGGCGATCCCCAACTCTCGTCCACTCTTTCCATTCTCCAGCAATCTCTCTGACCAAGAAGCGCTCACCACATCACACTTTTTGATTGGAAGATCAGCTACGTCCTTGCCATATCCAGATATGGGCGATATAGCAGCGAGTCGTTTGACCAGGTACCACTATTCCCATCATCTCCAGCAGCAATTCTGGGAGAGTTGGAAGCGTGATTATATAAGCCAACTACAGCCTCGTGCGAAGTGGAAGACATCCACTTCTAAGTTGCAATGCGATGCGGTGCCTTGGTTCTTATCCGCTAACAAACACCCCTTCGCTAAAGTGACCTTTGGGCAGAATCATCTCTCTTCATCCTGGACGTAATGGTATTGCAAGAGTGGCCACTATCAAAACTTCTAACACGGATCTGCGTAGAGAAATATTTTTTCAATTTGTGATAAGGTCTTATAGTCTGAGAGTGGTAGTTTCATGCACTCCTCCTGAGCTAAAAGATTCAGTCGATTCTGCTATTGGGAGCTTAGTACCTGAAAAGTCTGAAAGACAGTATGAAAAATGTTACAATGATTTCAAAACTGATGTGACAATCATCGAGTCACAAAGATCTCTGAAAATGTGTTGTTGGCATATTTGATTCAAAAATTGAAAGATGTCAAAAGTTCGACCTTTTGGGGTATTTACCATAGTCAAAGTATGAAGGTCTGCTGGAGCCTCCCTTCTACTCTTTTTAAATTCCGAGTACAAGCTGATTGGTCGTTTATTTCGTTTATTTAATGTTATTGACGACTACATAATATGATGTTGCTACGTGTTGGCGACGAGCCGATGAGAGCAAGACTGTGATTGGAGGAGCTAGGTGACGTCACCTAGCGCGAGAAACGATGGTGAGGAGGCTCCAGCAGACCTTTATACTTTGACTATGGTATTTATTCCTTGTTGAAATGCATGCTCAACTTACGAGATGGAGTCGATGCGAGAAAATACTCAAAGTTAGTACCGTTTTTGAAAAAGTCTTCAGGTTATCTGGCAAAGAAATCGAAAATGTTCCAAATATAATAACGTTTATATAGAAATAAAAGACTTCATTGTGATTTCGAAATGCCTGTGTTAAAATTTTGAAACGTCAAATTGACTTTTAATTTCGCGGCCGTTACTAAGGCCAGCGACCACGAAATTACATTTTGTGAACTGTATAACGCCTGCGAAATACTCACTTCGCGTACGGTTCTACAAAAATATCGTTTAAACATACTGTCACTGCTTTTGACCAATCGAAAACAGCTTAGCCATTATCTAATGATTCTGACACAATCTGTCAGAATGATATACGTTACAATCTAATCTCTGATCATATAATACATATTTACTAAAAGCGTTTTGGAGGAAGATTCTTGCGAATTATTTGCAGTTGAAATATGATTTCTACGAAATGAAATTAGAAGTAATTATATGTGATTTCTCTGTATAACTAGAACTCAACATGTCAAAATTATTGTAATATGAAGTGTAGAAAGAGTTTTAATTTAACAAATCAAAAATCAGTTCGTTTACGATTGGGTATTCAATACATATGTTAGTTTTATAGTTGACAGAACATGGAACCTTGGTTTCATTATCAAAACGAACGATGATATGCTTGAATCTGAAATATCAATCATGGACCAAATAGGTAAAAATAAATACGTGTACTCCGATAGAGATTTAAAGATTGGTTATAATTTCATACTGTCAAATGTCACAGTGGAAACTGTGAAGAATTATGTTAATATAAAATTATACGGACAAACAAAAAGTAAATTTGAACAGCTTTTCAAAAATTAATTATGTGACCAATATGATGATTATATTTTACTGTACTTGAGTTGGGTATTACTACTACTCTAACAACTGTTTCTCACTTGTCTTAGGATATTGTTGATTTGAAAACTATTCATTTGATTATTTTTTATCACAAAAATTGATATTGAATTTTTAAATGTATTCATAATATCACACAACATTGTTGAATAAATTTTCCTGTGGGAAATTAAACCGAATAGAAAAATATGAAAATTGTTTAGAAAAGTTTAAAAACATCAAATCTATAGACCTGTGACTGCAACTTTTTTTGGATTCCAATATTTTTTTCACGTTCTGCTGAATTGAATTATTCAAATAAAATTAATTTCAAATTTTATTAACCTATTTTTTTAATTCTATTGAATTATGATTGAATTCTACAATGCTCATCGTACTTAAATATAACGACAAAAATAAAAAATATCAAAAAATTTCCGTATTTTCGATCTATTGACGAAAATTTTCATATCAAGAGCATGGATCCGCAGATCTTACATGAAAGTACATGGTTTCAGCTACCTTCCCTGGAAGTTTTGAGACAATCGAAGTGGCAGCAGCTGAGTTATGAATTTTTGAAGAAAAAGTGACATTTTTGAGTTTTAAGAGTTTTTTGCGCATGCGTCAGCTGAATACGCCAGATATTCTGATTTAATCGGATTCCTGGGAAAATTTCCTATCAATTTCAGCTTTTCCAAATATTTTTTCGTCCTAAAAGTTCATTTTTACCGAAGAAATTTGATTTTGAATTTTTTGACGTTAAAATTGGCCAAATTTTTTTATTGGCCGATATATCCAAAATTTTATTTCCTTCGACCTGAAATTTTCAGGATCTAATTTTTTTGGTAATGAGAACCTATTCCCAAAATTCGAACGAAATCGGAGATGTTGACCCATTGAGCGTTGCTGTTCTGACGTGGAATGACTCTACTGTTAATAATGATTCTTGACCATCTATTAATCTAGATCATCTATAAATTTCCTTGGACGTTGTTTCTTCATTTACAAATATACCATTGGTTTCGACATGGATGCATTAGAAAACGTTGAGCAGTGATTAGGATTAGGAACCACACACCTCTAGAACAATCTGAATTTATAGATGAAGTAAAGTTTTGTCTAGAATGCACTCATTTTCAATGTGGCGAGCAATATTTTGGGAAAATATTCGGCACAGCAATGGTAACTCCTATTTTAGCTATTATTGCTGACCTAGTTATGGAATTTGTAATAAGTTCATTAGATTTTCAACCCGTATTCTTTCAACGGTATGTAGATGATTGCCTAATGTGTGTTCCCAATGATAACATTCAGTAATAATTTAACAATTACCACTGTAAACTCCAATTTACTTGTGAAGTGAACAAAAACATAAATTTCCTGGATATGAATTAGGCATGATGTAGATTGATAAATAGAAATTTTACTTTACTAAAGAAGTTTGGTCTCAACGTTATCTTCACTTCAATTTTGTTGCACCTACAAGTTATAAAAAAAAAATTGTATAAGCAGCGCGGTTGAATTTTCCCACCCAGAGGGTCGTCTACCCAAAAATTTGTTTTAATCCCATCATCGAAGAAAGAATAAACAAAATCTATAATGGAACGTCATACATAAATAACATAAGCGATATCATAGATAATTTTATAACATTATCATACATTCCGGAGACCTCAGAGAAAATTAAGAAATGTTTGTTAAAGTATGAAATAAATGTTGCGCAGTAACCTAGTAACTGTGTTGAGAAATATTTTTTAAATTCAAAATAAAAATAAACAAACACACACAGTATACAAATCAAATTGTTCAGATTGTGATGGAACTTATACAGGAATCTCTAAGCAATTACAAAAAAGAATGTATGGCCATAAGTGTACTACAGGAAACAAAAACTTAGAAAATTCCACCATCCTTGCTAAACACTGCTTTGATCATAACCATCAATTCAATTACAAATATGTTAATATTATTTAATATTTTTTTTCCTGCCTCTGTTTGCGTTGACAATATTGATTTTGAAATTGATAAAGACTACTTCACACTTCCAAATTTCTCCATAACTCTTTCCACGCTGCAAATAAATACGGATATGGTTCTTGATGAATTAGACAAAACGCCGATCCTGATGGTATACCTTCTTATTTCTTAAGAATGTGTAGTCCTTCTTAAGCGTTCCGTTGTCTTACATTTTCAATATGTCTCTATCTTGTGGTGTTTTTCCTGACATTTGGAAAACTTCGTACATAACGCCTTTGCACAAAGCAGGTGCTAGAAATGAGGTTACTAATTATAGGCCTATATCCATTTTATCTGACGTCGGTAAAATATTTGAGTCTATTGTAACAGATATCCTATTTTGTACTTTCAAAAACTATATTGCTTGAGAACAGCATGGATTCTTCTCTGGTCGCACTACTTAATCTAACCTACAGTAACTATATATTGAAATCATTCGGAAGCAACCTTCAGGTTGATACTATTTATACGGATTTTCGGAAAGCATTTGATGCGGTAAATCACGATTCAGTTTTATACAAATTAGAAAAGTATGGTATTATAGCGTGTTTGTTATCTTGGATAAATTCTTATTTAAGACATATAAAGCAGATTGTTGTTCTACAAGGTTGCGAATCAAATGAAATCTCAGTTATCTCTGGAATTCTTCAAAGTAGTGATCTAGGTCCAATCCGTTCTTCTCTATTTATAAATGATTTATTATCTTAAATAAAATATTGTGTTCCTTCTTTATTTGCGGATGATTTGAAGCTATATTTTAGCATATCTAGCACAGCTCACTGTTTTCATTTACAATACGATCTGAATGTTGTTGAACTTCGGTGTACAAAAAATTCCATGATACTAAACATATCCAAATGCAAGGCTATGACATTTTCGATAAAGGTCACTGATATACATTTTATGTATACTCTAGGAGGCATAGAAGTGATAGAGTTGATAGTATTCCTGATTTGGGTGTAATTTTTGATAAACAATTACGTTACCAAATATATATATAAAATATTTTGAAAACAGTTTTCACGATGTGTGACTACTTAAAGAGACTCACTAGAGATTTTCTTGATATAAATTGCTTAATATTGTTTTTTAACTCGTTGGTACTTCCTATCCTTGAGTAGTATAATCTGGACTCCTTACTTTGATATTTGTATTGAGGAAGTTCAAAGAAAATTTGTGAATTATAATCTACTTTCATAACTGAAAATAAATGAAAAAGAACTAGATTATAATACTCGTTTGAATTTAGTTGGTCTCAAACCTTTACAAACTCGTCGCAATATTAAAATGATCACTTTTGCCTACAAAGTATCAACTAATTTAGTTGACTCATGTGATCTACTTGCTCTCTTCTCATATCATGTCCCAAGTCGTCATACTCGCTCTAAAGAAACTATGGCAATTCCTCATCATCGGACAGAATATGCTATCCATGCACCTATAATTACCATGTGTACCCTTATCAATAACCTTTCTCTGAACGTTGACACTCTTGATATATCTTGTTCCAGGTTAAAAACTATCTTAAGGCGTAATTATTAATCTGTGCATTTTCTATTCTGTTACATTATTTGTTACCCAATATTGTTAATACTTCTTTAAGTTCTCATAGTCATAAGTTTATATTATCTGGGACTGTGTCCTGTATATATTATCAAATGAATAAATAAATACATATTTTAACTAAGAAATCAATTATTATAAAAGATCTGTTCTGGAGATGATTCATATAAAACGTGACACCAAGTATGTAAATCATGGGACAGATATTCAGTCATCAAGTCAGATTTATACTAATTTAATTAATTAAGACTTTTGCAATTTCCTACATGCGTCTTAATAATGTTGCTAGATACGCGAAAAAGTCTGGAGAGGTTTTCTGTTCAGTGTAAAAATTTATGTTAAAGAATTCTAATAAATTTTATTTTCCTCAGGTCCGTACCATTTTTATCAATATAATTTGACTAGACTCCGCCACTAGCTACCTTAAAAACAACACGTCATCACGTTTTATGGCTGTTCATGACAATATGTCATGTATGAAATTTCCCTCCAATATCTCTTTTATTTTGGAAGATATTTGACAAATAATATATTTCTTAACATATTTCATCTGTCTCTCCGCGGACATACTTGTATATGAACTTTTTAAAATATTTTTCGACATAGAACCTGAGGTCAAATTTCGAAACCGTAATTCTACTACATCCTGTATAAAATTTGTCTTATGCGTTAAATTATTTATCAAATTCCGGTACGTAAATCTCATACTCCTGCCTGTCAGCAGCATCCGTTTTTGTTCAAGACGTGGCGTGGCGTTGGCAAGAAAATCACTCATTTTTATCACAAGCGGTAATGAAACATCTATGCCTTTTCTCTTTGAATATTCAATGTATACAAACCATATGATAATATTATAATAATCATCGAAAAGGTGAGTTCCCGCGACTCCCAGTGTTTCCAATTTAAATTTATATTCAAATTCCAAGATGTTCATTGATTTTGGTTCTCAGATGCATATTAATTTGGTTGAATTGACTATCATCAGCTCTTGAACTGATATTGTATCGTTTCTTCCTAAATCGAATGGAATAACATAATATTCTCATTCTTACGCTTTCTATATTCCTCAGTTCACGTTGTTAAAATATATTTAAGAAGGATTTAAAGTAAGAAATCGAACAGATGAATTGATCAGATTTTTTCATAAATGCCGATTTCTACGGTGGAATTGATACTCATAGCAAGTTACGAACTTTTACTTTGCCCTTTTTCAGATTCATTGTATTTCTTTGAAATTTAGAAAATTGAATTAATCATTTACCCATATAATGCACAACTTTCGTTCTCTTTGTAACAACAAATGATGTATCAATTATTATGAAATAATGACATATATTTAGCATCGATTATTTCACCTTTCATATTCCTCAATTCACATTGATGGTAGAGAAATTCGACTTAAAAAAATTATCATAAACACAAAAAATTATATCTCGTAATTATGAGCCATCAGTCTAGTTTTATGGAGAGATGACAAGTACAAAAATTGAAAAATTTTAAAACATTTCTCCTCATAATATTATACATAAATATTTTAATAGAGTATACCTTCGAGATATAAGGTACATAATTTTGGAAGCACCCAATTATTGGAATTTGATACGCCAATTGGATTCAATTGCATGATTTTATTATGCTATGGGAATACATACAATACGACAATACAAAAAACAGGTCAGTTGGAGGCCTATTTATGACGCTAATATGTGATGGTTTAGCCTGACCTAACTTTTACGAGAAGGCCCCTCTCAAAAGATACAGTCTGTGGAATTGTAAATTATTAAATTGTTTTTTCGCGATGATGATGTCAATTTTCAGCGTATGTCTGATATTTGGTAGGGATATTTCTAATAACTAACCCTATCCTCAACGGTATTATTATAACCGATGACCAATAAGTCAGTGTTGTGACGTAAAAATGTATTCAGAATATCTTATTACTCTTGATAACTTTTCACAAAACGCTTCTTTCTCATATCTCATATGCAATATTCAGGATAATTATGTTTCTTCATCAGCTGAAGAAAGGGCACCTAGTTGTAATATGTGAATGGGTCGCAACTTAGGAAATCTATCCAAGTGGATCTCTTAAAGAAACCAAAGCAATGTGACCATTGAGAAAGAAAGAAAGAAAGAAAGTTTATTGACCCCATTGCTGCATTCACATTTGGCATAATAGTCAATCAATACAATGTAAATATATAAAAAAATTAATTAAAAAATTACAACGTTACATAAATAAAACATGAAAAATTAAATAAACAAGATATATACTAGACTAGCAAATCACTCCACTCCTCGAAATTCAAAAATTCATTGATAGAGTAAAAACAATGAGCAGTGAGAAACATTTTAAGTTTGCTCTTATATTATCTGTGCTGCAGGTTTCTGAGACTGAGCGTAATTTTATTAAAGAGTTGGACCTGCCAGGAATTTTTCCGAGAGACCGTCAGGGTAAGTTCAAGGGGTCGCAGATTTTGTCCCAAACGAGTGGGATTATGATGTACACTATCATTTGAAACGAATGAATTGATATTTTTATGAATGTACAGAACATGATGTAAAATAAACAGGTTAACAAGTGTCAGTATTTCAAATTTGACAAAAAAAGGTCCACATGAATCCTTACTTATTAATGCTAGCTATTATCCTAATTGCTTTTTTTTTGAAGAATTAGAATTTTGTTTGCATATACAGAGTTTCCCCATAGATCCACCCCATAAGTAATATAGGACTGGAATAATGCGTGATATGCATTTAAAAGGCAGTCATGTGAAAGAATTGTTTTAAGTCGTCGAAGAAGGAATAATTGCGCAGAGAGTTTTTTTGATAAGGTGCTGATGTGGAACTTCCAATTTAACCCAGTGTAGGGAAAATATAGCATGATATTTAAGTTATTATATTCATGCTGAATATGTATATATTATTTAGAACAATTATTATTGATACACTAAGCAGTACGTCACCCGTGACAAGAGGGGCGAACGTTACCTTTCAGGTAACACTTACATTGATAGGGATAGATGTCTCGATATTCTACCGAGAACGACATGGTACAATCCTGTCACGGGTACTATTGACTTAGTGATGTTTCTTATTGTGTATCAGTGAATAAACCACCTTACCACAACGTCATCTTTTATTCTGCGGTGTCCAAGCAGATATCCCAACCTCATATAATCAAAAACCACCAAATGGCGATCCTGCAAACTGCTTCGTGATGCGGAATTAGGCCGGAAACTGGAGGCAAGTTCTGTGAAGCTAGGAGAATCTTCGAGTAAGGAAATGTACTAATATACTTAACAAAATGGGTGGTTCTCAATCCAAAACGACGGAAGTTGTTATCAATTCAGCGGACTATCCCGGAATTATAGCCTTTGTTGGAGTAATTCTCATACTTGCAATATTGGGATATGAAAGGTGCAAGAAAAGGATACAGGCTAAACAATCAAGAAAGATTCATAGAAGTATGGCACTTCTTGATGCAACAGGCACATCGGAACGTGTTTAAGAATCAGTGACGGTCCAGCTGAGATTGGGAAGGACGAAAGGAGCATTCTCGGACGAGGTCTAGGACGTCAGCAGTTCGCCGACCCGACCCAAGATTGAGCGCGATGGTTCAACGCCACGAAAGTCCCGAATCAGCAGAAAGTATCAACCGGTATGTTCACCATTTAATGAATAATGTTTAATTGTTTCATAATTTTGATGACATTGATATTCGTAATTAGAATAGAAATTGTAGCAATGTTTCGCAAATTTGTGCTATGAAAAACAATTTAAGTTCAATGAATTAACAAAATGTTGTATTTAATAGGTCACTTTATATAATAATTTATATATATTTATTATCTAACCTCTACTCATAGGCACTAGAAAAAATTATTCATGTAATTACCTAAATATTTTATTTCATTGGGACCTATATTTCATTGGCTATCGGTTTATGTATTAATTTTTTTGGGTTTGGTATTTGGTTTATTTATTCACATATGTTTATCAAATTGAGGTAAATGCCGCTATTGCCGGAAGTTGCTCAAATAAGGGTACAACTAGGCGAGATCAGAGCCGTAATTGTTAAATGTAACATAGAAAGGCGAGTAAATCATAATAAGGCAGTTGAAGCTAAATTATATTATCAAACTATAAAGGAATTTGAGGATAAGGTACGAAAAGGTGAGATTATTGTTAAAAAGGAAGATATTCCGATTTTCCAAGAGTCTTTGGAGGCAATTGATAAATTGTATTTGGAAATTGTTAATTTAACGAAGAAAGGGAAAGTGGAAACTGATACCGAAATTACAGATCAGTTTTTAATTAAGATGTCGCGGTTCGATTATAGAACAGCAGTAGAGTTATTACCAAAATTTGATGGTAAAGATGAGACGACAGAGCAACTCATCAACGCAATTGAGTTTTACGAACAAGATTTGACTCAAGCTGTGGACAAACAACGGCTGATCGATTTTGTCTTAAAAACAAGATTGACCACCAGCGCGTTGGCACAGATTAACAGACAATATAATGTTGTGGGGGTTTTGGTGCGTGATATGCGTATGCATTTAATACCTAAAAAATCACACGCGGCTTTGGAAGAGAAGTTGTCAAGAACAAAACAAGGATCCAGGACAGTTGAAGAATTTGGAAAAGACGTACAGGAACTCTTCCGCAACTTGACAATCTCCCAGGCCAATGACGACGACAATGCATATGCGATCTTGCAGCCACTCAATGAGAAAACTGCAATAAGGAAATTTACTTCGGGCTTGAATAACCAGTCCTTAAGTATAATTCTAGCTGCAAGAAATCCAACATCCCTAAAAGAAGCGATAAAAGTAGCGCAAGATAATGAAAGTCTAACGAAAACGCCTGAAATAAATGCCATGGGAAAAAGCCGTAACGACAATGATGGAGGATATCATAAATATAGAGGCGAAATTTCGAATAGGAGAGAATTCAGAAATAATTATAGAGGCCGTTCTAACAGAGGAATATATCAAAATCAAAATTACCGAAATAACTACAACCACAACTACGGGAATAATTATACAAAACAAGCTAATAATTACAACCAAGGGAGTAAGAACTGTAGTAATTATAAACGTGGACAGTATAGGGGTTACAATAACCACGGTCGAGGACAGTTTAAGAATTTAGCTCGAAATACGCTAAATAGAGGGTATCAAGGCAATGTGTATTGTGCGCAAGGAGATGAAAGTAAGAATGTTGAGGATGAAAGTTCACTGCAGCAGTTTTTTCGACAGAACTGAGCGTGATTGTATATATGAATGTATTGGTATGAATCGAGTGTATTTCAATGTAAATGGAAAGAATGTAACATTTTTAGTGGATACAGGTGCATCCTTGTGTGCTTTAAAGTATGAAAGATTACCAAAAGACGTGTGTATGACAGAGAATAAATTGAAAATTAAAGGAATAGGAGGTATGTTAGTAGCAGAAGGATGTGTTGATTTAAATTTGGAAGCGAATGCACAAATGTTTAATGAACGATTTTATGTGTTTAAAAATTTAGCTTGCGATGCTGACGGAATAATCGGTCAGAATTTTTTAATTAAGTATTGTGGATTAATAAATTTTGAACTTAGTACACTCAGTTTGAAAAATGAAGTTGGATCAACAAAATTAAGTTTATATACATCTGGTAACAGCCAGTTGATGATTATTCCGCCTAGGTGTGAAAGAATTCAATATGTAGAGACAAAGTTAAGGGATGACTGTGTAATAATAGCGAGAGAGTTATGTGAGGGAGTTTTTATGGCAGGATTGATTGTGAAGCCAAAAAACGGAATGATTCCAGTGAGAATTTTAAATACAAGAGATGAGTCAGTAAGTTTAGAAAGTTGTATTCCAGAAATTCACAGTACAAATGAATATGATTGTTTCGAATTTGAGAAAGTGGACAAAAATGTAGAACGAGTGAAAAGAATGTTTGCGGAAATTGATTGGAAGGATATGATATTAGAAGAGAAGATCCCTATTGAGAACATCTGCGCCAAATACGCAGATATCTTTCACATACCATGAGATAAGCTGACAACTACAAATCTAGGTCAACAAGAGATTAAAATTAAACCTGAAGCCAAGCCAGTTTATAAAAAACCATATCGTATACCGCACGCTCAAAAGGCAGAGATAGAGAAACAAATAGGAGAAATGCTGGAAAATGACATCATTGAGGAAGCCGAAAGTGCTTGGTCATCACCGTTGTTGATTGTTCCCAAGAAAATAGGTCAAGACGGAAAGAAACGATGGCGTGTCGTAATTGATTATCGTCACCTGAACCTTAATATTGTCGATGATAAATTCCCATTACCAAATATAACTGAAATTCTAGAATCAGTGTCAGGCTCAATGTATTTCACACATTTGGACCTTGCTCAAGGGTACTATCAGGTCGAACTAGAACCAGGAAGTAGGCCGTGTACCGCTTTTACATCAGGTCGCGGAATGTTTCAAATGAAGAGGCTACCAATGGGCCTAAAGATTAGCCCTCCAAGTTTTTCTCGAATAATGACAATAGCCATGGCAGGTCTCAATTATGAAAGATGTTTTGTATATTTAGACGATCTGATTGTGTTTGGAAGAAATCTGAGAGATCACAATGCTAATCTGATCAAAGTGTTTGAGAGGTTAAGGAAAGTCAACTTGAAACTGAATCCTTCAAAGTGCGAATTTTTAAAAAAGGATATCTTATATTTGGGGCATGTTATAACATCAGAGGGCATCCCACCTGATTCGAGCAAAATAGCAGCCTTGCATAATTATCCGGAGCCAAAGTCGGCGGATGAGGTTAAGAGGTTTGTTGCGTTCGCTAACTATTATAGAAAATTTATCCCAAATTTCGCGAAGCGAACTTGGTGTTTAACTCAACTGACCCGGAAAAACGCAGCATTTATTTGGACGAATAATTGCCAAATATCATTTGAAACAATAAAAAAGGCTTTGATGTCCCCACCAGTACTAGATTTTCCAGATTTTTCTGCTGAGAACCAGTTCATCGTACACACTGATGCGTCAGGAAAAGCTTTGGGTGCAGTACTATCTAATGGAAATGGAAAACCGATTGCCTATGCCAGTAGAACACTTAACAAGGCAGAAAGTAACTATGCCACAATAGAAAAAGAGTTACTAGCGATAGTATGGGCAACACGACATTTTCGGCCGTATTTATTTGGTAAGCGATTCAAGATCATGACAGACCACAGGCCGTTGATTTTTCTTTTCACACACAACAATCCCTCAAGCCGTCTGACAAAGTTTAGGTTATGCTTAGAGGAATACGATTTCGACATTGAATACATTAAAGGTTCTGACAAAGTAATAGCTGATGCCTTGTCTCGAATTTCGATTGAAGAGCTTAAGAGCATAAATCAACACAGCATAGCAGTTGTTACAAGGGCACAAACAATAACTAAAGAGAAAGAGGAAATAGAAACTAAAGTGAGGGATAATAATCAGGTTATCGAACGAAATTCGGGTGCGCAACCGAAAATCGTTGAGATCCTTAAAAAACCCAAACAATGTACGCAACTAACAATAATGAATAAGAAATTGAAGAATAAACTAATGAAAAACGATGATAGAGTAGCTACTGAAGATGAAAAGTTAATATACATGCCCTCTATGAAAACGATCTTTATCGATCCAGATGATCTGGCAGCAAAACCGCTACGCCGTTTGTTGGGACATTTGGAAACATTGTGTGATGAAATCGACATAGAAGAGGTAGTAATAATGAAAGAAGATAGCAATATTGCATTTTTGAAATCGTTGGCCAACGAACTTAATAAAAATGAATATAAAAATTATGATGTACCTAGGATATGCATCGTTAATAAAAGAAAATGTATTGAGGATAAAGAAATGCGTACAGTTATTCTAAATGATTTCCATCTATTGCCGTCGAGTGGACATGCAGGTATTAGGAGAATGACAAAAAAAATACAGAAATATTATTTTTGGCCAGGCATGACTAACGACATTTACAAATATGTAGCGAGGTGTGACCAACCTCTAGTAGTCACAACAACTGCGGATCGAGCATTTAGAAAAGTATTTCTAGACATTGTTGGACCACTAGACAAAGACAATGATGATTTTACATACATACTGACGTTGCAGTGTGATTTAACTAAATTCATAGAGGTTTATCCACTTAAATCAAAGGAGGCCAATGTTGTAGCTAGAACATTTGTGGAGGATTTCATCCTAAGATATGGGACGCCTACGGAAATTTGTACTGATCGTGGGACAGAGTTCATGTCAACAGTTATGTGTGATGCAGCGAGGCTCCTGAATATCAACAAATTAAACAGTACAGCATATCACCATGAAACAATTGGGGCGCTGGAAAACACCCATAAACATTTGAAAGCTTTCTTACGTATAATGACGGGGAATCAACCTGAAAATTGGAGCTCGTGGCTTCGATATTGGTGTTTCGTGTTTAATACTACAGTTCATACTGAGACTGGTTACACCCCGTTTGAGCTAGTTTTTGGTTTTCTGGCAACATTGCCATCTAATTTGATAAACATTGAAAAAACTGATCCCATTTATAATCATGATAATTATCTAAGCGAATTGAAATATAGGTTGCAACGAGCATGGTTGGATGCTCATCAGAATTTGGTGTCGAGCAAGGTAAAACGTAAGGAACACTACGATAAGAATTGTTATCCTAGGTCTTACAACAAGGATGATTTGATATTAGTTAAGAGTGAAACGGGAAATAAACTTACCGAAGTGTACGAAGGTCCTTATGTTGTGATCGCGGAACGCGAACCGAATGTTCTGTTTCTAAAAGGAGGAAAAACTATTGAAGTGCACAAAAATAGAACAAAGACCTATCGGATTTAAGTGCGCGACGATTTAATTGAAAAATGCTGAACTATGCACAAAACGGGATGTGTTCGAGAATGCATCGCAACAACCTTGAATTACATAATTTTAGTAGAGCATTGATGTTTTTATAAGTAGCTGTGAACTTGACACTTATTTTATGTTTACTATATTATAGAGCTTACCTTGAAAAAAAAACAATCGACATCAAATATTTCATTTTATTATAAGAATTTGTAAATTATTATATTTATTGGTATTATGTATCGTATTACACTTACTCATATTAGCACCGATGCTGGAGAGAAAAGAAAGATTTTAGAATCCAAATTTATGATAGGAGTGTTATTGTTGTTTTGACGAATTTATTCACTTTAGACATAGCAAATAAATTCTTTTCTCTGCAGGGAAGGTGTAGGGAAAATATAGCATGATATTTAAGTTATTATATTCATGCTGAATATGTATATATTATTTAGAACAATTATTATTGATACACTAAGCAGTACGTCACCCGTGACAAGAGGGGCGAACGTTACCTTTCAGGTAACACTTACATTGATAGGGATAGATGTCTCGATATTCTACCGAGAACGACATGGTACAATCCTGTCACGGGTACTATTGACTTAGTGATGTTTCTTATTGTGTATCAGTGAATAAACCACCTTACCACAACGTCATCTTTTATTCTGCGGTGTCCAAGCAGATATCCCAACCTCATATAATCAAAAACCACCATCGAGATGGAATCCTAAAAGTCGTACAGGTCGTCAGATTTAATTTTAGTTTATTTCTGGTGAACCAATTTTGTGCCGTATCTTCAATTTCCATCTTACATTCACTTAAGGTCTCCTGATTTGAGTGATATGTAACGGAGCTATCATCTGCAAATAAAGCCGATTTATGAGGTAAGAGAGCCGTAGGGAGATCGTTTATGTAATATATGAAGAGAGGGGGACCAAGGACGGAGCCCTGCGGCACGCCCCACTCTAAAGTTGCAGGCTCAGAGAAATTTCCGCTGACATCTACAACCTGACAACGATTTTGTAGGTATGACCGAATGAGTTCCAGACTGATGCCCCTTACCCCATACGTTTCAAGCTTGCATAGTAGAGTGCTGTGACAGACACAGTCAAAAGCCTTCGATAGGTCTCAAAGCTAAGTACTGGCACATTTTCCGGCCTCGAGACCTCGGACTACCTCTGCCACAACCGCTCTTACCGCCATTGCTGTGTTTCTGTTTCGACGGAAACCATACTGGTCCTCAGTTGACTAAATGCATCACGGGCAATTTAAGTGCAACCCCATTCCTCTGGAGTTATTTCTATAGCGTTGCATGACTTTCAAAAATGGAACTCATCTCGAAAAAAAATAGTTTTGCAAGAATTTATCAAGAGTAGTAGAATATTTTAGATAAAATTTCACGTCTTCAAGTAGAAGAAACTTTCAAAAAAATGTGATGAAAAAGAAACCCCTCCCCACAGTTTATGCGCTGGGTTTCAGGACTTTGCTTACAATAGTACCCTCGAGGATATGGTTAATTACAAGAGTTATTCCTACCAGATATCAAACTGATATGTGGAAAATTATCGCCAAAAACAATTAAAAAATTTCAAATTTCACAACTTTTTTTTTTGAGGGAGGCATTCTTGTATATAGGTAAGCTATATACACCCTGTATGGATTGCCTGGATGTATATTTACAATCATATAAAATCCTTTGGGATAATAAGTCTATGTTCACAAATAATTGGGAACAAAGTATATATAAAAGGTAAGCATCTGGTGTTGAGAAACTGTACAGGGTGGGCAAATTTCGATGTTAGTATAGGGTAATTCGGTAACTATAGGAGATACAAAAAAATGGAAGACACATTCTCAATATTTTTTTAAAAAACTATTTCACTGGCGAAAACAAAATTTTCTATCGCGTTTTGCTTTCGAGTTATAAACAAAAGTTCCATTTTTCGACTTTCAATAAGTACATGTGAATATCGTGGTTGCTTGTGGCACCGAAAAAATTTTAAAGAATAGGTGTATTTTTTCAATTGGGAATCATTGTTGGCTGTGGCTTAGTTGAAACGGATTTTTTTCTCTTTATAACTATGTACTATGTGTTGGGTAGCTTTTGATGTGTAAGTCTTCAATCGCTAAAATAATATTTTGCTATTTTACTTTTTGCGTTTTTTAATATTTATCCGAAGTAAGCGGGTATAATCTATGGCAGTGTTTATCCGTTTGTTAGTAAATTGAATATTAACGATTTTGTTTGCATTATAATAACAATTAATTCATCTAGTCGCAAGAGTGAAAATGTCTTACAAGAATATCTAGAAATATAATATGTTAGAAAGTGTTGAAAAATCTTGTCTTCCGGATGGATTCCGCGTCACAATAGCTCGACTTGATGCCGACGTTTCGCCAACCATTACAGGTGGCATCTTCAGGGCAGGCTTGAGGCTTGAACTGAAGATTTTTCAAGATTAGCTGTCCGCGGAAGTCTACTATCCAAGATATGTTAGAAAGTTTTATTCAAAGTAATAACAATTGTGATATTGCATCTGAAATATATTTCTATCGCTATCCAGAAAGAAGACAACCTAAAAAAGCGATTTTCAAGAGGTTAAAAGAAAATCTCTTTAATTGTGGATCTTTTTCTATAAAATTTTCCATCATTAACTATCAAACATTTTTGTTTGCTGTAATCGTCGTGTCATCTTAGAAAAGGGAAGCAAGGATGAGTTGAAGATATGGTTCAGATATGATCATATATATACATAGTTAGCAAGATACCTACTACTATTCCTACAATTATTTTGCAACCTCAACAAAAAATGTTTTAATGATTTGAAACCTACAAGTTAAGGCAAACGGGAAGAGGTATATTCATCCATAACCTTTACACATCAATTGAGGTAGATAGAGGCTTTGTCATTTTCAAAGACTTTTATTGAGTTCGTTCAGGGCAAATTCACCAGTTTTGAGTTAAATGAGAAGCATTAGGTGATTTGAATGTTGCCTGCTACAATACAGTGACGTATTTATTGCTGCTATTTTTGCTTAAAATACTGTGGTATCCTTAGACATACTCACTGGGATCATAATTTTTGGTTTTGCCCGTGAATCTCGGTTCCGACTGTTCCTTCGGTCTTCAACCGTCTGTGTACTAGATTGCGCTTCCGCACTGAAGGGCACTCCTCCTTTCTAGTGTTCTCTCTCTCTCTCTCTCTCTCTCTCTCTCTCTCTCTCTCTCTCTCTCTCTCTCTCTCTCTCCTCTCTCTCTCTCTCTCTCTCTCTCTCTCTCTCTCTCTCTCTCTCTCTCTCTCTCTCTCTCTCTCTCTCTCTCTCTCTCTCTCTCTCTCTCTCTCTCTGAGTGGTGATCCTTGCATGAGTCTGTACGTAACAGCTCTCGCTTCTTCCTTTGTATGTTTATGAAGTTGTGGTGACTCCCCTCGTAGCTGTGGGAATTTCCATGGCTCCTGTTACACTGAGACTACATACTTTGCTACTATGCTGCAGTTGAATTTCTATGGCATCGAGCACCGGTGGGTCCAAGCTTTGTGCGCGTTTTTTGCTACAGTTTGTGTTTTCTGAATATTGACCAATAGTTGCTTTCTTTTGCATCTGTCTATTATGTTTAGGGTCATTTATGTCCTTTTTAAGATTATTCCCTAACCGTACTCTTAAGGCTAGGTCGTTTGCATATCCCATACTTGAATTGAATTATACAGAATGTCATCCATTTATCTTTATCTTTTTTACCATATCGTTCATCCTTCAACTAGAAAATCTATCAATACCAACAATTATATAATTAAATAATACGAGTACAGCAATTTTTGTTGTAGACTTGAACTTGACGTCTACTAAGGTCTTATTATGCAGATGCAATGTTGTATCAATGTATATGAGATTTTCACAAATTAAGTTTTAATCGGAAAAGTATAATGGGCTTTGAAAATACGGCTGTTGTGAAACAGAATGGTTAATTTAGATCTACTGATCTATTTCAAACCAACCTGTTTGAACAGCTGCGATTAGAAGACAGTGGAAAATTGATATTTTGAACACAGATTACATATGGGATTTACATTGGGTCCCAAAATAACTACGAATGTTTTTTCATTTCAAAAATATAGAAAACTGAAAATCAAGCGATCAACAATTAGTATTTGTCAAGCCAATGTTCTGAATATTCATTCTAGTCACTAACGAACAATACTATCCGATTTTTTATGTTAGTGGTATGTTTATATAATTTTATTGCGAAAGATTAATATCAGCACCATTGTAAAAATACTACTAAAAACCTTGAAGCCTTTTCGTCGGCGAAGCTTTCATCACCAATACTCCTACAGTATAAACACTTCTATTGATATTATTTCATCAATAGATGCGAAATTTACGTGAGCAAGTTCTTGTTATTATTATCGAGAAAGCCACTCTGCACGTAATGCTTACACACATCCTCATGAGCTAAGATGACTTGATTTAGTAGAGGTTGAATTAATAAACTGAGTCATCATTGTAATAGTCATATCCTTTATTTGAACAGAAAAATACTTTTTTTCACAATATTCAAAATTTCAAATTATTGCTTAGACCAGAATACTAATACTAAAGTTTCTTAAGCAGATACAATTTCTCTTACATTTTGTTTTTATTGAACATTCAGTATACCTACTCGAGTACAAACAGTATGTAGAGTAAAGTCGCCGATTGTGGAATAGTGACGTAAATGTGGAATACCAAGATTCTAGCTAAACTATAATCGCCATCTGTACTCAAGTAGCATCATTATATGCTATTTATATTGCCTTTGGCCTAAATGTAAACTGTAAAGCCTATATTCCTAATCTCAAATATTAATTAAAACGTGTATTTATGGCGGTGCTACTTTTCTAAAGTAAGAGCTTAAAAGTTTTGTTGTGACTACATTTTATATATATATATATATATATATATATATATATATATATATATATATATATATATATATATAAGGTAAGATATTTGCATATATGGACATGTAACGAATGTGTGCATCCAACCTATACTAAATATTTATTCTAGAAGGTGTTTAGTTTAAAACTTTGTTACAATCGTTCATTGAATTCATATGTTGAAGGGTGGTTATTGTGGAATACTAAAAAGGGCTCAAATGTGGAATATCACACATTGGCAGTACTATTCTACATACGAATTCATTTTTTTTAAATATGTTGTAACGCAACGTTTTCAGTTTAGGAAAATGCCTTTAAAAAACGTTAAAGAACACAATTAAGGAGAAGAAAATATGAGAAATGCTGTGGATGAAGTTCGGAATAAGAGAATGGGATATCTAGCTGCATCTAAACGTTATATGGTACGCCGTTCTACTCTATTTAGATATTGCGAAAAAGGACAACAACGAAGTTGAGACTATTGAAAAGGAGTCTTTAGGAAGAAAGCCCGTTTTGACGGATTAATTAGAAACCAAACTCGTACAGTATATTCTCAAAGTGGAAAAACAATTTTTTGGCTTAATGAGGAGATATTTATTTTCTATTGCATTTCAACTGGCGAGGCAAAATAAAATTCCAAATTCATTTCCACTTCTTCATCGATTAGCGGAAAAACATTAGCTGGAGCGTTTTCTGCGAAGACATAAGAACACAATCAGTGTAAGAATACCAACAGGCATATCATTAGCTAGAGCTTCTGGATTTTATTTAAAAAACGTGGACGAATTCCTCGACTTACTTGAAAAAGTTATGGAAGAAAAAACCTCTCTGCTAGTCAGATTTTCAATGTCGATGAATGTGGATAATTTGTATTGTGCAGTCAAAATGTCCTAATACAGGGTGTCCCAATATTGCTGGGACACAGAGCTACCACGTATTCTAGAGGTCAAAATAAGTCGATTGAGCCCAATTTACCTGTATACCAAAATGTACCGTTTGTCCGTGAGAAGAGTTCAAAGTTTACTAAAAAAAATACATTTTTGTATGTTGTTCCGAAGTGCTTTATACAAATTTAATGAAATTTGGTAAATGTGTATTCTAGATGATTAGCTTACTTTTAGTAATCAAAAAAACCCAAAGAAAATTGTAGAGGGGTTGGAACCACCCTCACCCCTTGGCATTTTTTCCCCCATTTTTGTAGGGGTGGGAATACGGTTTTAAGACTTTTTTATCTGGAAGGCCTACTCATTATCTTCATTTTCTTACTCTTGTAAAAACTCCGTATTTTGCGTAGTTTTCAAGAAAAAAAATGTTTTCGCAAACACTGATAACCGATTTTCGGGTATAGGTTTAATAAAATTGTAATACAAAATTTAGTTGGCCGCGGACACAAAGACAAAACCAAATGTTATGATTTTGACAGGAAACATAGTTTATTGTTAACAGTAAATGTGTCAGTTATTTGTTCTCTTTTGCTTGTTTTTTTATTATTTCTTATTGTCATCACTGTTTTTGTTTAATTGTTATTGCTGTTGTTGCTGTTCCTTTGACGTCCCACAATTATGAATTTTCCTTTTAATGAACAGACCGACATGTTATTAGTTCTTGGATATTGTCAAGGTAACTGCCGCGAAAGTGTTCGCGTGTATCAAGAGAGGTATCCAAACCGGAGAATTCCAAACCATAAAACTTTTGCCCGAATCGAAAGACGTCTTCGAGAAACGGGGAGGTTGACCCCAGTAAGAGTTAACGCTGGAAGACCTCGACAAGCTCGAACACCTATTGCGGAAGAAGCTGTTCTTCAAATGATTGATAACAATCCTAATACCAGTACTAGAAGATTGCAACGAGAAGCTGGAATTCCAAAAAGCACTGTAAGTCGAATCATTAGAGATCAATTAATTCGGCCATTTCACATCCAGCCAGTGCAAGAATTGTTGCCACCTGACTACGAATTACGTTTAAGTTTTTTACAAACTATTCGGGAGCGCAGAGTAGTCGACAACGGATTCCATACTAAGATCTTGTTTACTGATGAGTCTTGTTTTACACGTCGCGGTATGACAAACCTACACAACGATCTTGTTTATGCAGATGAAAATCCACATGCCATTAAAAGTAGACATTATCAACGTGAATTTAAAATTAATGTCTGGGTCGGAATTATTGGCGAATTTATAGTCGGACCGTTACGATTACCTGATCGTCTGAATGGCGATAGTTACCTCCGTTTCCTTCAACAAAATTTGCCAGAATTATTAGAAGACTTGCCTCTTAACTTGCGTAGAAATACGTTCTTCATGCATGATGGTGCACCACCTCATTTTGCACGTGCAGTAAGAGAATATCTTGGTGAACAATTTGGTGGCAGGTGGATAGGTAGGGGACAAGAAGCACCCATTCAATGGCCTCCGCGGTCTCCAGATTTAAACCCTTGTGACTTCTTCATCTGGGGAGAATTAAAAAGACAAGTGTACGAGGTTCAAATAAATAATATCGAACAACTGTGGAATAGAATTCAAAATGCTGTAAATGCGCTACGAGAAAATGACGATGTTTTAAGAAGAGTGCATTTAAATTTTTTACGTCGAATTGACCTCTGTATTAATGAAGGTGGAGGTCACATTGAACACTTGTTATAAAAATTATTGTTTGTCTTGTGTAAATGTATTGTGTAATTTGTGTCTAATAATTTTATTAAACCTATACCCGAAAATCGGTTATCAGTGTTTGCGAAAACATTTTTTTTCTTGAAAACTACGCAAAATACGGAGTTTTTACAAGAGTAAGAAAATGAAGATAATGAGTAGGCCTTCCAGATAAAAAAGTCTTAAAACCGTATTCCCACCCCTACAAAAATGGGGGAAAAAATGCCAAGGGGTGAGGGTGGTTCCAACCCCTCTACAATTTTCTTTGGGTTTTTTTGATTACTAAAAGTAAGCTAATCATCTAGAATACACATTTACCAAATTTCATTAAATTTGTATAAAGCACTTCGGAACAACATACAAAAATGTATTTTTTTTAGTAACTTTGAACTCTTCTCACGGACAAACGGTACATTTTGGTATACAGGTAAATTGGGCTCAATCGACTTATTTTGACCTCTAGAATACGTGGTAGCTCTGTGTCCCAGCAATATTGGGACACCCTGTATATTAGCGTTAAAGGGAAAATGCCAGATTGGGACGCTCACGCAAAGAGAGGATCGTTAATAACTGTTCTGATGTGTAAGAGTGCGGATGGAACTTTCGTACCACCCATTATTATATTTCCCCGGAAAAACTGTGATGAACAACTAAAGAAGGGTGCTCCACCTAGAACTATATTCAAGTTTCATCCATCAGTGTGGATACAAACAGATCTATGTACCGCTTGGTTTGACCATTTCATTGAGAAAGTTCATCCATCCGAGGGTAATCCGATTCTGCTCATCTTAGATGGGCACAACACCCGTACCAGAAATCTCGATGTTGTGATAAAGGCCAAAAAAAATTTCGTTACGATTCTATGCCTTCCCCCTCACACATCTCACAAGATGCAGCCTCTAGACAAAACAGTAATGGGGCGTTAAAAACATTTTATAGTAAAGAAATCAGAGTTTTTTCAAGAACCAATCAACGTCCTGTTACTCATTTCGATGTCTGCGGACTTTTTGGCAAGGCTTACTTGAAAGTGCGGACTGCTGAGCGAACAGTAAGAGGATTTGCCATCACAGGTGTGTATCCTGCTGGAAGAGATGTTTTCTCCGAAGAAGATTTTTGGACGCATCACAAGACGATAAAGATCCTGACGCTTCTGCTCAAGATCAGCACTTTACTGGCGTTGACTGAGAAAACGAAGATGAACAAGAAATTATTGCCGTTACAATTAATCCGGAAGATATCACACCAATACCCATCTTGGTAAATAACTACCTCCACACCGAATGAGGAAGAACTAGCGAAATCTATAAATTCAAAAGAGAAAAAACAGATATTTGAGAGAAAAGTTTTTGCAGGGGAACCGTCTTGTAGTTCAACTCAAGATTGAGGTAAGAAGAAACAGATGCCACATAATCGTCGTCAAAGGAAAGTTTCATCTTCGTCGAGCTCGGAATCCAAAGGAAGTATTTCTGTTCAGGTTTCTTCTGACGGAGAAACTTTACCACAAGAAACGCATCTTGAGCAAGACGCCTTGTGCCTCTTTTGTAATGACAAATTTTCAGAGAATACTCGTGGATAAGTTTGGATAATGTACGTAATGTGTAGTTTTTGGGCACATGAAGAATGTGCCGGGTCTGAAAAGGATCCCTACATTTGCGATTTAAGTAGATAAATAGATTTATAGATATTAGAATCATGTTTAATTTTTTGTATGTATATATATCCATGTTTTAGAATATCTAGCTATTGTTCCATTTTTATATATATCCTCTATATTTGAATATAGTTTTTGTACCAGTTATAAAATAAATACACTTTTATTTTCGTTACTATATTTTATTCATTGCTAAAAACAAATGATATTCACTATTCTACATTAAAATATTCTATTCCACATTAGGATATAGTGGTATTCCACATTACCCTATCATTTTTTGAATTTCGTAAAAGTCACCTTTTTAGCGTTTGGTTATTTTCAAATTAATTGCTTCCTTTAATTATTTCTGAATATGCGCCCTCGCATTAACAACCTTTTAGTTAATCTATACCCGAGAATTTAGAAATCAATAATGTCATTTTTATATTTTTTTCCAATCAAAACAAAAGGGTATTCCACAATCGGCAACTTTACACTATAAAATAAAACATAACTTCATGTTCGGATTTAGATCAGGCCAAGATTTTTCATTTCTCTTCAAGCCTCATAGCAATCCTTCTCCTGTCAAATTTCCGGAGATGGAAATATATGAGGTACCTACACGACCTTCTCTATCCACGAGTTAAAGAAGATAAATCTGTACTTGTACAAGGTCAGAAAATTATTTTAAAAAATCGCTAATTAAGCAAGGATGACATTCCTTCATCAATCTTAAACGGATTTGTAATGATACAAAATTTGAGAAGAAATGCGCAAAAAACATTATCTAAGCGCTACATCTAATTTGAATGGTACTCAATGTTCATAACAGTATCAAGGATAGTGGTCAGAGGTGACAATGATTTCACTCTTAATAATTACTGACAATCATCACACCACATTTGTGCGTGAAGAATTATAGAACATTCAATTGACTAGTTGATTTTTACCTATTCACCGCGTCATCGCGTCAAGTCGTTAGTCACAATTTTATAAAATTTATATTTATATCAATCTTTAGGTAGGCAACTGTCGCTTTTACCTCTGACGTATAATCTTAAATTAGAGGACCTACTGCCAAGCATGCGTTCTAATAGGGAATGTTTCGATTTCCTACGTGACGCAAGAACAGCTCTACATAGTTCCTGGAACACTACCGCTACAGGCGCCACCTGTTCAGCAGCCGCTACTTCTGAAAACCCGCACTGTAAGTCTCTCGCTATGACGGCGCCCTCTTCGGTCGTAACTTGACGTAGATGCAGCATGTCATTTTTATTGGCCACAACATAAACTGGAATGTCCGTTTCTGATAGCAAGGATTGCACTCGTTTCAAATATGTGAAGGATGCTCTATCTGTTATGGAATACACCAGCATCAAGCCGTCTGCCCAATTTATTGCTTCTGACGATGGAATATCAGTGCCATTCTAGAAACAAAACAATGAATAAGTATCTAATTGATGTAACTATAATTATATTCAACGACTGAATAAGTGTATATAATTGTCCCCGGCCATGAGTATGTTCATTTCCAGCAGCACTTAAAATTGCCTACAGAGTACAGATTCAGTCGACTAGTGCCATCTACAGATTTTCATAGGAACTATGATGTTGGAGATATAAACTATAGATGCCGCCACTAGACGTAATAGAGAAAATTACTCCGAAATAAATGTTTACGTTTAAATCAATCTATTTGTATTCTATTATAATAAATTGGTTTAGTTTTGAACTAAATTCAATTGAATGGTAGATATTGATATAACTCAAATTCACAATAAAGTACAAAGTAAGACAACTGTTAATAAATTTCACTACATTCACTATATTATAAAAGAAAATTTTGTGACGCGCTTCATTAATATGTGACTTTATCAAACATTACTAGTACAGTAAACATAAATTAATGTTAAACAGATGTCACCGTTTAAATAGCTTTAATATGGCTATTACAATCCAACTGGTTGAGATAGATTTTTGGTATCTTCTGTTTATTTGTTCCTAATGATTCCTAAAGATTTAATAAATTTCGGAAGGGTTGTAATCAACCGAATAGTATTTAGTTTTTTTATTCCTCTCTAGGTTTAATGGTTTCAATATTTTAGTATTTTATTTACTCTGATTGAAAATGCTTAATTAAAAATAATTTAATTGACTAATTATTAACTAGACACTGTTAAAATGTATAGTACAATTGCTTAAATTAATAATGCTGATTCCTCGTGAAGAGTAAAGTAGTGGCGGTGCTGGTGGAGATGGGTCCTCGTTGGATTTGTTCTTATGTAATCCCTTGTGAAGTAGTTGACGTGGTATAACCAAAATTGTCAATAACAAGCGAACGTTTTTGGCATGAAATAGTGTTTACATCATGGCATCTTGACATATTTACACAAGAACATGATAATGAAATTGATGTAAAAAGTAGTAAAAGGTCGTAGAAAAAATCATATGTATTACTGTCGAGCGAAGTGCCATTTTCTTCCTTGCAACTATACGCGGGAGGAAATGATCCACTTTGATTCCTTGTTATACAAATAGCTATGTTTTAACAATTGAAGCTGCAAAAACGTTTTTTTTCGTTTTTCGCTGGATCTAAGAAAACTTGCTTCTTTGCTGCTATGAGAATTGAAAAACCTTTGAAATGACCTGTTGAAAATTGGAGACGCCTCTCCAGTTGAAATATTACTTCGAGAATATTTTCTCAATGTGAATTAGCGTAAAAGAGTTTGTGATAAAGTGACAAATGAGATTTATTCATAACGTGTACATGTTATCAGTTGCTTACTATGTAAAATAGTATGAATGTACATAATATGCATTCGGAATATTCGACGGAAGAGGTCCAGTAGCAGCTGCTATAGTTAAATAATAATTGAGTTGAACAATTGACTATAAGCGCGCGGCGCGATTCTATTGTGAATAGTTTCCCGCCGCCCGTATGTTGCTCCCTCCAATCAGCATTTCTGAGAAAATTGAGATTGGCCTTTTTAATTGAAAATTTTGTGTGGTCTCAAAATCTTTTTTCTAAATTAAAATTGGACTATACAGGGCTGAGGTACGCAATCAGCAAAATTAGTAGCAATTATTGTGAACCAACAAATTCAAAAATTCATATAACAAGAACTATCCATCAGTTTGCACTCATATTCCGATCATATAATCTACAAATTGTTAGTTAAGTTTAGATAATGACTTGCACTACAACTCCAATATTGACGGAGCTATGCATTAGAAAAAACCGTATTTACGATTTTTAATTTTTGCTTACTTAAAAATTAGTCAATTGTTATATAGAGTAATGAGTCAATTTAAAGTTTTTCAATTCTCTGCACTTTTTCCCATTGGAGTATGGAGCTAGTTCCCATTATAGAGGCTAAAAACTGTGTGGTGTCACGTTTGTAAATATATTATTATCAAAATGTAGATTTGTGGTTCATTTAAACTTGCAATGTAGTAAACATCAAAAATCTAGAATTTCTAAATCGATATTATGTAAATTATATTAGGTACAATTAATTTGGACTCTATCATTATTAAATTCTGGTCTCCACAATTATGGATTTTTGGTGTAGATGTAATTGAACAGTTCGCACCCTTCACCGTCAGAAATAGCGGACTTATTTTGGATTATTATTCCTATAACTTATGACGAACTATCCATTTCAACTCTTTTAACAAGATCCAAATATCGCAATATGCTTTGAATATGCATCATGTATTCAAAAGGTAATGAGTGTGTGTGTGTGTGTGTGTGTGTGTGTGTGTGTGTGTGTGTGTGTGTGTGTGTGTGTGTGTGTGTGTGTGTGTGTGTGTGTGTGTGTGTGTGTGTGTGTGTGTGTGTGTGTGTGTGTGTGTGTGTGTGTGTGTGTGTGTGTGTGTGTGTGTGTGTGTGTGTGTGTGTGTGTTCGTGCGTGTGCGTAAAAACTGTGGAGACGATTGCCCCGTTCCTACTGTGGTGTGGATTTGAAATTTTGCAGATCTTTTCAAAGGAGAAAAATAGAAATAAACTTCCAATGACGTCATCCTTGGGGTGGTACAGTTCATTATATACATTCCGAACTCGAGGGAACGGGGTCTGTTGGAATGCAGAAGATAGAGTGCACGCCTCATGTGCGACAGGTACCAGGGATAGCTGCTCACGCAGCTTTTATGGTCATTTTTCCGTTAACTCTTTGTATTTTTTGTTAACTTTTTGGCCATTGAATGGGATGCTATCGCCATTTTACCAATATTTTACAAATCTGGATATCCGGTTGTGCACGCAAATTCCTGAATGTAACGTCTTCCTATATCTTCATATGTTTCTAGGTTTTCCGAAATATTTTTAGTTCCTACGAGTGACAGAAGTCACGTATTGATTGTGATATTTTAATCACATTTTATTTTTATGATGTATGACGACTCATACTTGGGTAATATCAACTTAATGGCTACTTTAATTGGTATTAACAAAACGGTATTCATCTTATTGAGGAACCTTATGCATTCTAGTGGTTGAGTTGGGATACTTTGTAAATACGAAATAAAATAAATATAGATATAAATAGTTATTTTAATGTTATTCACCGTGATATGTTCAGACCCAAACTACGATCAGTTAGTTAATCTTCTATGAAAGTTTATCACTCAGTACTGAGTCCAGACATTCATATGTCTACTAAATAAAAACTAGTGTAAACATCATATATTTTTTCA
This sequence comes from Endomychus coccineus, assembly GCA_958510875.1. Lineage (NCBI taxonomy): Eukaryota > Metazoa > Arthropoda > Insecta > Coleoptera > Endomychidae > Endomychus > Endomychus coccineus. Next base: position 222,862,573 of record OY294067.1, read on the forward strand.
AAAGACAGTTTTAAGAGTAGGTATATTATTTTAGAAGCATTAGTAAACTACATACTGGTAAGTTTGACCCTTAAGTAAATCAACACTTTTTCATTGACTCAACACATCTAAAACTGCTATCATATTTTTACCTAAAATAAATCAATTGATTGTTGGTATAGCAAACACCAAGTTGAATCCTTCAAATAGCGTGGACACTGAACATGAAAGTCATTAGAATGGGTATTTATAAATGTTTGTGTACAATAAGAACATCTGTTCTAATTCGGAAAGTACGAAAGTCAGATAGCATGGCACAATTCCCGGTGAACTTGAATGTTTCTCATCAACTGACTTTATGATGTATTATGCAATAATTTGCGAGAATAATCAATTATAATGACAATGATAAATTAATTTTTTACATGTACATAGCTTAAGAAGTTCTACCGTTTCACCCTTTACTGTATGATATGAAATTTTATTCATATTGTAAAATTAAAACATTACCATATTGTGTAAGGATACATTACAATTCGGAATTTTAATCTTAAGTTGCATTTAGCAAGCTACATGAATATCTAGCAATGATAATTGACTATTCGCAAAAGTATATGTCGAAAGCATTTGAATCAATGAATCGACATCTCTGAATGAATTTCCATCTATCCGAGGGAAATCTCATTCCAGTCCCTTCATCTTTAAAGATTAACATTTGAATATGTTAACATGATTTACATTCAGCTATCCTGTATCTGGTGGGTTTCCTCATCCACATACATCTGTGATAAGATCCTTAAACAGTCATTAGTCAGTACCATTACTTTACATTAGGGAACCCACAACAGGACAGCAGTTCAAAAGCTACAAGTAGGGACTACAATCCCAAATACACAAGCTTGGAACTACTGCCACAACACCTTCTAATAAAATTTGACTACAATCAACAACTTCAAACCAAGGGCAACTACAACCAATACCTCTAAACATCGAAAGCTTACTATGTTAGGTGTTACAACCTGATAGAATTTTATATTAAGTACTCACTTAGCACACTTAGCAAACTAGGGGCTGCAACCAGCTACACTTTGATATCAAATACGCATTAAGCCAGAGGCCAACACTTGCTAAACTTTAAAATTAAATACTCGTTCAACTAGAGGCTACAACCTGCTAGACTTTGATATCAAGTACTTATTAAACTAGAGGTTACGTACTGCTGAACTTTGATATTAAATACGTATTAAGCTAGAGGCTACAATCTGCTAAACTTTAATATTAAATACTCATTTAACTAGAAGCTACAACCTGCTAGATTTTGATATTAAATACGTATCAAACTAGAGACTACAACCTGCTTAATATTTAAATTAAATACTCATTCAACTAGAAGCTACAGTCTGCTAGATTTTGATAGTGAATTCTTATTAAACTAGAGGTTACAACCTGCTGAACTTTGATATTAAATACGTATTAAACTACAGGCTACAACCTGCTAAACTTTAATATTAAATACCCATTCAAGTAGAGCCTAAAACCTGCTAGACTCTGATATTAAATACTTATTAAACTACGGCTATAACCTCCTAAGCTTTGATATTAAATACATATTAAAGTAGAGGCAACAACTCAAACTCATACTCATACTCAAACGTAACACCTCACCGCAATCCATGGTTTCATTTTATCAAACGCAACAAAGTTTTTCAAGTGTCCACTTTACCCTTTCAAGTCTTCTATTTCGTACCGGTCATTGAACAACACTTTAGTTACTCTGAAAGGTCCCTTAAGCATAGTCACCAATTTTTTTTGCTGGACCCCGTTTTAGGGGTCACTAGTTATCAACACTAATACCAAATAACCTTCTAAGTACTTCCTAGATTCTTGTCGTGACAGATCATACCTTTCTGTCAATGTTTACTTGGTGTATTTCAGTTTTTACGGGCAATATATCATGGATACGCGATATGTCTGCGTCTTGAACTGGAACCGACAATACCATTCAGTCTCAGTGATATCAATCACGTTCAAGCTTTCTTCTATAGGATATAAACTTAATGTATCCACATGATTCGTTTGACCTCCAGGTTCGTATACTGTTGAAGGTATTTGACCAAAGTTGATACCAGAAACATTTAAAGAAACTTGACAACAAACTAGTTCCTCATTAAATTCAATCTTTCCTAGTTTTCTACTACATCATCGTCAGATTTATATAAATAATATCCGGAAGGCTTAATAAATCAAATCCATCAATACCGTAATCCATGATTTGATCATCTTCATTTACTATAGTAGTTAATTCGGCAACAACTTCACCAAGTCAAAACGTTGACTACAATGTGTTAGAGCTTATCACTAAATTTTCAGAGAAACCATACAAAATCGGATCACTTGAATTCGAGTTAATTGTAAGTCACATTTATCAGTAACACTGGTTAGAGTACAATCTATCAGATATTTAATTTTCGATCTATTCAGTGTATCATACATAATATATTGATTACATAAGCTTCTTTACTAACTCCCTTTACGTTGTGTTCCCTTTTGTTGACGTTTTTTCACTTAAAGGCATGCGTTGTACTTGTGGTCAGGATTTTTACTAGAAAATTCTACCTTAGGCTTTGGACATTACTCAAAATAATGGCAACTAAAACAAGAAACTGATGATGGTTTGAAGTGAGCCTCGAACTGAGGTCAGGATTAGTAGTGTTGGAATTATACAAAATCTTATACTCCATTTTGGGAATTTCTGATGAACACCCCATAGTGCTTATAAAGGAGTAGGTATAACTAGCTAGTATTATTTAATTTTGCCGACTTTGTAGCTCGAGCTATACTCACATTTCCAATTCCTGCTATTATTGCCTATGCTAATATGCTTGTGGTATATCAAATTTAAGACCCTTCAACTTATTCAATTCATTGACGAAATACTCACTAAAATATTGTCATGGTTGTGCTTCATAATTAGCAGCTTCCGAAAATAATTTCACGAAGGCTAACGTTATTTTGAATTTTTCAATCAGTAGTTTTTTTATACGTTTCCAATCAGGATGCAAATCATTTTGAGTATCATACCAGCCTCTCACCATTTCTTTGAACATTTCTTTGTTAGCAGCCAGTTTCACTACCGTCAGATCATTCCAGACATAACATTCAGCTGATTCATCAACACGATCGACCTATCTTTACTTTGGGGTCAAAAGAGGATTTGACAATTTCATCAAAAAGGTAAGCACGTCTTTCACCTCACAAAATGTTATTTTGGATTGTTCAATCAGTAGTTTTTTTATACGCTTCATATCAGAATTCAAATCATTTTCAGTATCATACCAGCATCTCGCCATTCCTTTGAAGTTGTTAGCAACCAGCTTCACAACCGTTAGATCATTCCAGACACAATATTCAGCTGATTCATCAACACGATCGACTCATCCTTATTTTGGGGTCAAATGGAGGTATAACACTTTCATCAGAAAGATAAGCACGTCTTCCACCTTAGAAACGTACTTTTCCCAATTGTTTCAGTCTTTTCAATTCATTTCTTATACTTCTACCATTACTGGACGACGACAAAGAAGACGTAATCGAGGATGAACCACTCGAACCCGAAAAACTATCTCGCCTCTTTTTGTATTCCTGCGAGTTTCTGTACCGCCCATTTCTGCTTGAACATCGAAAAATACGAACTTGATTTATATTGCAGATTAAACTGTTTCAAGATAAACGAAGTCTCACTCATGATATATGAAGTATGAGTATCCCACTTCTGATATGTAAGAGGACATTAAAATTTAAAATTATAAGACTTAATTGAATATCCGCAAAAGTATATAACGAAAGCAGTTGAATCAATGAATCGACATCTTTGAAAGGATACCCATTCAATTGAGGGAAACCTCATCCCAATCCATTCATCTTCAAAGCTTAACATTTGTATATATTAACACTATTACCGTTTCAAAGGAGTCTAGACTTCTCAAGTATGCAACTGTTGTGAACGTCCCCCGACCCGACGACCGATAGTGCAGGCGGTTTTTTATAGTTCGACGATCTCACTTTTATTTGTAACTTACTTTACTCGAGTTTCAGCCTTACAATGCCATATCCAGACATCTTTAGGTATTTTAATACCGTCTGAAAATGACATAAAAACGCTAAAACTCTAATACGGAAGTTACAAATGAAAGTGATCAACACAGTTGTTTTTTAATTTTTCGATATGGGTATAAAGCATATATTTTTGACTATTTGGAGAATTATTTTTCTAATGAAAGTAAATCATGACAGAAATTCAAATAACGTCCAATTATGAATCAATATAAAACAAATATTACTTTGAATAAATAAAAAATAATACTCAATGATGGAATAATAGCAATCATACTGTTCACTTGACTTGAAACGAAGTGAATTCTCCGATCCGTTCCTGTCTGGACACCAATATTCAAAGGACGAAATAGAAAAGGGTATGAGAATTGGATTTTATTTTCTTAATACGGTAGTACTACTCTACTTTCTGGAATTGTTGAACTTGACATTTAAAATTTTAAAGAGTGTAAATGCTTGGCCTTCATAAATGATCAGAGAACAAATAATATACATGTTGATTGATTGAACTTGAAAATATTATTTCTGATTCGTTATCCTAAATTGGAATTGGTATAATGATGTGTTCAAAATCGATGGTTGTGAGTATTTATGAATTTTCCAAATAACATAACTATTAAAACTAGAGGTTGTGATCACTCACAATAAAAGAACTTATGAAGAATACAAGAGAGCTGAAACGCCGACAATAGGACTTGAACTCTTCTGCGGTATAGCAGCAACAACCAAAGAACCATAACAGGTTTCATGGCGAGGCATTGAAAACTCTCTAGTCATATGAGGAAATGTGGCCAAGTGAGTGATGGAACGTGTAGACTTTGCCAGAAAAGTGGAGGAGACACCGATACATTTGATCATTAACTGCGGATTCAGTTCCTCCCCAGAAGCATGTAATTGGGTCATACAATACGACTGTAGAGGAAATTACACCGTTAGAGCCGGAAAAAATTGTAATCTGAACGATCTGAAGCTCACCTGGAAACTGCAGAACTGTAATATTGATTTTGAAGATACAACAGGAACAACACATCTTATAATAATAATCTCATATAATCTTATCTTCCAGCACTGTCTCACACATTTCACAGAATGAAGGAGATCCTGAATAATGAATCTGCCTCGACTTCCTCACTTATTTGTAATGAGGTTTCTCGTAATCTAGAATGTTTTAGGTGGGTCAGATTGTATTGAAAATCTCAAAGGAAAAATGCCCAGCTGCGTTTTGAAAATGAATGAATCACAAAAAAGAAATCTTCCGTCGATTTGATTATCCTCACACTTTCCACCTAGCTCTACCGGTCTGAACATAACATGAAACATTTCATGTTGGATGGAACATAGGACTGAAATGAAGTGGCCAGTAAGATCATTTTATTGTCTGTGTATCTATAGCATGAACTCACCCCACCTCTGCTATAATATCTACTACCTTAAAATGTTCAATACCCGGAATCATGATGCATCCAAAACATATTGTGAAAATGTTGGTGCCTCAAATAAGTAATTTGAGTTAATTTTCGAGAATATGTTGAAATTAACAACCCAAAAACGTGTGGATGAAATACACTCTCTAAGACAAGAAATTCGTTAGCTTGAAACCTGTATGAGACAATGTTTTAAATGAACAAAATATAGGATGCAGGACAATTAGCGATTATGTACCGATAATGAATCTCTAAATACTCAGCATCGGATCGATCAACAAACGCTCATATTTCAGGCAAAAAAGGATATCATATTCTGGTAAAGTAGCCAACTATTTCTAACCAAACAATTCCACAAATAAAACCAATATGAATGCTAATGAAAATAAAAATAAATATACAGGCCCGCGCAGAAGGCGTGAATTTGGACAAATTGTAATTGTCAGATCTAGTGATGAAAATAATAACGACATTGCCGCTTTAGATCCTAAAATATGGCCCTATGTTATTTGTTGAAGTGCTCGGGTAATAAGTGTGAAGACTGGAAAAGCATAAGAGCTATAATTACCACATCATGTGAATGCATTAATAAATTCGGACTCTGGATCTCTAAGCCAGGAGACGAATCTTTTGAGTTATTTCTAGACTCGAACAAGTCAATCTCTGACGAAGCTTCGAATATATATCCTGGAAGACATGATTGGCTAGCTCAAATTCTGTTTCATTGCCAAATCTTCTAGACTCTGCCAGCATTCAGGCTTCCCCGAGATTCCATATGACTCAAAGATGGACAAATTCTCTTGTTCATACCATAGGCAATTTTTTTGTATCAATCATTGAGTTTCGAATATTTTACACCACCATTCTATTTATGTAACAGATAGCTGTGCTGTTGTCAACTCGTAGTAAAATATCGTAATTAGGGAGGTCTCTGGCAAAGCATTTCAAATTCCAAATAGTTTATATGACACATTAGCTTGAAGTTTGTAACAGAAGTGGTAATATGAAAACCACTCTTCCCAATTACTTTGTAAGTTGTTAATATACATTCTGATGTATTCATTGAATACTCTATGGTTTATTTCACATCTTCCGATAGTTTGACTGTGATACGCTGTTGACAATTTGTGACACACCCTCAGAAGCTTGAAGAGTTGAGCTAATATCTTATTTTTATATTCGGTACCCATGTCAGTTCTGATCTCTTGCATTGGTCCATATGTTAGAATAAATTCGTTCATTATTGCGCTTCTCTATTTGGCACTTTTTAAGTGTTAGTGTCATAGGAGCTGGAGTCTACTCGTGTACACCCAGAAGGGATATTTCAGTTTCCGTAGGTGGCCACGCAACCGTTCTCCAGGCTGAGGTCTGTGCAATACGGACATGTGTCCTGGACAACCTCAGATTAAACTACCGAGGTAGGCGCATTCACATCTGCACTGACAGTCGGGCGGCCCAGGGCGCACTTCGCGCCCACAGAATGACTTCTAGGCTTGTCTTGGAGTGCGAAACTCTGGTTGAATCAGCCAGAAGGAACAAACTCCAGCTAGTGTGGATACCTGCCCATTCTGGCGTGAAGAGAAACGGAGTGGCCGATGAATTGGCAAAACGGTGTTCCTTGAGCGCCCCTGGCCCCGATTCCACGATCGGAATTTCATCGACCACCGGGCTCCACGCCCTCAAGGAGCTACTGGATAGACAGTGGCTCTCGGTCTGGCGTGGTTCCCCCGGTATGAGGCAGGCGGAGCTTCACATCAGGGAGCTCTCGCCTAAACTCTCTAAAACCCTACTCTCTATGAGCAGGAGAGACCTAAAACTGGTGACAGGACTCCTCACAGGACACTGTAATCTGAATAAACATCTACAGACAATGGGCATTGGTTAAGACCCAGCTTGTAGTAGATATGAAGAGGCGCATGAGACTGCTTCTCACATCCTAGCAAAATGTCCAGCCAGCACTAGTTTCTTTCAGTCTGGTGCAACACCTCGGCAGTACACATATGCCGCTTGAAGCCATAAGAAATATCTGTTGTATATCACCATGTACTTCATTATTCATTTTGATTGTGTGTTATCATGGTAGATGTTATATATTAATAAATATGAGAATTGTCATTAAAAAATAAAAGTAGCACGTCAATAGTTTCATCAGTCCATGCAAAATCTTAGCCTTTGGCACTGCCTTAGGCCTGCTGGACTGATTCTTGTATCAAGAGGCGCACAATGGAACCAATCAAGCGGTCTAAGTGCTCCGGACTCGTCCGCTCCCGTTTTGATTGATTGATTGATAGTGCCATAGGTCTAGTTACAAAATTATAAATAACAATTCGTTAGTTTTTCAAAGTATTTAACTTCAAAACCTGTTGATATTATTTCTAGTTCGTCGTTATTATAGGTAGATCTATAATAACAACGAATTAGAAATATCAAATTTCTTGATATCAATCATTTTTATATAAATAATAATCTTGACGATTGTGGAGATATTTCAAAATTTGTTGTTATTTCGTTGATCGTTGACTTAGCTCCAAGACTGTATGTTGCAAACTCAATATTGAATTGAGTATTTCATTCGAGAATCAACATTTCCTGGAAATGTTAATGGAAATGATGGACGCTTTGTGCTGATACAATTAGTTCCAAGAAATCCCGTTTTAGAGATAGGTACGTCTAGAAGAAACAAAATTGTGCACGGTATATTGATACTATTTCGTTTTGAAGTACAATTTCAAATCCTTCTTTAATCATTCTCTAATATTGATTTCATTACAACAGAAAATGTCTATTTAAATCTTGAGAATTTAGAATGTGGTGAAGGACGTAAATTTCTACATAATAATATGATAGCTAATTGGAATTGTATGTTTAAACTTGGCATTTCCTTATTTTCAATATGTCATGTCCTATAACTATCCGAATCAACTAATTTATGAATTCTTTGACGTTTTGCGTTCTGCAGAAATACTATCAATGAAAGGTGTATTGTAACAATAATGAGCGTTCCTTTCTGCTAATTATTTCAATCACATAACAAAAATTCATTTAAAAGACAAAAGAGAATGGAATAATCTGTTTTCAATCATTCAAATGATATCATAATTATAATAATATGTATAAATTATTGACACTATGAATTTTTACATAAATAATTAATGTCATATTGATTTCGAATAAGTTATATACGTTAATACTTGCTTGTTCAGGGTGTTTAAGGAGAATGAAATTTTTTTGTAGATGGAAATATGATGTGGTAATGATAAAGTCAATACAAGGTTTAAAAAGCAGAGAGTTATTTCATTGATACATACATAATCTAATTCAATTTCTGCTAATATGTCTTAATACAGGAAATGTAAATAATTATTCTCAACAACTACTTCTCAAGCTAATAACTCGATGAATATGATTGGATTACTGAGGATATATTCATGAAAATATCTCAAATATTTAACAAGTATAACTCAGACAACAAAAGGATATGAAAAATGTTGCGGTGTCAACCTGAGTATTCTTCAGAAGACTGTATTAACCTTTCACCCTGCCTTAATAGTCTAAGGTATTGGATATATGAATCTAATATTCGATAACTGATATAAGTAAGCTATACAAATCCCTATATTCTTGTCGAATATTTCCGCATTCAAATGCCTGGATTACGACCTAAGTCAGCTGTTTGGATACAGTCTTACGGTATTTATACCATCATAATCTATGATATAATTTACTTCTGGCAGCAGCAAGATCACTAACAGATATGTTTCACAACAAAGAATGGACACAAAAGTAGTTTGACAAAACTCAGCAGGCCGGAACAGCTGTCAACTCTTGACAACTTCGTTCACATCCTTTTATAAATTGTAATAAGATTCTTGACCCAGTATGAATTATATATAAAAATTCTCGGGAAATAGGTCACAATAACACTTTGACGATACAATTCGATTATTCGTGGTTCTGTTCGTTTCGACGGCGTGGGCTCTTTTAATTGAAGTTTAATTGTGCGATTTGGACGCTTGTGCTATAATTAGTTTTAATAAACCCCCTTTTTAGACATAGTGAGTCTTCTGATGATGGTCGTGAGACCGAAACGTACGTAAAGACGAATAGTTAAAACAAAGTGTTATTGTGACCTATTTCCCGAGAATTTTTATTTATAAATTGTGTAATACTTATTAATATTTGTGATGTTTTCGCCAAACTTCGTTGGGTACAAGGATACGACATAATAGATCAATAATCATAAAGGGAAACATTCTAGATTGAAAAATATGAAATCCATGCAATTTTTTTGTCCGAATTTTGGCAAGTGTTAATTTTGGTCTATTCTTATGTAATTTAATGCACTGAACACGATGGTGTAGTTCATATTTGGATTAACCCTATGCTCAAGAAACTATGGTCATTTTTTGGACCCAAATTGATGAGCGATTTTTGGCTCTGGTCCGAAGTCGATTCGAGGTCGTGGGCTTAAGATAGGGCCCATTTATTGTGTTTTTTAGCACATTGAAAAATTGGGTATATGTCAAAGAGTTTTTGTTTTTTCATATTCTGTTTTGATTTTCTGTTCCACACAAAACGATTATAAGCATTCAGGTGCATTTTGGAATATTTAAAAAAATATATTTTTGCGCGTGTAACCTATTGTACCGACGGCAACGCTCGCCTGTTGATTTCCGCTGAATGAAATTCCGCGCTGGTTTTTTATGATGAAATTTGTTATAACTTGGAATTGTGAACAAATCGCAAACAAACTGTAATTTGGTCCAAGTTTTTTGTCGATATGCCCAAGTTGGGCCCTCTAGAGGCCCAAACACACTTACTATAATAGCTCCATTTATACTCAACCCAAATTGATCTCCGTGGGCTCAAAATACATCTAATGAAATCTCCTAATAGAACCTAGGATTTGGATTGTGTAAAATAATTTTAACCTAAAATTTTAAATTTCTCGGGAGTCCAAAATTTTCAAAATGGCGCCAAAACTATGCGTTTGGACCAAAATGCTTGTATATTGGTTATGTGGTGCAGAATAATGAAATCTTCCGAATGAATTTGGCTTGAGATCGATAACATGAGTATTTCGTCAGAAATTCGAGGTAGGTTAAACAGTGGCGGCTCGTGAACTTTTTGAGAGAGGAGGCTGGACATAAAACGTTTTTGTAAAAATATACTCTATTCAGCCAATTAATTTAACCTTCAGTGACAAAATTGATTGTTACCCAGCAAGAACCAACGTGGAGGTATAGCGTTTCTCTTGCCCACAAATTTTTTTTTCGTTCGTTTTTTGTTTTTTATTTTTTTTTGGATTTTTAATTTTTTTTCTTTTTTTTTGGAATTTTTCGTATTTTGTTTTTTGTTATTAATTTTATCAACTTTTCTATATATTAACGAAATTCTACGGTCTTTAATTTACGAAAAATGATCAATAATATTATCATAAAATGTATCATTATGTTTTAAGTGTTTTACTAAATCTTTTTCAATAGATATTAAACTAACATTGTATAAACGATTTTGGCCCATTGTATTTCGTATGTAAGTTTTAATTCGTTTGAGAGTAGAAAATGATCTCTCCACCGATGCCGACGTGACAGGAATGGTGATTGTCAAACAAAGTAGTTTATAAAACTGAGGTAAGAATTGTTGCATATCATTATCTATCATATATTTTATTATATCGGCGTGACTGTCGTACTGGCCTGAAATATCTTTATCCCAGTATACAACGCATAATTCATTGTGCAGCGCTATTTTATCAAAAAAATTATATATTAGAACTAAGTTATCTGAAAGTGTATTGAGAAACTCTTTTGAAAAAGATTCGAAAAATCTTCTATTCATCAAATCGAAAAACTTCAATTCATGTAAATCGGAAAATCGAATCTCAATATTTGACCTTTAATAGTATCTAAAATTTCATAAAAAAGTTGTTTATAATGTAGTTTCTTGTCTGCCAAATTATATCTTTTCCTCCTTTTCACGGGAGAAGCCTCATCAATTGAATAATTTCCAAATAAAATATTAAAATGAAATTCTGTATAAAGGAAACTTGAATTTTATCAATGAGATGTGTTAAACGATCTCTTGAATGAATTATATTAGTGAATTTATGTTGTAAAATTCGAAAAATAAGATCAGTTTGTTCAAATATTAATTTAAAAGTATCAAGAAATAACAAAAATTCTTCATTTTCTAAATAAGATTTTAAACCAACAGCAGCATTCAATGAAACCTGATCTGTTGAAAAGTCACCACTGTTTAATATAAAATCAAATATTTCAATTAATTTGTCTTTATTTTTATGGATGGTAAACTAAACATTGCATGTGATGTAAAATTCCATCGAGTTCGAGCATTACAGGGAATTCTGTTTCCTACTATGTTATTTAAAACTTACGTTTGTTTGAAGACCGTTTAAATGTCCCGCCATTACAGATACCGTCGTAAGTCTGATTTATTCGCAAAGTCGAATCGTTGAAATGTTTCCATTGAAAAATTGAATAAATTGACCGCTGTTCTTCCCGAACTAACATCGTAGAACCCTAAAAATCTTTCCACTAGTTGTCCATTTTTACAATTAATAATTTACCGAACAGACGAATTCTAATCTAACCTTATTTCGCGTGGTGTCACTCAACCATTATACATACCCGCATAAAACAGAACAAATGCCTGCAAATACTGACGCGTTAGTCATAAAATCGCGAAGCTTACTGTCGTATTCACAAAACAAATCTAACAATTACCTTTATTAAATGAATTTTCAGTTTCATCATGCCCTCTAAAAGCCAAATCTTGAAATGATAAATACAATAAGAAATCAATGATTTTTTTTAAAACTTCGCGGTTTTCTTTAACTGTATTATTATGATTTTCGATTTCGCGTCTTCGTGTAGAATCAATCGCATTAACAATATTCTGTTTACCGGTTAATTTAAACTTAATACACGATGTAATATGTTCCTGCGATTTTTCATGTCTTTCTAGGCCACGAGCTAAATTTTTCAAATCATTATAACCCAAGTGCCCCCAACATGAAGTTGTATCTGATGTGAATAGCAAGCAATACCAGCAATATAATTTATTGTGTACATCAGATCCCGTTAACCATACATATTTTTTATAATTATCAGTATTAAACGATCGATTTTGATACTTCCCTGCCATCACTAATCCTTTCAAATCCGGTAAAGGCCGTTTGTTTTTGAAGAACACTTTTCTATCATATGTTAATCCACTAAATGGATTTTCTAAGAACTTTGCAACTAAGTCACTCATAATTTTAACGTTCACCGATTCCGATTAGATAAATTATAACTTAAAAATTAACTACTTAACCTTACTACGCCTCATGGAATAAAAATAACAACTAACCGCATTCTTCTAGCAGCGGTAGGCGGGAGCGCAAGTAATCGTATTTCATTCGATCGACGAATGGATACGAAAAGCTAGCCTCCCTACCATGTTGCCGTTTTCGCTATTTGGCGATTGACTGGTCGGAAAAACGGCAACTGTGTTGAACAACACAACTCAGCGTTTGAGATATATAGAGAATCTAGCCTCTGACCACTGTTGCCGGATTGAAAATAACTACTGAGAACGGGGAATTAATTGTAAAATTTAAAGAATTATCAGAGAAACAGGAAATAAAATGGAGAATGATCATTAAGATAAATTGGTGAGGAGGCTGAGCCTCCTTAGCCTCCTTCGAGGAGCCGCCACTGAGGTTAAAATACCAAATAGCAAAAAAAAATAAAAATAAAAATACTATCTTTTCACCGAAACAGAATATGGAGAAAACACGACCTCGAATCGACTTTGGACCATAGCCTAAAAATTGCGTATTAATTTCTCCAACAACTCTCGTTCCGAACAGTTTTTCATACAACTCACACGAAAAAACGAAAAATGGATATATTTTGGTACAAAAAAATGGCCATAGTTTTTCGAGCACAGGGAAAATTCAAACTACATCATGATGATCGGCGCGTCAAAATGCATTAGGATAGACCAAAATTAGTACTTGTCGAAATTCGGACAAAAAACGTCGATTTTCTTCCTCAAATGCCTGGACTAATACCAATTAATTATACCGTTCATATCTTTTATGGAAATTTTCGATGTTTATCAATTGAATCATCGGTCTTATTACCCAAGAATAGTTGGAGAGAATATTCTCAAAAGCACAATTCACATTAAGAAGACAAAGATAAAGAAACAAGGTGAATCAACCGTTATTATTCACAACAATAATTGCAAATGATCAAATCATACTCGGTCCCGTTGGAATAAAATGAACGGGCATACGCGGAACTACCTGATTTATCTTCAGTTGAGGGCAACTCCTTGCTTCCATTATTGTCCACAAATAGTATTTAAACAGACACATTCTGATTCATTATTTGATTATACTCTCATGATCAGTACTTTAAGAGTAGTTTAAGTGAATAAGGGTGAATATTTCTTACTTATAGTGCTATAGTATATCCACAGTATGAACTATTTTATAGTTTATTACCGATGAGATCTAGTTTAAAATTCAACCAGGACCTATGTAAACAAATAAAGAAAGCTGAAAAGTCCCCTCTATATCTTCCATTACTCTGAGCACTGAACTCATTCACTAATCTATTACATGGGAGATGAAATACGTCGGAAGAAACACTGATTTCACTTGCCCTGATTATATGGGTGAGAAACTCATATTGGTCATAAGTCACTGGTTTGTTGACTAAATTGAAAATTGTCCATAATATTGTGTTATTTAGCTATATAAATGTTTAATTATGTCTTATCATTAATACTCAACTTTCATAATTTTGTCGGAGAATGCTTTATAGAAATAATAGAATGTCTAAGAGATGATTTAATTATTTCCGATGAAGTCACATTTCAAGTAAATGGGCCAGTAAATACACACACTTGTAGAATATGGTCTTCTGATAATTCTTATTATATATAAAATTCTCGGGAAATAGGTCACTCTAACACATATTATTTTCGTCTTTACGTACGTTTCGGTCTCACGACCATCATCAGAAGATGTATAACTGTATAAACGTGATTTCTTAAAACTAATTGTATCACCACAAGGCGTCCTTGTCGCACTAATTTCAGTTAAAAATACCCAAGTCGCCGAAACGAACAGAAACACGAACAATCGAAATTAAAACTCAATTAATGTTTTGAGTATATAAATTAAGAATCCGCTGCTAAGCAATATACCTATAAGCTCTATATACATAGATAGATAAGCTTCATTGCAATTACCATTGAAATGATTTACAAAATTTCAAACTTATACCTAAACCCAACCTTGAAACTAAACTAGAATATAAAATGAATCATTGATGAGATAAAACCAAACATAAAATTTCAAATAAAGCATTGATCATTTTTATAAAGGAAACATACCTACGTGAATAGAAAAAAATATATAATATAAAAGTATGAAATTGAGAATTTACTAGATAAGTATCACAGGTTCTTATCACATTCGAATTCTTTCACAGAATAATAAGCTTTACTTACTAGTAATGTGAATATGGATTTCTGGAATAATTTGTTAAATCTTTCATGTTTGGTGTTAATTTGTTGAATATATGTATTGATTTGTAAAATAAACTATCAGCATATAGAGAATTATAAGCATGGATGGATAGGTCGAAGAAATTCTCTTTGCCTCGTTGGATAACTATGAACATCGTTATTCTTTAGAATATATTTTTTCTATCAAAAATCAAGAGCAGCAACGCATATATGTACATTGACAGCACAGTTAAAATATTGTGGATTTTGAAAACATCTCTACAAGAATCTCGCCATCCCCAGCCAGCAATTATTCGTGAGGGATGTCTGGAGATGTTGGTTTTGACGTTTTTGAACATGACACCCAACTCCAGCCATATTGCAATTATTCAGATGATGAATCTTCTGGTAAACAACCTCAATTCATTTGCCATCAAATGTGGTGTCGGTAGATATGCAAAGCTTACTAGAAAAATCTAATTTCCGGCAGTATATATGCAGATTCAAGTAATATTATGGAATATGAATAAATGTAATTAGTTAGTTTTATTCCCCTTTCAATATTATTTCATTATTAAAAGTAGTATAAAAACAAAGTAATTGTTATTTCATTTAATCATAATGATAAATTACTATAAGGTCTTCTATCATCGATGTTTTATTATATAATTTATAGGTTATGGGTATAGGGAAGTGAATCATGGAGAGAAAAAATTGGGTTTCCATTTGGAAAAATTGAGATCTTCATTGCTTAAATTCACTTTATGGACCTCATTTTCGCACAGTCTATAAATTATTCAATAGATGTGATATAAGGGGACGATCAGTCCGACCTTCAGTATTCACGATTCAGTTATGTCACAAAGAATAGTAATTCACAAGAAAATGTCATATGTTGGGTAGGCTCCATCTGTCATTTCTTCTAGAAAAAATCGGATAATACGAAAACAGTTCATTTTAGGTAAAGAGTATGATACGTGGATCAGAATCATGAGAAGAAGCCAAATTTTGTCGAACGTCATTTTATCATAGGAGTATTTACATACCGTTCTATATGATATTGACGCACTCACATCTACCTTGTTTCATTCAATAAATCTTCTCAAATGTTAGATAATAATATATAAAGTAAGTGCAAATTTTCGTTTTATTTATATTTCATTATTCAATTATTGAACTTATATGAAGGACTTTGTCGACATAGGGCTACTCATTCTGAGGATGCCACTGTATGTTGGAACATTTTGCCAATATATTTTTATTAAGTACATTTTGATCAAATCTCAAGTTATCTTTTATTTTGATATTTTTAGTAGGTAACTGATACATTTTGAAAGCAAGAGGGAAACGAAGGTCATATTATAATCAGCTACGATATAAGAATGCGCAAAATAGAAGACAGATACATATTATATTCTAATTATCAGAGCTTTCCGTGTGACATGCTTGCTATTACTATTGCTTTTGCAAGCAATTTTGCGATACAATTATTCAAGGTCGATTTTAGATCACAAAGCAGTATCTATATGCGATGCATTATTAATCGGAAAACGTTAAAGAATTGTTTTGCTTAAAATTGTATAGCCCGGTAGTAATTTTAATTGGATAGTGAAACGTGCCTTAGGCGACCAATCCGAAACAATACCATTCCAGGTAAATTTATCAAAATGGAAAGCAAAGCAGGAACAACATCAGAATCATAACAGGATTCATGACAGGAAACTACAAATTCAACTGTCAATTTCAAACGCTAGTGTCGAATCTATAGTCAAAATTATTTCTATAATATATGTGATAAAAACAAAGTAAAAGTGTTTTATTTTATTATTTCAATATGATAAATTATCACAAAGTAATGGCATTATCCTTCGAATTTTTGTATGTAGAACTATTGTGAACTAGGCTAAATTTATCACATTACAATCCTCAAAATCGGTTCTATAGAAGGACTTGAGTTACGGACGAGCACAATATGAGAACAGATTTTGGGTTCTAATATTTACAGAAGGATTGATGATTGAAGTGAGTTTAATTCCCTTCATGTAGAGTTCATGAATTTTGGGATGATCAAGAATATTATCTCGTTTTTTCAAGGAGACAAAATGATCGTGTAGCACATACATATTATCTGGTCTCATGTTACGTTATAAAATGGATAGCAATGTGAAACATGGGTTTCTATTGGAGATGGCAATAATTCTAGAAATTTGTCTTTCGTTAGTGTATAACATATTTGTAGGATGTTAATCTATTAAAGTGAAATTATTCGAAATATGTGAGCAATGCAGGTTAATGAGCAGGAAGAAACATACAAGTCAAGCTTATGCATACTATGAGGGTTAGGTTTATTATTACACCCAGTTAAGTGAACGCTTTACTCAATGTATATACAATTCACAATTTGCATACCTTCGGACATGTGTCTAATACTTCGTAGAGAATTGGCTCATTGTCCACTAGCACCTCATGTTTATATCTGGTATCTGAAATAAAGATAAGTTTACCAATTCATCCAATTTTCACTTATTAACGGTGTTGATCCCGATCCACATTGGCTAAAAAGGAAATTTTTGCTCTCCTCTCCCATACTGGAATTTTTTCGGCAAACATTTTTTTGGTTATTTGAAAATCTGCTACAATAATAGTAATAATATTATGTATTCACCATACAATTAAATTTTAGGAAGTTCATGTGTGTATAAAAGACATTTTTATAATAGTTTCCCTGCAATATTTCTTCGTCTATTGTGAAAGTGAATGAGGAGGAACCACAAAATCTCACTTTGAGCGTTAAGACCGTATTCGAAAATTATATATACTCTACGTAGTAAATAATATTTCTATTTTATGTAGTATATTTATATGCACATATATATTTATAGATAATTATACACACACATATAGATACATAATGCATAATAATTTAATTTATTAATACATAACACATACAATGTATCAAATACTCCAATATTATTAACTCAATGATTGTAATCAATATTTTTCATATCGATCAACTGGTGAATTTTTACTCTTGGAGTATCTAACGGCAATAACCATTTTTACTCCCATCACTGTAAGTAGTATGTTTTCGAAGTTCTGGTCAAATGGCGTGGTCTTTTTCATGTATGCCCCGAAGGACAGTTGATAGTCACGCTACTTTTTATAACTGAAATTCGCGCGAATGATGCTCCACCAGTTCCTCCACGGCGAGGGAAACCAATGTTATCGGAGTTTTTGGCTGTACGCAGTTTTTACACGTAAGGTTGCTCAAACTTTGATGCGTTAATTTACTAGATCCCCGTTTTTGCAAAACGAGTGAATCGAAATGAATGCTAAATTTTAAGCGGGTATGAATGCGCTATGTGCGATTCACTTATTAATTTGACCTGTAGAAGTGTTCGAAACTAGTGTTGCTCACAAACGTGAGAAACAGTCAGTGATCAATTGATCACAGTTCATTTAATTCTAGATTTGAAGAGAGTATGGAAGTTAAGAGTTTCGAAATGATCGGGTATACCATTATATAACGTAGGAGCAAGATAAGAATAGCTGTATTGTGATTTTTGTGATTTTTGGTATATCAATCAAACAAGCTTAGTCTTATTGAGATTTTTGGCTTGTTGATATACAAGCCAGGTTAGAACGAATATTCGTCAGATGTCCATTAGTTCGGCTTCCATATACCTATAGATTATTGCTTGGGTAAGTATAAAATCTATCAATAATGATCTTAATAATTCATTTCTGAAGTATTTCCGAATTCATTCATATAATTTCATTGGTAATAGCAATAATATCAAATAGCGTTCATACTAAACCGTGATAGACGATTTGAAGGTAAAGCCAATGATCTTTTTCAAGAATTTGAACTTATATACCAAGTATCACAGTTTTCAGTCAGGTTATTGATATGCGAGCTCCAGTTGCTGTCAAGGGTAGTACCCAAATACATAACTGCTTCGAAAGATTTGACCTGATCTACGTGTATAGCCTGAAATGGGAGCATCTATATAGAGTAGTTGGGGATATTTGATTTATAACCGATGAAAGGTGTGTTCTCTCCAAATTTATTGTAAAAAGTTTACTTCTGGAACATTCCATAATAATGAGGAATGAACCTCTGAGTTGTTGTTTCAGGGCTTCTCAATCCCTTCCTTTGAAGTAAAGCTGTTTATTTTAGCTGGTCAAAAGTCAGTTGACATACATAATAAACAAAATTGGACTAAGTACTGTCCTCTGGGGAAACCCATATTTTGCAGCTCGATATTTTTGCATGATACTTGTTGCATCGACGATTATGGCGCAATGTTTTCAGTCACTACGATAGCAGCATCCATCAATCGATCAAATTCACTATAGAGTCTTGAGTTGATCTCTCATTTATCAACCCAAAACTATCAGTCAGTAATACCCTGCATGTGATGTTTCAATATATGCAAGGACAACAATCTGTCGATATCAAATTTTATTAGTTCATATAACCTTCTCTTGTGGAAATAAGTTCACTCTTCTTTGATCTATTCGTTTCTTAATTTTCACTTATCTTTTCAATCAATTTAACAGTATCTTAAGAAAATTTGACCTATATTCGGAAACTGCCTATTCATTACACTGAAGAGAATGTAATATGAATTAGTGAATTTTCCAATTGTATGAATCTCTGGAGATACAATAAGTATCGAAACATATATATTCTATAAGGAGATGCCTCCTTATTCTTCATATATGTATACGGTGGGGAAGTTTTGGTACAGCTCACATGAAGGAGAAGGATTCTCGTTCTGACAGGAATTCATTATGCTGAGTATCAGATGCAAAGTACAAAGATTAGTTTCATTCCGAACTTATCAAAAAATATATGCTCGTGTCTTCCACATACAGATATTCTATCCGATGACTAGTACTTCTCGAAAAGCGCACCAGGCAGAAATACTAATTGGGAAAATGCAAACACCTGAAGCACTAAAAAATGCTTAGGTATGAATGATTAAGACCTAACAAATCAGGTGTATATGAATTAACCAGTTCAGAGTGTGATAACTTTTACATTGGTAGATTAAGTCGTGGAAGAAATAAGAGAATAAGAGACCTTAACGATCTTTTAGAATTAATTAAACAAATTTATCTCCCTCCAATCATATCTTAAAAACGGGACATACTTTTCCAAGTTTAGATGGAGTTAAAAATTTCCAGAATCATGTAGAGGTTTTATTGAATTAAATATCCATCCTAGAATTAGTCACACTTTTATAAAAAATAACAATAGTGTAATTTTGAAGGATCAACCAGACATGCACTAAGGAAATCTTTTTGATGTCTTTATAACATAAAACATCCCCGTAATCTACTTACTTGTAAGTACCTGCCTAGTATGAGAACGTAATAAAATTTCTCAATTAGGTACCTTATTAGCTTTACCCTGTTATCCTATTTTGTTTCACTTGTTACTTTCAGCTGTGTAAGAGAATTAGATATAGATAAATATATTAATATATCCATCTATATTCATGTTGGGTTTTGGTAGATAATAATAAGGTGCCTCTAGTCTTGATCGATCAGTAACGCCTCAAACTAATAATTCTAGATGATAGCTGTTTCGCTTTTCTCATAG
The DNA here is from genome assembly GCA_958510875.1 of Endomychus coccineus. Classification (NCBI taxonomy): domain Eukaryota; kingdom Metazoa; phylum Arthropoda; class Insecta; order Coleoptera; family Endomychidae; genus Endomychus; species Endomychus coccineus. Next base: position 222,883,228 of record OY294067.1, read on the forward strand.
AGCTCATCAGTAGAACGGGCAAGTTCGCAACGTTACTGAACGATCGTTGAAGGTGGACATAATCGGTCATATCGTGAAAAGACCAAAATATCTCACGCCTTCTTTGAATAGATGTCTAACTAAGAAATCGAGCAATGTACGACATTGACTGATAGATTTCTCTCACTTCACGAGAGTTAAAGGGAATGTAAGTCTAATTGAGTGTGCCAGACGACCACACCAAACCAATCCAATAGAAAATAGATATAAATGAATATATTAACATATCCATCTATCTCCATGTTGGCTGTTCGCCGGTTGTCTACGTTCAACAGAGATCGTTCAGTATAAGGTCGCAAACTTGCTCGTTCTACTGATGATTTCTATGAGAAGAGCAAAACAGCTGTCTAGAACTACACGTTTGTGGTGTTACTGATCAATCTAGACTAAAGAAAGTAATAAGTGTTTAATTATATGAGTGAATAATATTTTCCAATTCGAACATAAGTCCACGGCGATGTATGCTGATGTAATGTTGTACCACTGTTTGATAAGTTTGTTACAAAATTTTCGTATGGTCCTATGCTAATAATGTGGTTTCCAAAGCAGCCACAAATTGGAGGTGTGAGTTAAGGAACCGGGATTGTTGACTTTATTGGAAGAACACAATAGAACACTTCTCTGCAAGCTCAGCATAATTAATTAATTACATTATGAACATAAGTTGCTTTCATTTATTATAGTCTTGACATATCATCACTTATAAAGTCTTTCTTAAAAACCGTTTTCTCCGGACCATTAAAAATAGGATTCTACAGACTGCGCCAATTACATTGGCAGTCTAGAGAAACGGTTTCTAAAAAAGAAGACACTCATGCACATGGATTTTATTATAACAAGTTATAATACGTTAAAACAATGATAACTTATATTTATGCTGAGCTTGCAGAGAAGCGTTCTTTTGTGTTGTTCCCATGAAGGCAGCAATTCTAGTTCCGTATTTTGTGATTTATTAGGTTGTGGATGTACCGTCTAAAACAATCATTCCCAATAGTATCAAAGTGATTTTACGCGATTCTAAAATAACAGCAGAGGAAAGATCTATAGCAATTACAAGGAAGGCAAAGTATTTCGAGTGTGTAAACAATACACTCATCAATGTTTCGAATCAAAAGGTTGAAAGAAAGTCATTAAACATCCAGATTATATCAGCAAATAACACCTTGGATCATGTTCAAATTTAATTTCTGAATATTCCAGATATGAATTTAAAAATTCAATAATAAATATGAACGACAGGTGATTTATTAGATTTTTTCATCTATACACTAATCCTGAAACAACTACTGATCTACAATCCTGACAATTATCGAAGATTGATAAAACATATAGGATACACTCATATTTGTATATAAACGATGGGAATAAATAACATACTGGAAACAAATTAGGTACGAGCTTTTACTTCAGAAAATAACCTCAAGTACCGAAGTTTTAATTATCATTACACCATAATAAATAAAGTCCTTTGCTCTTTCAGTTTACTTCTTGGAAGTCACCATCAAATTGACATATGATTTAGTAAATTCCTCTGACAAAGTACAAGTTCAAAAAATCTGCTATATTATTATAAGATTCAGTCAATTTAGTGTAATTGGTGTTGAAAACGTTACGTTGATCGAAGGAAGAGGATATTTCGAGGTAAAAACAACATTATTCTGATATGCTGAAAGCAATAATGGTCAAGGTGGATAGTTTAGACATCTTAATTCCGTATGATGTTAAGTGACAGCAATTACAATTTAAAACATCAAAATTGATAATATACCATTTAACAAAGATTGCGACTATAAGTTGAAGGTAGAACTAGCAAATATCGTATCTTAATCTTCCGATACTGCCATTAGGTTTACTAGAGAAAGGCCCTCAAGTTATTACTTGAGCATTCTCATGATTTCAACTTTCAAAGTGAGTTAACAATCAGGATGTGAATCATTGGGTCAAATAATGGTTTTTCTTGATGCTCTTTGGTGGTATCGTGCATTATGTTCAGAAGAAAAAATTTATGTCTGTCCGCAAAATTTTCACTTATAATATCACAAGAACTTAAATTACTTCCGGAAATTTTCTTGAGGCACGAATATTTTGAAAATTACAATAATTTTCTTAAAATATTCGTGCCCGAAAGAAAATTTCCAGGAATAATTTATGCTTGCGTGGTATTCGGCAAGAAAATTACACCATAATTTGGAAAAAAATTAATAATCCAATCTGACATTTTAAATTAATTTCACTGCTTGTCAAGTCCACCATGTTTCGTTAAATAAAAAATATTACCAACTTTAGTTACACCAAATGCTAAAACTCAGATGGGTATTAGATCAGTTTATCGCCCTTTCATAATTTAAGGTCACTAAAGGTGGTAGAAATGTATTTTTTGTTAAAATAATCCATAACACTTCTAATGTAAAAAATATAATATTAACATGGTTTGTTGCAGTAGGTGGCCGTGATATAGGCGGCCTTGCTTTCGACAGATGAGGTTTATATTGGTAAATTAAATTGAGTTACTGTATAGTAAACCAGCAAACAAAGATATTCTTATGTAAAACATTTCTTGTAAGCATTTGCGTTAAACAATTTGAGAAAAATAAAATGCTTTGAAAAGTACAATTTATGTAAATGCTGCAAAGAGTTGAGTCAAGTGAAAAAATGTCATCCAAAATTAATATATTTAACGAATTTAATGGAAGATTGCGACCAGGAAGCGTTAGAGTTGAATGGTTTGTTTACGAAAATCCAAGAAAGTCTGTGCAGATGTCAAGTAAATATGGCCTTTTGCTTAAAAGAGATTTGAACAAAATTGTTTCAAAATATTACATATATGTCTTAAAACACAGACATCTAATTAATTCGTCACCTTCCTATTCACCATTAAGAAGAGAGGATGGGTTAGAATTCAAACAACATTTAAATCTTACTATGTTTGCAGATCCTACGTTTTTTGAAATATAAATTGGTAATGCATAATAATAAAAAAATTTGTGTTTTCTGTTTAATGAAACTTTATAGCGAATAATAAATAATAATGTTAATTCTTATAGAAATTTTGCATTATTCACAGGTATATCTACAATATTTAATGGTTGTAGATCATATGTTTACCTTTTCAACTGTCAAAAATTTTCCACTTAAATATCGTGGCGCCACGAAAAAATTTCCGGAAATTTTCTTAGTTGCCATGGTAACTAGTCAAAATTAAGGCATCTTATTGGTTAAAAAGTAGAGGTGTGAAATTTTCGCTGAAATTTTATCGATACAAATATCGAATTTTGTTCAGCGCTTAATATCCAAATCAAGAAGTGTATATTGTTGTTAGTGAATATCAAACTTGCCATTCGGACAAAATTGATTGCTCTGATACCACAAGACTCCGAAACCAATCAGGACAGTTCGCCACTTTGTACATAGCGATATGGAATTTACTATTTATAGGCACTTCATATAGCTTGATAACTATGTACAAAATATCAGATTTGAGAACTTTCTGGCTACTTGCATGTTTGTTCACGAATCTAACAGTTGGTTACTTATTAAATTTCTATATACTGCGTATTCGCAAATTCCTGATTGACTCATGTATTTAATACTTCTATATTGCTAGCACCCCATTCTCGCCTGTGAGGAATATAACAAATGTTTCCAGTAGATTTGTTAGAATAGTATATAGTGTACAATTAACAGTAATTTAAAAATGAGTAATATCACCGGTATCTTACTGGTATCATTACCCATAATCCATACAAAACAGCCCAAGAAATTAATTCATAAAAATGGTATGAGTACATAACAAATGGTTCATACTGCAATGAGTATTAGTTGTGTTATGGTTGATGAATAGTCCAGAGCCCATATTTAAATATTCACTAATATCGAAAAACGGTTTGGAAGTGGATCAAATTTGGCATAATGGTAGTATTTAGTAAAAGAAAAGTTTCAAAATTAGTCCAGTCAAACGGTTGAAAAAGATCTAAAATTTCTTTTGCATCGTATTCATGATGGCTTACACACCGTTGGTCAGAAAGAGAGGGGGCTAGGGATAACTACTATTAATAAAGAATTAGAAACCATTTTCAATTAACAGAGGTCTTTCATAACAAATGGAATATCTCGGGCTCTTCCAATCCAAAGCTTCTGAAATATGGTATCAGAGGGTTTTTTGGTCAGCTGAACCAGAACCTTGAGTTGGAAAATGGAAAATCCGGTCCGTTTGACGGAAAACCCGGGAAATCTTAGCAACAACCAACATTTTTTCTCGGACTGTGATATCGAAATAATGAGATGCCGTGATGTGTCTCAGTACAATTTTCACTGAAACAATGAAAATTCTGAAAAATTGATGGAAAATTGTGTCGTTTTTCCTTCATATTCCTATTTCTGTCTTCGTCCAACGTGTCTAATCATATGTTTTCGTGGTCGCTGAGTATTATTTTATGATCATAAAATTGAAACCGACGATAGTTTTCCGGGAAACTCCGGAAAATGAAAATTTACCATTTCTGCAAGACAAACTTTATTCATTTTGTTTTTCGAGAAATTTTAGTGAGTATTATTGTATAATAAAGTACCGTGAAGGTTCTCGATACAGATTTCACTAAAAGAAGGAGAATTGAGTCGTTCTTCTTCATATTCATAATCAACTATATTTTTCTGGAAAACTCTGAAAAATTAAAATTTGACATATGTATACGACAATCTTCATTGTTATTTTGTTTTTCGAAAAATTTTACAGAATTATTATGATACAGAATTTTAAGTATCTTTCTTTATGACAGTACCTTTTCCAAAGCAGGTACAAAAAGTGCAGATGTTTGTGAAGCATCAATGATGATGCGGCGTACGTAGACCATAGATATCCTATACACAAGATCTGACGTGGACACGTTAACGCGTACGGAGAACACCGCAGCTGTCTTTGAGTGTGGATGGAAAGGAACTGGCCTGCTGACAATAGTATCTAAGATGCGGCTGTAAGATCACGTCCTTTTTTTCTATTTTAATTTATAAAACACGAGGACGAGGACGAAATATCGATTTGTATTGAAACTTAGTAACCAAAAATAAAAGTATATACATTAAATTAACGTATATGTGCATTCGAGGAAAAATTGTCAGCTGAGTAACTCAAAAACTTAATTCACAACAAAACGTACAGCTCGTGGGTTTGTGGTAAATTCAACATTCAACAGACTATTTCAATCAAATTATCATTTACCGGAGTTTTCCGGAGATTTCTAGTTGCTTTTGATTTTACAACCATAAAATAATACTCAGTGACCACAAAAACCTATAATTTGACACGTCGGATGAGGACCGAGACAGAAACATGAAGGAGAATGACTCAATTTTCCACCAATTTTCCAGAATTCTCCTTCTTTTAGTGAAATTTGTACCGATAACCATCACGATACCTTAATATATCTATAACACTGATTAAAATTTTTCGAGAAATAAAATAATTAATATTGGTGGTGTAGAAATGGTAAATTTTAATTTTTCGGGAAACTATCACCGGGTTTGATTTTATAATCAAAAAATAATACTCAGCGAACAGGAAAAAATATAATTAGACACGTTGGACGAGAACCGAGATAGGAATATGTAGGAAAAACGACGCAATTTTCCAGAATTATCCTTCTTTTAATGAAAATTGAACCGAGTCACATCACGGCATCTTATTATTCCAATACCACAGACTGAAAAAAAATGTTGTTTGTTGCTAAGATTTGGTAAAATTTTCTGGGTTTTTTTTAGCAAACGGGCGGGCCATATTTTCCATTTTCCGACTTCTGATTCGGGTTCAGCATACCAAAAACCGCCTGATATTGAATGTCAGAAGCTTGGATTGAAAGAGCACGAGATATTCCATTTGTTATAAAATACATTCCATTTGTTAATTGAAAATGATTTTTCATTGTTTATTATTAGTAATGATCACGAGCCCCCTTTCCTTCCGACTAACGATGTGTAAGCCATCCTGGACACGATGCAAAAAGAGTTTTGCATTTTCGTGCGGTCTGTAAAATTTTAGTAATGACCCCTATTTTTTCACACTTTTGACTGGACTAGATGTCAATTTTATCCGTAGCCCAATAATGAGTGTCATGAAATTGGCTTGAAACAGCGGTATTTCTCTGGGAAGCCACGTAAGGCAGTGCATACAAATCATATCTTGCATTAGGAAAAAAAAAACACCATTATTCAATTATATATGTTTTAACAAAATTCAAATATTGAATAGCGGCGCGAGATAAGTAGGTACTATAGGTAAAAATATGTATCATCTATTTAAAGGGCAGGTGAAGTGTTTACTTCACGCATAGAATCTGATAACCCTATACTTTACTTGAGACAGATCGAGTATGTACCTTTAACTCAATGAGTAATCATATTCAGGTCAAACGAATTCGTTTATAAAAACAATTGCAGCTTGCTCTTTGAGCCCTATCCCCACCATACTAACATCCGAGTTGGCAAAAGATAGCAGATAGACAATTCATGAAAACAACAGAAAACAGTTAAGAATTGGCATAGACTTTCGGATTTTCTTGTATTCGTTCTGACTTCTGCATCTTCAGGATCAGTATAGTACCGGTTTTTGGTGTTAACGATACAATTATGATTATAAATAATTTTCATGGTTGCGATGCTCAAGGAGTGTTACACAAATAATACTTAAATAATAAATCATCAAACTGAAGTGATCGTGTAAGGATGAAATCGACGTCATCTAGCCAAGGAGAGCCGGGTAATGTAAGAGATTGTATACTACTTATTAACTTTTTGATAAATAAATGTCGCTGCGGTAATCTTTGTATCTGAAACAATTGGAAAGACCTCGATCCAGTTTTGAGTAAGACTTTGATCAATAAAGGCAAACCAAATCGTGCCTTCAATAGTTCATGGTATGAGAAATATGATGGTACAATGGGAATAAATTGATGAAAAAATTATTTTGTTAGTCTTGTGTTCTGTTTCGAAAGGTTGCGAAACAACATAGTGGAAAACGGAATAATCCGATATGAGAAATGTATGTCGTTCTTCAGAAAAACATAAATTGAAACTTCACTTAATTTTGATAGCAAAGTCCAGGAAAATAGAGAAATCTTGGCGGTCTTGCGATATGTTTCAATTTTTGTATGTACAGGGTGTCCCATTTTAGGTACTTTTGCGGGTTATCTCCTTTATTTTTAAAGATAGAGAGTTGCGGTTTTCGCGACAATGTGCTACTTTTTCGTAAGACTCAAGATGCCGTCAACAGAATTTTCATAGCCCATTTAGTTTTTAAGATACAGGGCATTTCTGAAAATGTTGCATTTTGTGACCCCCCTCGTATCTCCGTTATCCTTCAACTTATCGAAAAGGTAAAATATCATTCTGATAGTTTTTTTTTCGTAGAATGCAGTGGTGTAGATAACTTTTGTTACATATTTACTGTTTTTGAGTTATAAAGCAAACTTATGTTTTTTTAAATGGAACACCCTGTATATTTATAAACTATAAAATTTGTCTTTTTTTTACCTATTCAAAAATATAGATAGTATGAACTTTTTTCCAGAAACACGCAAATAATTGACAATTTTCAGAAATTAAATACATATTTTAATAGTAGGCCATTGATATTGTTTATGACAAGAAACAGAAATAAACGTCAAATCTCTATCGCATTTAAGCTGTTTATTTTCGTTCTTTTGGTATCATTATTCAATAGATATTTATCAATTTTTCCGAATAATGGCAGTTTACGAAAATTATGAGAAATATGATATGATGGTATGTTTTATACAGAGTAATGAAAATTCTGAAGAAGCTTCGGAATTATACTTCCAAAGGTGAGTAAGCTATTATGGCTATGAAAATCTCTATTATCATTTAAATTTCTGCTTGTTAGATATCCAGAAAGAAGGCAACCGTTTTTTGGGATATTTGCCCGTTCAAAAGCAAATTTAGTTGAGCACGGATCATTTGTTCACCCGCGCCCTAAAACATACAACAAAGAGAACAGGAAAAGAAAAGAGATAGATACTTTAGGATATATAGAAGCAACACCTTCGTCCTCATGTAGAAGAATTGAGAAGGAAATTGGTGTGCCAAAAACTAACGCTCAGAGGATCTTGAAGAAATATAAGTATCATCCATACAAATTTAATATACTACAACATTTGCATCCCGGCGATGCCGAGCGCCGGGCACTGTTTTGCCAGTGGTATTTGCAACAAATCGATGCTAACGATTCATTTGGCAGACTTGTTATCTGGTCAGACGAATGCTTTATTTCAAGTTTTGGCATTTTCAATCGTCACAATACCAGGAACTGGCGTAGTGAAAATCTGCATTTAATGTTTGAAAGGGCACAACAAGGACGCTTTGGAGTTGGGGTTTCATGTTTTATTTTGGGTAGACATATAGTTTATAGGATTTTTGAAGGAGGTCTTACAGCACGTAAATACCTAGAAATTCTTGAGGAAGTTATTCCAGAACTGCTCGAAAACATTTCATTAGCCCAGTATAATGATGTTTACCTACAGCAAGATGGTGCCCCAAGTCATAACTCTAGGCTCTTAAGGGCCTTTCTAAATAATAACTTCCCTCAAAGATGGATAGGTACCAACGGACCTGTTAGATGGCCTCCACGATCACCAGATCTCTCAATTTTAGATTTTTTTTATGGGGCTATATACAAAATGAAGTATATAAAACTCGATATGACGGCATTGCAGAACTTCGAGAGGCAATTTATTTAGCTTTTCGAAATCTGCGAATGAGAACAATGGTTCTTTTGAACGCTATTCAAAGAATCTCGAAGATGTGCCAATTTTGCATTAGAGAAAATGGTGGTCAATTTGAACATCACATTCAATTTTTTTTAATAATGTTATTTTTTTGTGTTTTTGTTATATTGTCACTTTACGCCACAAAACTGTTGTTACAAACTTACTGTTAGAAAAAAGATCTATGGGAATTTTTTTTAATAGATACCTATATACAAGGTATCCAATTATTTGTTAGTAATATGTAAGTTGCACTTGTTTATTATTGTTATCCATAGCCTACTATTAAAATATGTATTTAATTTCTGAAAATTGTCAATTATTTGCGTGTTTCTGAAAAAAAGTTTATACTATCATATATTTTTGAAAAGGAAAAAAAAAGACAAATTTTATAGTCTATAAATATACAGGGTGTTCCTTTCCAAAAAACATAAGTTTACTCTATAACTCAAAAACAGTGAATATGTAACAAAACTTATCTACACCACTGCATTCTACGGAAAAAAATCTATTAGAATGTTATTTTACCTTTTCGATAAGTTGAAGGATAGCGGAGATACGAGGGGGGTCACAAAATGCAACATTTTCAGAAATGCCCTGTATCTTAAAAACTAAAAGGGCTATGAAAATTCTGTTGACGGCATCTTGAGTTTTACGAAAAAGTAGCACAGTGTCGCGAAAACCGCAACTCTCTATCTTTAAAAATAAAGGAGATACCCCGCAAAAGTACCCAAAATGGGACACCCTGTACACTGCGATTGTAGTGTTTGATTTCTTTGATTCATATAAATCACGTGACCATGGACAACAAATGGAGAGATTAGGCTGAAAACACTGAAACTGGAAAAGAAAATCAGAAGCGTGTTGCAGCTTGGAGAATAGATAAATAGTGGGCGTGGTAAAGTTACCCTCAGCAAATCATTTGACTTGGTTTCTGATTTTTATATAATTTTCATGTGCTTGTGAAAGGTTAATGAAAAGAATAATTTATTTCTTTATCTTCTTATAATATTCAAATTAATTTTCTGCATCTGGGAATCGAACACGAGTCACTGCATATATATAGCACTTAGACCACAACTTCAATATGACATAAAACTGTTGAAGTAAGTTTAAATTCTCCTCGATAATTATTTTTGTTGTCGCTGAGGTTGAACGATTTCGTTGAAATTTGGGTGAAAGCAGTTTTGAATCAACTTGAATTTGCTGTAAAATTTTGAATTGATCCAATGTATACTTTGAGAGTTACCATTTTTTTGAGCTTTCAACCCACCAGAAGAGGGTGTGTGTTCATTGGACAATCTTCCTGAAAAACAATAGGGTTTGTGGCCGAACAGCAAACGATTTTTTGTGAAAATTTGAATATTATAGGATTTTTCGTTTTTAAGTCATCGTGCAGACACATTTTTTGACGGACATCTAGACAGATAGACAGACACATTTTTTCAAAGTTGCTTGAAATTCGATAGAAAATACTATGGTGCAGAAATTTTTGCTCTAGGACTTTTTTCAACGATTTCAGATATAGCTTGAGTAAATGCAATAAATTCTTCCGACTTCGCCTCGAGGAGTGTAATAAGCGTGAACTTGCGGAATCCAAGAGTGAGGTTATGGGAAATACTAAAGATAATTTGGAGCTAGTGGCAGTACTGGAAATCGGTAAAGCTACAAGGGAAAATCGGGATTCAGCAGATGAAGAAACTTGTCAATGATTTGAGAATATTTAACATCTACTAATAATTAGAACATTGTACTGAATTGTCCAATAAATAAGCATAATTGCAGCTCCAAACTTAACGACAACGGGTAGAAACTTAGAAACTCGCTGGAAGAAAAAAATTTCCATAAATTTTTTCCTATACTCTGACTACACTAGAGGTAAACCTATAATGTTCGATGAACATCATGTGAGCCAGCGGTGGATTGTTGGGAGATAGAAATTTAAAGCTATCTTCAAGGTTTGGACGTTATGAGCATAAGGAAAGACCTCACTAGGCAAAAAGTACCACAATTTCTAGGTGGATCGTTAGGAGAAAAGATAGGCATTAAAATTAAATTAAAGTTTGGAGGTTGTAGGTATAAGGAAAGACCTCACGTGGAAAAAGTTTCACAAATTTGTCATTCGGAAGAAAAATGAAGTCTGGTAGGAAAAAGTTCAGCAGATCTCGATTTCGACAATTAAGGGGTAACTAGCTTCAGCTCGTCTAGATTTCGTCGTGGTGTAATAACATACATTTCTGATGGAAGTATCTATATAGAAGGAAATTGCTGAGACGTAAAGTAGAATAGAAAACTAAGTTTTTGTGAAGAGGTTTTCGCAATGGACCTGAATCGATCATCCCATGAGAGGATACTGTTGGTGGTGATTCCGCATAGTTGTAACTGATATCATCATATTCAGGATTGTGGGATCCGCCTTCCTGGAAAAGATGAAATTTAAGTTTTGGTTGCAATAAACTCTACTAGATTATGAGATCTCCATTTCAAAACCGTTGCCAGATTTTTATTAATTGCGTCAGCCAGTCTCGCTCCTCTGGCTCCATTGGATGATATATGGACTCTAGATGATAAAGCGGTATGGAGTGTACCATCATCTGCAATTCTGTGGATCAGACATTGGTCACTACCAATATATCCTTGATATGAAGCAGAAACAAATTTGGTGCCAATGCATATACCTGTGAATCACCAGCGTCGATAGGCATTGTATCGGAAGATACTCCGTCAACCATCACACGGAGTGATATATCTCAGAAAAAACTGGATAGTAAGCGTCAAAGTTGAGGCGACAAACCATATGACAAAAGTTTCTCGCGGCCTTGGTACCAGGCTCGGTAAAATGCTTTGCAGATATACAATGCTACAGCTAGTTATTTCGCAAATTTTTCAATAAATGTCTGTCATACATGTGTTACGTAGGTAACAAGGACTGCTGTTTATCTCTGCTGACGAAAGCCATATTGCCAGCCATTCACGATTTTGAAGCTCTCTAAGCATTGGATGAGCTCGACGTTGATTGCTTCCTCCATTCAGAGAGCATAGATAATGGAAGCTAGCTCTCCTCCAGATGGAAGGAAACACACCAAGTTTATATGTAACACTTCAGATGAAGGAAACGAAGCATCTTGTTTAGTTTGTAGTCAAGTCGTTAATGTCATTTTACCTTTACCAAACGGTTCGCTCTAGAGACGCATTTGTCGTTAAGTGATTCGAGACACGGCTTTCAATAAGCACAGACAATTTGTTCAAACAGCACCACGCGGTCTTCGCCAATACTGAAAAATCAAGTGTAATGGAGCAACTATTCAAAGACAAGAGAAGCAAATTATTGAAGCCAGAGCCGCTTTAGAAAAGATTCTCATAACTATGCAATTTTTAGCATAACAAGGTCTTGCATTCAGAGGGGATGGCAATGATGGATTGTCTGATTTCATAAGGGCGTTGAAATGCTTGCAAAAAATATTCCTGAGCTTCAGACCTGGCTCCATCACACCGTGTATGAATGAATACACCATTGCAATAGTGTAGCTTATGAAAAATTCTATTTTACATGAAATCGTGTCCGGAAAGATGTGTTAAGTTGAGTCAGCAAAGATTCAGAAGTACATGAATCTTTCATTGGAGTTTACTGAATTACCAACACAAAATCAGAGCACAGTGTTTTTATGGAGCTTCAAACCCAAGACTTCAAGCCCGATTGAAAGAAGAAGAACTTCGTGCAAGATTTGTGCATTCCTGGGCACACCGTCTCGATCTTCTGCTTCGAACAACTTCATTTCTGTTCGAGAATTCATTGGTGTTGCTTAAATATGATAAATTCTGTAAGAAATTCGCTCAAACCATTCAACAAATTTCGTGATTTACAAGAGACCACTGCACCTCAGCACTCCAAATTCTGCTGAACCAGATGCATGAGAATAAAATTTCTCGAAACAATATCATCAACCTCCCAGCCCTTTATTAATTTTTCATGGATATTGCTAAGTACCTAAGAACAACGCAGGTTCAACAGCTGCAGCGAAGGGATATCTTCAAAAACTGAAATCTTCCGAAAAAAAAAACGTATATGCAAGTTCTGATAACAATCTTAGATCAAGTCTTAGCTGTGAACAGAGGAATTCAAGCATCGCAGATAAGCGTACAGGGTGTCCCATTTTAGGTACTTTTGCGGGTTATCACCTTTATTTTTGAAGATAGAGAGTTGCGGTTTTCGCGACACTGTGCTACTTTTTCGTAAAACTCAAGATGCCGTCAACAGAATTTTCATAGCCCTTTTAGTTTTTAAGATACAGGGCATTTCTGAAAATGTTGCATTTTGTGACCCCCCTCGTATCTCCGTTATCCTTCGGAAAAGGTAAAATAACATTCTAATAGATTTTTTTTCCGTAGAATGCAGTGGTGTAGATAACTTTTGTTACATATTTAGTGTTTTTGAGTTATAAAGCAAACTTATGTTTTTTTAAATGAAACACCCTGTATATTTATAGACTATAAAATTTGTCTTTTTTTTACCTTTTCAAAAATATATGATAGTATAAACTTTTTTTCAGAAACACGCAAATAATTGACAATTTTCAGAAATTAAATACATATTTTAATAATAGGCCATTGATATTGTTTATGACAAGAAACAGAAATAAACGTCAAATCTCTATCGCATTTAAGCTGTTTATTTCCGTTCTTTTGGTACCATTATTCAATAGATATTTATAAATTTTTTTTGAATAATGGCAGTTTACGAAAATTATGAGAAATATGATATGATGGTATGTTTTATACAGAGTAATGAAAATTCTGAAGAAGCTTCGGAATTATATTTCCAAAGGTGAGTAAGCTATTATGGCTATGAAAATCTCTATTATCATTTTAATTTGGGATATTTGCCCGTTCAAAAGCAAATTTAGTTGAGCACGGATCATTTGTTCACCCGCGCCCTAAAACATACAACAAAGAGAACAGGGAAAGAAAAGAGATAGATACTTTAGGATATATAGAAGCAACACCTTCGTCCTCATGTAGAAAAATTGAGAAGGAAATTGGTGTGCCAAAAACTAACGCTCAGAAGATCTTGAAGAAATATAAGTATCATCCATACAAATTTAATATACTACAACATTTGCATCCTGGCGATGCTGAGCGCCGGGCACTGTTTTGCCAGTGGTATTTGCAACAAATCGATGCTAACGATTTATTTGGCAGACTTGTTATCTGGTCAGACGAATGCTTCATTTCAAGTGCTGGCATTTTCAATCGTCACAATACCAGGAACTGGCATAGTGAAAATCAGCATTTAATGTTTGAAAGGGCACAACAAGGACGCTTTGGAGTTGGGGTTTCATGTTTTATTTTGGGTAGACATATAGCTTATAGGATTTTTGAAGGAGGTCTTACAGCACGTAGATACCTAGAAATTTTTGAGGAAGTTATTCCAGAACTGCTCGAAAACATTCCATTAGCCCAGTATAATGCTGTTTACCTACAGCAAGATGGTGCCCCAAGTCATAACTCTAGGCTCTTAAGGGCCTTTCTTAATAATAACTTTTCTCAAAGATGGATAGGTACCAACGGACCTGTTAGATGGCCTCCACGATCACCAGATCTCTCAATTTTAGATTTTTTTTATGGGGCTATATAAAAAATGAAGTATATAAAACTCGATATGACGGCATTACAGAACTTCGAGAGGCAATTCATTTAGCTTTTCGAAATCTGCGAATGAGAACAATGGTTCTTTTGAACGCTATTCAAAGAATCTCAAAGATGTGCCAATTTTGCATTAGAGAAAATGTTAGTCAATTTGAACATCACATTTAATTTTTTTTAATAATGTTATTTTTTTGTGTTTTTGTTATATTGTCACTTTACGCCACAAAACTGTTGTTACAAACTTACTGTTAGAAAAAAGATCTATGGGAATTTTTTTTAATAGATACCTATATACAAGGTATCCAATTATTTGTTAGTAATATGTAAGTTGCACTTGTTTATTATTGTTATCCATAGCCTACTATTAAAATATGTATTTAATTCCTGAAAATTGTCAATTATTTCCGTGTTTCTGAAAAAAAGTTTATGCTATCTTATATTTTTGAAAATGTAAAAAAAAGACAAATTTTATAGTCTATAAATATACAGGGTGTTCCATTTAAAAAAACATAAGTTTACTTTATAGCTAAAAAACAGTAAATATGTAACAAAAGTTATCTACACCACTGCATTCTACGGAAAAAAATCTATTAGTGTCTTATTTTACCTTCTCGATAAGTTGAAGGATAACGGAGATACGAGGGGGGTCACAAAATGCAACATTTTCAAAAATGCCCTGTCTCTTAAAAACTAAAAGGGCTATGAACATTCTGTTGACGGTATCTTGAGTTTTACGAAAAAGTGGCACAGTGTCGCGAAAACCGCAACTCTCTATCTTTAAAAATAAAGGAGATACCCCGCAAAAGTACCCAAAATGGGACACCCTGTACAGGGTGCAGCTGCCAGGTAACTAAAACAATCAGGCACTGACGGCACCAAGGAGGCATTTGTGGTCGAGTACATCAAACAAACTTGAAGCCCGATCGACTGATTTCATCATCCTGTCGGCACAATGCCTTTTGCATATACAAAGTACAGCACGCTGCAAGTTCAACATCATCATGTAATATGGGCGTGGAAGGTATCGCGGTGACGTTAGTTGATAGGATCGGATCTAGGAATTTTCTTCGAAAGCAATTCTTCGAAAACAATTCTTCGAAAATAATTCTTCGAAAAACAATTCTTCGAAAATGCAATTCTTCGAATACCATATTCTTCGAATAAACAATTCTTCGACTAATAATTCTTCGAATAACAATTCTTCGAAGTATCCAAAAGGAATGACTTTGTTCAGAGATTTAAATCAGGTATAATTTATCTAATCCCAAGTTTGCAACTGACGATAATCCCTTGGATTGTGTTCCATAAAATAAAATTAGTTTTAATTTAACCCTGTGCAAGTAAATATGGATGCAGAATTTGTTTGTGATATAAATCAGGTATAATTTATCTAATCCCAAGTTTGCAACTGACCTGAGTGGGTATAAAAGGGATTGTGTTCCATAAAATAAAATTAGTTTTAATTTAACCCTGTGCAAGTAAATATGGATGCAGAATTTGTTTGTTCAGAAAAAGGAAAACGTAAATTGTTGTTCGAGGGACATTTTTATTTTAAAGATGTTGAAAAAGGTGAAAAAGTGTATTGGAAGTGCGCATTTTTTGAAAAAAGAAAAACAAACTGTCCAGCGAGAATAATTACTGTCGACGATAAAATCAGTAAAATAACAAAAGAACATAATCATATTGCTGACGTCTCAGAGGTGGAAGCGACCAAAGTGTACGAAAAAATTCGAATCAACTCGAAAATAAGTAATGATCCTCCGCACAGAATTATATCAATTGCTTCGACTACATGTTCCATAACGGCAGCTCCCAAGCTTCCAAGTGTTAGCAGTATGAAACGGAGTATTCGCAATATCAGACAAAAAAATCTACAAGGACCAGCTCTTCCTACTAATAGAAGCGAAATAATATTTTTGGAGGAATATACGAAAACCTACAAAAATGAAAATTTTTTGCTATATGATGCCGGTCCAGTGGACGAGAGAATATTAATTTTTACTACAGAACAAAATCTCCAATTATTGTCTAACAGTAAGCATTGGTATATTGATGGCACATTTAAAACCGTGCCGTTATTATTCCAACAATTACTAACCGTTCACGGACTGCAACACAATTTATCGGTACCTTTAGTTTATGCACTCTTACCAAAAAAATCAGAACGAATTTATGATCAATTTTTTCAAGAACTTAAAAATTTGAAATCATCTTTAGTGCCTGCAACGATTACCACTGACTTCGAAAAAGCATTGATTAATGCCTGCAATAGTGCTTTTCCAAGTTGTAGAAAAAGAGGCTGTTTTTTCCACTTCAGTCAATGCATTTTTCGAATGATTCAAAGGAATGGATTAAAAAAACGCTATGAGACTGACAGTGAATTTGCTTTCAAAGTAAAAATGTTGTGTGCTATTGCTTTTGTCCCAGTGGATGATATAGTTATGGCTTTTGAACAATTATATGATAGTGAAATATTTCCGTCAGAAGCCGAAAGTGTTATTAATTATTTTGAAGATACGTGGATTGGGCGACCAAATCGGAAACAGCGAAAACCACCACAATATCCATACGAATTGTGGAATCTATATCAAACAGTTTTGGATGATTTACCGAGAACAAATAATTCGGTAGAAGGTTGGCATCGAAGTTTTGAAACACAAGTATCAGCAGTTCACCCCAACTTGTGGAAATTTATAAAATGTATAAAAAATGAGCAAAGTCTAAATGAACTTCGTGTAGAACAATATTTAAGCGGATTTGAACCACAAACACCAAGAAAGAAGTACAAAGATTGTAATCAACGAATCAAAACTCTTGTAAATCAGTATGATAAAAATAATATAATAGAATACATTAGAGGTTTAGCTCACAACATATCATATTAATCTATAATATTTTTATTACCTTGGTATTTGATAGTATTTGTCATTTATCTGTAATTTTTACTGTAACCTTTTACTGTACTGTAAACTTTTACTGTAATTTATTAATAAAATGTTGACATAATTATAACAAATAAAAAAAGTAGTGTTTTATTTCCAGTTCCTAATAACCCCACATTTATAGGTATTCTCAAAAAACAAAATGACCTTATAATTTTCATTTATTATTAGTATGTTCCGCATCATACGTTTATATATCATGCGAGAAATATTGATTATTGTCTAATGAAAACTTATCCCAGATTTTAGTAAATCCAAATAATAAAGCTGTCGAAGAATTATTAGTCGAAGAATTGTTTATTCGAAGAATATGGTATTCGAAGAATTGCATTTTCGAAGAATTGTTTTTCGAAGAATTGTTTTCGAAGAATTGTTTTCGAAGAATTGCTTTCGAAGAATTTTCCGGATACCGATAGGATCACGTATTAGTATAGTAAACTGGATATCCTCTGCAAATATCATTTAATATCCTTTGATCGTGGTGACTGGTGATCAGAGTAAGCAACACGTAATGCGCGTGCTTATGCGCGCCCGGACCTGATTACCTACACGTATATACATTGTCCCTTATGTCCGTCCTGTAGTTTGCCCTGCATTATTGTATTTCGAACATTTGCTGAAACTTCATTTAAGTTTGAAAACAGTGTGTAGACAAGCTCATCGGACGAAATATGTAAAATAAATTTAGGCCTTGGCCCCCAGACGCCCTTTGAATTTTTCTATTATTAATACAAGTTGAATCACCAAGCGCCACTGAGTTGAGATAACTTGAAGGTTAAGAAATGTTTCAATGGTGTTTTCCAAACATTTATATTCGATTTTGTGATGGTGATTTGTGTCAAGATGCTCTCTCTATTCATTCCTACACTTCACCGTTGATTGAGAGAGAACTCTTTCAATCAACGAATTTACATGGTGTCTAAATACCCAATTCCAAGTAATTCTTTGTGCTATTACTTTTTTGTACGCAATCCAATATCGTGTATGATCACCTCGCTCTATAAAGTCTACATTCAGCGAACATAAGAATATAAAAAGAATAATAATGATTTAACAGTAACTTTATTGAGAAGAAGTTGTATTGATGTACAGGATTTTGAACAAGCATCGTCTTCATTTTGATAATAAGCAGTCTGCTTCAATATTAGTGGACATGAAGTTGATTCGTTTGATAAATTTAGAATAGTACCATACCATTGAGGTATAAGTAAATAATTATACTCTTTCGTTTCCACAACATATTAAATTATTCCGAAAATAAACTATTGTATGTGTTTCTTGCTTCGGTTCCAAATAACCACTTAGATTTATTCATGGATTGACATAACGTGAATTTCTAGAAGTTGTTGTTAGTATTCGTATGTAACTACTTACCCGATTGGTGATCATATTCTCCTATATAACGTTTCGTCAGGAATCGAACGGATAAAGCTGAAATATTGAAAAAATATGTATAAATAAGAGCTGAGAGTAAAATAAAGGTTCGTTTATTACAACCTTGAAACAATTCAAGTGCATACGCTCATAGAGAGTAAACATAATGGAGCGAATTTTAAATACCAATCCTTTCTTCCAATGTACAAAAAGAATACGTTCTAAAAATACTCATGCGAGCAATTGTTTATTGTTTGATTATTGGCGATTTCTGAGACATACCATACAAATTTTATGATAACACTGTTTGTACTTGAGCCATTCGTTCAGAATTCTGAATGGTTTGGAAGGGTGGTGAATATCACGCGATAACCATCCTAACAGTAGTGACCCTCCTCCGCATGCCAAATGTTGTATCGATATCTTCAAAATTATGACCTCTACCGAACTGATAACAATTGCCGATCGACGAACAGACAGACAGACATACATTATTCAATGATAAGGTCTCCCTAGTCTAGATTGATCAACAACCTTACTAACTAATAGTTTTAAACAGCTGTTTCGCTTTTCTCATAGAGCTTATCAGTAGAACGAGAAAGTTGGTTACGTTACTGACCGATCATTCTGCTGAAGGTGCACTTGATAAAATGATCGAAATATCTTATTGATATTTGGCTGTAAATTATTAGAGGTGAATCAATCCTGTAATATACTCAATGTAGCATTTATTGTTGTTAGTGCATTACCTACCTACATATTTTCTTGAAGCACTGTGGATATATTATCAGCAAATTGAGAAATATCTTCATTAAATATGTAGGGTAGTTCGTGTATGTGTAAGAGACGACACAATATTTTGCCTTATGCTACTCCTTTGGTTGTTATATGTTTGTGATTTTTCTTTATGTCTCTTTTCATTAAATGCTATCATATAATTTTCGAAGTAGGATTTTAATAAATTCAGAGCATTACCTCTAATGACCAATAGAAGTTTGTTACTAACGCTATCGAAGGCTTTAGATAAATCGAGGAACATCAATATAGTGATTCCATTTTTATTTTTATACCCTATAATTTTACTTAATGTCTGATATTGTGAATAATCTTCTCGAAAATTGTGCTTGTATTCGATAATAATGAGATAGGCCTATAATTTTAAGTATCCTCTTTTCTTTTATCTGCATTTTATCAAGCCAATTATAAATTTTATAACATTCAATATTTGATTGATTTTGTATTCACCCACTTTTGAATCTTTTGTTTACTTTGGAAATTCATCAATATCTAATCATTAATTGATATATGATGAATTAATAGTATTTAATCATAAGTATTCAATAATATCCTCTATCAATATTTCTGCAAAATGAGCGTGTTTCAAAATACTATAATACAAAAAATAAATACGAAATTTATAACAATAACCCTGTAGTATAGCCTGTAGGAAAAAATCGAAAATACAAACGTTGCAGCGAATATTTTATAATACCGATAACAACTACTTTAGCTGACCGTTGCATAAGATCAGAGATATTGAACGGAAACCCAAAAAAGTCGAAAAACATCTACTTTTTTCAATATAGCTATACTGGCACAAAGCCTTTGCTTGCACGATTTTGTACAAGAATTTGATACATATCGACAGGACAAAACAAAAGTTCACATCAACTGTCGAAGTAAATATTGTTAAAAATCAAAAATTGTTTCAAAGAGGTTAATTGATGCACGATATTCTATATGTTGACAGTATACATAATGCAATAAGTTGTGTGTTCCCTATATAATGTATGTGATATGTACAGTTTGCTAAACATACTGTATAATTCAAACCTAAGGTTAGAAAATGATTGCAGATGACACCTTTTCATAGAACAACAGCTACATAGTGTGTTCTGATTTCTCAGAAAATTGTAGTGTTAAACAAATTTCAGTTCGGGTCGACGATAATAGTGACGTAAATCTGCTCTGAAATTGAACATTTTTGATGAGAAAATAATTGGAGAGGCGAGTGGATGACGGTGTTCTGTGAAATTTTCGAATTCCTCTCTATTTTGATGGAAGAAGGTGACAAGACTCTCTTGTAACCATTCAGTCTATTCTAACTCAATGGTTTAGTAAATATCTTTCATTCAAAGCTTTTTATAATAATTTACTAAAGTAACAATTGATGGAGGAGTTATGTCACATGTTGCCAGATTTTGTTCTCATGAGGCAAAGCGCTTTATTCACATAACACCTTCATTCTTTGGAAATGTCATGAAAATATCACAGCATAACCTCAAGCGTCAGCAAGAAAAAGTGTTTTGTTGTCCAGATTGGAGTATTTTTGTGTTTTGACTAGTTTGAATGGAAAACATGTTATCCAGGCGTCAACAAATGATTTTGAGTGTATTACGTAATGGTGATCAAGGCAGTAGCACCAATCAAAAGGAAATAATCCAGCATTTTCCGACTCGGATAGTGAATCTGAACGAGAAGAAATTGGAGGTGAATGTTTGAATATTTAAACAGTATTATTATTATCTCAAGTTCATTCACCTACACGCATTTTTATAACAAAATGTCATTTTGAATAGTTCTATTCCTATATAAAAATATGTAAATAAGAAAACAAAATCAATTATTCATCTGGGAGGTAATTTAGGTAATCTCATTGCAGATGATGACTTTGACTAACACATCTCTTTAAACGATCATTTTTCAAGCTCTAGTGGAGAGACTCCACCTAATGAAAAAAATCACATTCAAAGAACGTGAAAGGACAGGCGCCTGGGGAAGAAAACGGAACTAACGAGACAAACGAGATGGAAGTCGGCAGCATGCCGACTCATGTTACCGCAGAAAATGAGTCGAATCTAGATGAAGAAAAAGGCACGGTATAAAATGATGATACTAAAGAAAACACTTTGGTGTATCAGAAAAGATTAAAAAAAGGGAAAGAGATGATGGAAAGTTGGGAAAAAGAAAGCAGCTTTTGCACGCGAAAGAGGGCGGAATATATTGCGTTCAAAGGGAATGTGGTTCCCGCAAAAGAACAAAAGCTTGGCATACTGAATACCGGAAGGTGCAGGTTAAAATGCTGACTATGAAATCAGACTTCTTGGTGCGAACAAAATTTCGATGCTGACAGTCGTAGAAAATACATTCCAGGTTCTATATGTAAGACGTCAATGATAAAAATTCACTACTTTTAAAAAGTATTGAATTATGCGTAATTGCGTATAGCGTCAACGTACTAATACAATATCGCACAAAACTGCCACATACGAATTTAAAATAACTTGTACTTAATGCTAGTTCCTATCAGGTTTGTCAAACTGCATTTTGCTGCTTATTTTGTGTTGGTAAAAAAGTTGATGTTGTGCAAAATAGATTAAGATAGAGAATTCAGCTCGTTCTCCTGATTCACGAAGCAAACATAATAGCAGACTCCATAAGATTGGAGAGGAAGTAGTAGGCCTAGTGAAATCACAACTTCAGTCGAGTCCAGACTCCGTGTAAACTATTCAGGTTTGGTATTTGTTAATAAATTTCCCTCCTCCCACAGATTTCGTGGTTGCTGAATAAATAGAATGTGCACCCACATGGGGACAAGAAGCATTTAATCGTTTGATAGATCTTTGCACCTGAAAAAACAATAATTTTCCAACAATATGCTTCCATCTACAGGTATGTTCAGTCCTCAAAGAAACATACCTAACAACTATAGACCACAAATTTCCAGCAATGAGACAATCCAAATTTGACTCAGATCGTGACTTCGGAAGGATAGGAGAAGTCCTGAGAAAACACAAAATCATTTACGTGGCAGATCAATATCGTGACATTATCAGAGAAGCATCCAAGAAAATTCACGTAACTGTCATGACAAATCATTTATGTCAAAAAGTCTCGAGTAAAAGTTGTCCAAAAAGAGTAAAATCTGCTGAATAGAAAAATAGCATTTCGAGATGGCATAAAATGTTTACGTGTGGAGGGATGTTAGCCTTTTTTTGATTAAAACCATTAAAAAAAATTCATTTTGAAGAACGTGAATAAAAAACCGATTCGGAAAGCACCCAGTTCATAAGAGGGCTGTAAAAACATGAAAATTGTCTGAAAAAAAATCTAAAGTTTAGCAGATCACCCACTTTACATTAACACGAATAATACTAGTGGAGGTTCTTGGCCAAGAAAATGAAGAAAATAATAACCGAGGAAAAACGAATTAATTACTCAGCTTCAAGCTGTGCCATTATTTGAAATGAACGTTTTTCAACACTTATCGCTTTCTTCCAGATAAGACGTATTCTATTTGTTGACATTGTCCTCAGTGAAAGAAGGAGTTTTGTACAAGCAAACTTCCGAAAATTGATCTTAATCAAATGTTTTCCTTTCATCCTCATTATCGATTTCAATTTGAAACTGGCTTCAAACAGAATAGTCTATAAAACTTGTGATTTCACAGGTTGTAAATAATTTTTCAATAAAATTCTACAACAATTCTCTTATAATATCAATTTTCTCAAAACTACAGTCTTCTCACATACACCCCTTGTCCCATTCACCTCTTCAATTTTCATTACAAGAATATGAGATTTGAGGAGTTTTGGTAGATTCCAGTATTGCTCATCATTCATCAATATTGCCCATCGCACACTCCATAGCGAAATGATAAGGGAACGGAAGAAAGATTTATCATTTTTTATGCCAAACTAAGTTCATAGTCTTGGACAAATGAATTGAATAATCTACACTATTTAATTATTGTTCATCGTATCGCGCATCCACCAATATATATCCACAGACAACTTGCGTCAAAGAGAAACCGGAAGTGAGAATTTCCGCACTTCTCCATATATCGGAGAAGAAACTTCTAGTTCAACACAGAGAATGAAAGAGTTACAATCAGTTGAGATCTTATGTTATTTGTTCACCAACAACTGAAGTTCAAACTAAACCAAAAGTATTGATAATATAGTGTTACTTTCACATTGACCACCTATTACTCAATTCAACAATATTCTAGCACATACATTCAGGGACTGAACACATTCTAAGCGCTTATGAAATTATCTAGTCTTATATTTTTACGACAAAATGAATAGAATGTTTTCTATAATAAGTAGAGTTATTTCGATTATTAGATTCTATTTTTGTATGGAGGACATTTGGAACATCGTTTGGAGGAGAAGTATGTCAGTAGGTCTCTCAAGAGTTTGTTCCATTATTCAAATTTAAATTAGAGGATACAAGTGCAACATTTCAAAGTGTAATTTCACAGGCAACAGTTCGTGAAATAATATATCATTGGCATTTAAGTTGGCACTTTACTTAAATACTTCTGAGATGTTTAGCGCCGATGTGATTTGGCTGAATTTATGACATTAATCAACTAATAAAATGTTCCTAGTGAAAAACTAAAAAGAATTTATGGTACGAAATAATTATTATCACACGTGTACCTCAACGAAACCTTGGCCTTGTTCAAATTTGTAAATATAGTAAAATCGCATCAATTCATTTTCTTCACCATTATTGAGCTGCTTGAAAATTCATAGCAAACGATAAAATTGATATTGTTCTTCCTGTTAAACCTCGATACACTGTTTGTTTGCCAGAGTTTTTATTGAATTACAGCGTTTGTGATGTATATTATTGTAAGATAATCATAAAAGTAAACAGTGACCCTCATAAATGTTTAATGTTCTCTCCAAATTTCATATTATTCTGCAGACTTGATATTCTATTCAGAAAATATAGTAATAATTAACTTCATACAAGGGCACGTACATTTTTCCAGATGGAAATCTTATTGAAAGGTAATACACACATTTGTTAAAATTAAATTATATTTGTTTATTTATCTAGGCCGACATTTGAGCCACAAGTTATGCTGTCATTTGAAGTTTCCATGAGTCTTTAGAATTTTATCGTTCTTTTTGCCATTTTAATCTTGAACTTTTTTCTTTGTTGTAAAGAAATGCAAACATCTCGGCAAATATTTATCCTGCTGATTCAGTACTTGATAAAATTTCTGAGATGCAAATTGGGAAGCGAAAAACTTATCATTTGGATCATCAAAAATGTCAACAACTTGAATCTAGTTCAAGAATCTTGATATTCCATGTTCTATTATCAAATTAACAAGATTTTTTTATTTTGAATAAAATTATTTTCATAATTCTCATTTGAGTACTATTTTGGGTTCTTCTAAAACAAATACCGTTTCAGAATCAGTATCTTCTGTTATTCATATCAATACAAAGAAATAACTGAGCTTTTCCAACAGAATAAGACATGTTCTCACTGGTTGAAAAATTTTTAGATGATAGCTAATATGATGAATAATTTACGGAATCATATGTTTAAAACGTAACTTTATATTTTGATTTCAATTTCAACTTATCAATGAGTACGAAATAATCACCCTTATCTACTGAAAATACTATTGAAGTATTAATGACCTTTCAGCTACTAAGTAGCCATCATCATAGTATACTAAATTAGAAAACTAAATGTTCCTGTTTACACACTATTTGGGGTTAATAACGCAGATGAATGGTAACCTCATGTTGGAGATGAATCTAAATTTATAAATTGCTCTTCCGCTTATACGTTTCCATCCCTTTTAAATTACCTGGATATTTTTTTCGTTTTAAAAGTAATAACATCTTGAGGAAATGTGTAACCTGTATTCTAGATATGTTCTCCTAATGCTGATTTTCCAGAAGTAATGCTTCTAATTTGGTTAGTTCATGTCAAGAAAAGGAAGGTGGCTATTGCTCTCTAATTCTACAATGAATTTAATTGATCAAATTGTTTATTAGGCGTATTCAAAAACCCACGTTATTCAAAATTTTCACTTATGCTTAATTGCCAAAATTGAAAGCTATTTCTCTAGAATATTTAGTGACTCAGGGATTGTGATGTTTGTGAACAATGAAACAACATCAACTGAAACTAGTGTATCACCAGGTTCAAGTCCCAGATCTTTCAATTTTGCAACTAGTCCAAAAGAATATTTTACAGGCAATCGTGGTGGAAGTTGGAAGTTGCTAAATTCCTCCGCTAATCTTTTTGCTGTTTGTAATACTTAAGTCAATTAATGTTTGAAATTATTGATCTCCATGTCTCATACCTGATGAATTTTAGGTAAACAGTACAGTTTAGGAAGATCAAGATTCGTGAGTCTGATTCTTGAAGATTACTGAGGTTCAGGATTTTAATGTTTTATTTACCGATTTGATGCATTTAGATAGAAGGGTTTTGGAAATCTGTTCATATAGACCGTTATTGAGCATTGTATCTACGGAATTATAATAATCATCTTTGTGCATAATCATAATGGAATTTCTTTTGCCTGCTTTCAAGTAAGTTTTTCTTCATTTCCAAGTACTTACGTAGATTTAATTAACTTTGCAGCTAAATTAGACGCTGGGCTTGCAATACGTATGAAAGGTTCTGGTTCACAAGTGTTTGAAGGCGTCTCAGAAACTATTCAGAACGAATTGCTAGATGCGATGTTGCAAATTTACAAACAGGACATATCTGAAAATGTCATTGCTTTGGAGGCCGATTAAACTATAGACACCTCTAATCATCAGCAAATGGTTGTTATTAGTCGAAACGTGTTTATTGGACATATTTTTGAACGCTTTTGGTCTTTTTTTAAGCCGTGTAGATATAGTGATGTGTTCACAAAAACATTGTTGAATGAATTGTAAACCATTTTAAATTCTCCTTCTGGGTCTGATAACAATAAACTAATCACTTTAAGTTACGATGAGGCTTCCGTGATCGAGTGGTAAGACAAATGGTGTCCGAACCATTATTAAAAGAACATTTCCACATTCACATTATATTAACTGTTACGCGCATCAACTTACTTTAATTATTGAACGGGCGGCACAGTGCAATATAAAATTTTTCTTTGTAAATTTGCAGCCATTTTCCAACTTTTTTTCAAACGTAGATTACCACGTCCTGTTTCTACACACAGGATTTTCAAAAGTCGAACTGTGAACACACTGTTTGAACACCAGGATTCTTTCAAAGAATGTTTAGACAAAATTATTGACGAAGATGGGATGAATTCAGTTACTATTAGTGAGACAAGTGGTTTATTGGAACATTCAAATTGCCCGGTTTCTCTACTGGTTGGTAATATTTCATTTTATCATGCCACAAGTTGATATATTATTTAATCACACTCAAATGCGCCGGGTTGACAGTGATCAACTGCAAAAGGCAATTGAACAATTTCAAAATCAAATTATTCGAATTAGAAAATCTACTGTCAATGACTTGCTATTAGAGCTGTTTTTACTTAGGAAGTATGTTACACTATTTCAAGCCAAATTAGCGACCGATTTGATTTTAGGGATCACTTAAGTGCAGCGAAATTATTTGATTCTCAAAATTTTACAACTTATAGACATGCATTTCCACAAAAACATTTTGATGAAACTGTGAAATCTTATCCTATGTTGGACAGTGTAAGATTGAAAAGTGAACTTTCAGCAATTTATTAGCGCGGTGACATGTGTGACATAGGTGGTATTTTGCCACTTTTAATGTTCATAACAGACAACAATCCATGTTGACAGCACAATGTGAACAATATTTATCCACCCTCAAAAGCATAAGACTTTTCTGAGAAGCACAATGTCAGAAGGAAAGAAGTTCGTCCCCTTTATACCGGATTTACACCAAAGTCGTAGACGTTTTTCCCAATATGAAAAATAGGAGAATGGATCTTAAGTACAGAAAATAGGTAAGTTTCTTCTGCCCAACTTCTTTCATACCTCACGAACCGCCACTGATATGATGAAAGTGTTCTTGTTTAAAGCGAAATGAGAAAGATAATTGTTACTCTTTAAATCTATATATACTATAGGGAATCTCCTGCTCTATAACCAGAACTTGTGCACAATAATACAAATTCACTAATGGTGCCATCGAATATCCAGTTATTGTACTACTGGTTCTAATTGAACTTACGACTCAATCTCAATTTGACTCTCAGGCTCAAGGAAGATATTTCATCATCTGACATGAATTGCAAATTACACCTCGTTAAGATTGGTGAAAATAGTTATTTATGTATCAAGGGAATTATAAGGGCTTTAATTACCGATGGCAAAGTTTGCGTCCCGAGGGCCTCTGGCCCGAGGGACATCAATTGCCTGAGGTTATTAAGGCTCATTAATTCCCGTGGTACATAGATACTTTTATATCTGACCGATTTCAATAAAATTTTGTTCATTTTTAAAACGGAAAAAATGCAATAATTCATTACCTTCCCGCTATATTTGAATCAGGTACCGTTTATTATAGGAGTTTTGTTGTTGCTAGGTTGTTGCTATGTTACTTGTTTACAAACAAGGCTTTATTATTAAGTTGTGTTTGCGTTAAAAACGTGTTTTCTACCCCACATATAATGAAGGATATTTTGAAAAATGCTGAAAAAGCAAGAGAATCATTATTTCCATCGAAAAGTGAAGCCGTATACAAAAAAGAATATAAAATATATCTGGAGTGGCTGACACGGAAAAATGTTATGCCAAAAGATGCCACTGAAACTGTATTTCTGGCATATTTCCAAGAACTGGCAAGGAATTTTCTGTTTTTCGGTAGATTTGGTAGTAATTGTGTTTATTCGTTGGAGTCAGAAACGTATAGTCCGAATTCTTTATGGCCTAAATGGTCAATGCTAAAATCGATGGTGACTATACATGAGAAACGAGATATCACCAAGTTCAATGAATTAGAGGCTTTTTTGAAACGGAAGAGTAAGAGTTATAAGCCGAAAAAGTCCGCTGTTCTATCTCCTAAAGATGTCATCAGATTTATAAATATATATATTAGCATTTCTTATTTTATTTTAAGTTGTGAAAGGTAGAGGGAATTATAGAATCTATAATGTCCCAAGGGAGTTATGACCCTCATTATTGATAGCGTAACTATGACGATATAAGATTATAATATCTCGGTCAGAAATAAAATATATTAAATTTTTTCTTATATATTTCCATTTCTCTTTTACTCATCTTTTTTCAATCACTATTGTTACTATTATACTCTGAAAATATATCCACTAAATACTATTTGCGATATTTGGTATCTTTGAGTCAATGTTATAGCCGATATACTTATATGTGATCAGTCAGAATATTGATGTAATTTTGTCTCCTGTCAGGTGACAGTAAACTCGCACTAAACAAACATCAACAGATCAAACAATATTAATGAGAAGCGACATACTACTTCTCATCAATCACCAAATCGTACCATCACCAATAGAATGAAAATGGAGGATAAATGAACTATTGGCATCATCATATCTGTTATAATGATAGGTAGGTAATTTGGGAGTATACCTAGTACACCATCTGTTTAGTTTAGTTTAGTTTATTGATCTCAAAAGATACAATATGTAGTTTAAAAGAAAAGAAAACAAACATTTTTGTATAAGAGATACAGTCAAAGGGAAGGGAAAAATGTGCATGCATTATGACAAGTGTATAAGAGTCATGCATACATCATTACTAGTACATATTTTATATTATAAGTAAGAACTAATTAAATAAAAAAAAGATAAGATACATAATTTTACATGTTGCGTGCGTAGCCATCATATTCTAGAAGAGAGTATGGTTCGCACTCACACAAAATTTTTAAAATGCCATTTCTAAATTTAGCTATGGCAAGGGATCCTTCGCGAAACTCAGCGGGAAGCACGTTAAAAAATTTAATTGCTCCATAATGTGTCCCACATTCAGTCAAGTTAAGATTGTGAGAGGGATATCTGTAACTTTTGTTTACGTTTCTTGTCTCATATCGATGTACTATTTTACCGTTTGCAAAAGAAGATTTATCATGTACTTTTAAAAACATAAGACATTCAAAAATGTAAGCCCCATACACCGTGAGAAGGTTAAGCTTTTTGAAAGTACCCCTGCAAGTTACGTCATGTTTTTGACGTGTCATTATTCTGACAGCTCGTTTTTGGATTTTGAAGATTTCTTCAATATGGGAAGTTCCTCCCCATAGTAAAATACTATATTTCATGACAGAAAAGAAATTCGCATAGTATATAGTTTTTAGTATGTCTAAATTAAAATTATTTCTTAGCACTCTGAGTGCGTAGCATGTCTTGTTCAACCTAGAGCCTAGAGAAGCAACCTCGTCATCCCAACTTAAGTGCTCATCTAACATGACACCTAACATTTTTGTTTTTTTGCAAACCTCCAGGTCCGTCTGAGATAGTGTCAAGGTAGGTGGAGATTCTACATTTGATTGTCGTGTTTTGAAGATTACACATGATGTTTTAGACTCGTTCAGAATTAATTGATTAGAATTAAACCAATCCTTGACATTGTCCCAGTCATTCCCGTGGCTTGTAATATCAGCGATTTCTTTGGCTTTTATTGAAACGTTACTATCATCGGCATAGTTTACAATATTAAAGTTTGTGGAGTTGTTTGAGGATAGATTGTTTATATACACTAGGAAAAATAATGGTCCAAGCACACTGCCCTGTGGCACGCCAGTCAGCATATCCTTTATTTCCGATTCATAGCATTCGTTGTCATTTTTTATAATAACTTTTTGACCTCTGTTGGAAAGGTAACTTACACATAAATCGTGCACATTTGATCTGATGCCTGCTGCGTGCAATTTTTGTAATAAAATTTTCCGGTTAATGACATCGAACGCTTTCGATAAATCGAGAAAAAGGCCAACCACTATGTTTCCCTTGTCTAGGGCATTGTAAAGTTGCTGAACAAAGGCAAACAGAGCCGTGTGTGTGGACCTTCCTTTTAGAAAACCATGCTGAAAATTGTTGAAGAAATGTGTACTTTTAAAAAAACTTGATAGGCGATTGGCTAGAATAGTTTCAAAAATTTTTGCAATTGTCGGAATTAAGCTTATAGGCCTGTAATTGTTGAGATCATTTTTGTCACCCTTTTTGTAAATTGGGATGACGAGGGCGACCTTCCAGGCGTTCGGAAAGACCCCCTGCTTTACACAGCTGTTGAACAATTTTAGAAGAGGCTGCCTGATCTCTGACAGTATTTGTTTGACAATACATGGCGATAATCCATCCCACCCTGCACTATTTTTATTTTTTAATTTTTGCACCACAGCGGCAATTTCAGCTTCAGAAATGTCAATGAAAAACATAGATTTTTCGGATATTTCGCTTTGTGCGTTAACTTTTCCTTTGTTCACTTTATTCAATAAATGGGATAATTCAGTAAAAATATTATTAAATTTATCCGGTAAATTTTCAAGGTCAATATTGTCAGGGATCACTGCTGTCCCTTCCTTACTTTTTTGTTTCAAAGGTTTACCTAAAGAGTCGTGTACAAGAGACCACATACATTTGCCCTTATTCGCCGATGCGTTAATTTTGGAGGTATAGTAATTTACTTTTTCAGAGTCTAATTTATATTTATAGATCGAATGAAATTCGTTAAACTGCAGTTTAGTTATTCTATTATGTATGTACAAATCATGCATTAACTTAAGATGCTCAGTTATTAGTTTTAGTTTCTGACTTTTCCAAGGGGTTTTAAAAGAATTTCTATTTTAGTTGTTTTTATATTTTTTAATTGGGAAGCATTTAGTAAAATTTGTGTTTAATACGTTCATAAAATTATCTACCGTTTGATCGAGAGTATTTTCATTATTTTTTTGATTGTCTGGAGCTAGCATGTCCCAATTTACTTTTTTTAATAGCGACTTAAATTTTTCAACATTTTTTTGGTTAAAGCTACGTTCATA
Organism: Endomychus coccineus; assembly: GCA_958510875.1. Lineage (NCBI taxonomy): Eukaryota > Metazoa > Arthropoda > Insecta > Coleoptera > Endomychidae > Endomychus > Endomychus coccineus. The sequence goes on from OY294067.1 coordinate 222,914,774, forward strand.
TGTGTACGTTGATGGGATAATATTTTTATTCTGCAAAACATAATGATTCCTGATAGAAAATGTGAGAAGCTACAATCGAAATACCCGCTATATTATAATTATAATGAAACAGAATAGAATTTATACTAATATTTGTTGTAACCTGTATTTACGGAAAACGTAATTCAAAATGATCCATAAAGTCATACTCCACACGAACATGTATCGCTTTATTCTATGTTACATAGTGCATTTTCAATATCTGTAGTAGACAAGGATGTGGAATCAGAATTAAATACTGTAGATATAATTAAATTTGTTGTACCTATTGATGAGTATACCCAAAGCTTATAGATTAATCAATTTAACTATTTCGGCAATGTTTTACAGCCATGAGCTAATATCCTTTCAAAATATAATACCGGGATATCAAAAATTATCTTGGTCAAGGGTGGTTGTGGACTCTAAAACGTGTGTCTTACTTTACGTTTGAAATAATTATGTCATAATTAATTTGAAGTTTCTAAAAGTGCAAAATTCCGCAATTTTATACGAATATTGTAACACTCAAAAGTCTTCAGCGCTTTGGACTCCGGGATTTTCACGTGGCCTATCGAAATTAGAAGGTTCGAATTATCTAAAAACATAATAGCATGAACGCCAGACGTCCTATGTAATTAGCTACGAACGAAATTATTTTGACATATGCCTCGAGGAGCTCGCTGCGCGTAAGTTAGAGTTTATACATTTTACCGCGGTCTTGTTAATTTGAGGCCGTTTCTTGCCCCGTGCGACCGGCGCCAGTTGTAATAAAGTGTTTTTGGCTATAGGCCGCTAGCTTCCACCCGCTTCGTGTATATTTTAGTCCCGAAAAAATTACCTTTGGGACGTCGCACGTTAGACGCGCGTAGCTGGGATCTGAGAATAGCTCAAACTGTTTTAATTAAATTTTCCTATTTAATGGACATTTATCGGAAAAAAAAGGCCGTCGGGGACGGTCCGATACTAAATCTAACTACATGGAGCGAAAACGGCACGCGAAAAGTCGTCGTAAACCCGTATTAGGTACAACCAATTTGCACTTTTCTATCTCGCGTGCTACGGGCATCTCACGTGAACGTCATTCGATTTACGGAAAATTAACTATTTCAAAACAGTTTTTGACCCGGATTGTGGCTATCACGATCTCTGAAAAGGTTCAAAGTTCACATAATTATTTCATAATTTGTAGTTTATTATTGTTTTACAACTGGAATAAATAGGTATGAAATTTGTAGGTTATTGATGATGTCAGTGTGACAGTAAGACACACGTTTTAGATTCCACAACCACCCTTGACCAAGATAATTTTTGATATCCCGGTACAATAGTGTATCTTAGACCATAAACTAGATTTTCCAATTCACGATTTGATTCTGAAAAAAGAAACATATTTTTCTCTTAATAATGATGATAATCATGGATGTATTCTGCATGTATTCTGGTAACTCTAAGGTAATGAGAATATACAGGGTGTCTAGTACAAAATTGGAGTAGCTTCATTTAAGAAAGTAAGGTGATTTAAGTCAACTCACTTCAGTACAATTTTCCTTCCTTAAGGAATTATTATTTCATTCAAATAACTTATCGGTATTTGGCATGACTATTTGTTGATTTATCATTGAACCTTTTTTATAAATTCCGTTGTTCTTAACACTGTACCATTGTAAAAAAGGTTTAGTACAGGTCATTTATAATATTTAAAACAAAATCTTTTTTGGATAATTAAAATTTCATGTAAAATCAAAATATCTAAAAGCCAAGAATATCTAGGGTTGCCTGATGTAGCCAGATGTTTTCTGCTCAATATCAATAACAAATTTAGCTTGAGAAAAGTAAAAGAATTTATAAAATAAGTATTAGACAATTCACACCCGCTTCAGGTAGGGTGATATGATACCATAGCTGGCATGATCAATATGATCATTAATTTCACACAAGTTCTAACTCTAAAAGAAATCACAAACCTGTCGAAATGAATAACCAATATAGGATGTGAAACGAATGCTAAGCTATATAATAAATGTTAATGTTAACCATCCGGAGATGCTTGTAGATCTTATATGGAAGTTTTAAACGCCTTTATATATATCTTTATATTTGTATCTGATCATCAAAATAGTAATTAAATATATTCTTGGTTATAGTTGAAATAATATGTACATTCAAATCAGTTAATGATATTTAGAAAAGGACAGAAAGGTTTAGAAATCCCCAACGAAAACATTTTGGACTAGAGACCTCAAGAGAGGAATATTACTGCTTATTGTTCGAACAATTCAGAGATCCTTTTTCTAATTGTAGATTGGTTCTTGAGAAAAAAGACGCATTACAAATATCAGGGGGCAATACCTAAAACATTCAGTTATATTTTCTAACTTGTATTGTTATCTTGAAAAATCAATTGACACTTAGTCAATTTCAATCAGTTCAACCTAATAGTTCCTTCAGAGTCTTTTTGGTAAAGTTTGGCTGAATTAGAGTTGTTTTAGATTTCCAATCAAAGTTTATTGTTCTCAGTTTTTATTCAAGTTCAAGTTTGATAACACATTTAAATCAGTTCATTTAGTTTCAATCCCTTAGGTTCATCTTGATTGGGTATCAATTTAATAATCTTAGCTCTATTTCTGTCTTTTAGTTGATTTAGATTATCTAGATTTGTTTCATTTGAGTTTAGGTTTGATTTTATTTTTCATTCTTATTAGTAATAAAGTTAATGATAATATTCATTTTTATTATCTTCAATTATCATGGACATTATTTTATGATTATCATTATTAACTTAATTATTAAATTTTATTGTTGTTGTTGAGTATGAGTTCATCTGATTGATTCTAGCGCTCACCGTCCCGCTTATCTTCCAGTGTGTTAAATTTTAAGTGAAATAAAAGGGAAAGTGTCAATAATATTTCTCACATCTGGCTAATCAATGATTGGGATCAAATTCCAATGTGTTATGGTTATCTAAATTGAATGACCACACTAGCAATGAATGAATGGATTGAAGATTAGGAATAAGATAAATTCCTTAAATGAAGTTTCATGAAGAGAGAGCCATTTCACACCATAATCATTATTTCGCATCACGCAAATTGAAGTTTACGTCTTTCGGAATTGACAAATTATTTTGGTTATTATTATCAACGTTGATAATCCTCAATTGATATGGCATCTCCAACCCTCAATCATCCTAATATGATGAAAATGATATTCTTCATCACTTGTGAGTTGTGACATTTCGTGGAACCATCGATTATTTTTATGTTTTTTAATTCAATTAGCTTTCCTTTACCAAAAAGAACTATATCATAAATTCAATCTTTATTGTTGGTTATGAGAATATTCGATAATATAAAAACACTTTATCAAATTTATTATGAAATTTTTTATTTGTCATAAATTTTGTATGTCTTTGCTCTAGAGTTATAAAATGCAACTTACTGATACACATAAAATAACAGTCTTACTAAGTAGACTGTTCACATAAAAGATTCTTGTTCCTTCTCTTCATGTTGTTATTCGGATAATTATGGTAATTATGTTGTTATTCAGATAATTATGGTACTTTACGGTTCCAGATAGTTTATATTATTTCTGTTCCACGTGATGACAAAATTTTGAATATAAAGTACTTTAATTTTTGTCAATAAATCCAACATATATAATAAGAAACACATGAGACAAAGACTTGATCTGATTTATTTGTTTGCCTATATTTTCCGGATATTTGGTTCAATTTTTCGGAAGCAAAAGTGCACGTTACCATTGATAAACTATAAAACACCAACACCATAAATGAGAAATAATCACCTTCATCTATTTTTGAGTGACTAAGGGTGATTATTTCTTATTTATTCCCGTAACCATAACAATTCGTTCACTTACCACTTTTGCCAACACCAGGAGCACCAATAACAGCCACTTTAACCTCGGAAAGCGAAGACTTCTTCCGTCTCATACTTTTAGTGTTCATTATTCATGGACACTAAATGAACCGCGATGGTGCACGTTGTATAAGACATAAAGCAATAACATTGGCGACGGTCAAAAATTGTAATCTCAGTTTGTTCTATATATATCTTACGTTAACGCAGACTTCGTCTATGTGTGTGTAACTCGCGCTCGCAGCATCGTTGGCAGACGCGAGGCGTCTGTTACAAAAACAAAAACAGAAATATACCAAATCGCAGAATAATACCTATGATAAAGCTGAATATCTACAAAGTAATAACACGTAGGAAAATTTGTTATTTTTAATAAATTTACTGCGCATCTGCACAAAGTTCAAAATGCTGCGTATAATTTCAGTGTTAACTTTGACATTTTGTAAATATTTATAAATTAGTGGAGGACGCATATTAACATTATTCATGTGGGCAAAAATTAAGATGAGCACGTGCTGTAGTAGTAAAATAACTGCTCTGATCTCATATGATAGCGTCATGAAATTCTTTGAGGTAACGGTTGTCTTTTGATTCCAATTCCTAACGTCACGAGGGAGTGAAACTGAAAGTTTTGGGTGTAAGCTTTAGATTATCAAATTTACAATAAATATAAATATCAATAATCATACAAACAACACAAATGATACAACATATACACAAACTCAATGGAGTATTATTAAAAGTCCTAAACATCATAAAAATAGTTTACGTTTCATTTAAGTTAAGGAAAGTGATCCATCAGAATATTTCTCAAATAAGTTGAATTTTATGTGATTATTGTGCTTTAGTTCAGCAGGAGCTACTGGGATGATGATTAAATATATTAGGAATTGCCGTGCTTACACCCATTTAGAAGTGAGATAAACGAATTTTCTCAAATTTTAGTACATACTAGGCATACCCCCTCGATGCCCACATCGACCTACTAACCGTTCCAGTGATAGTAACGGCGACCTGGCAGTATACCAGATGCAATGCATCTCCGTGTTGGCAGTTGCGCTCTTTGCCTAATTTTCAATGGCTCATCCTATCCAAACGATATTTTTACAGTTTAACCCCTTTCGGACGATACCTCGATCACCACTCTACCCCTCATAGTTTTCCCTATCGTACTCCTGAAACCCCTTCACACTATGCTATTATTAAATAGATATAATACATCATATAGTCACCCCTCAAAATGATAGCGTGATTAATAGTGGAATGAATGTAGGCATGATATGCATTCAAACTAGTTTCAGTTGATGTTTTATTCCTAGTCTTTAGTTGATATAGCGAAGTCCTCAGTTCGAGGACTTGACAATCTGTATGCAATTTCCAAGACAGTCTGAACTTCAAAGTGAGTCCTAGAAAATTTGTATGGTACAAGATAATGATTCTGTATACATTTTTTAAAGTGCTTTGAACCATGCAACTTATAAATATCAGGTACAAAATTATATAATTTAGATATATTAAAACTATAACTTCTTTCAAAGAATGTCGTTCTATGAAAAGGTGGTGAAAGTAGTCCCTTGCTCCTGATATTTATGTTGTGAACATCACTTCTGAATGTTATTTTCTTAAACAGATACGGAGGTTTTTAATGCAGAATAAGCTTGTGGAATAAGCAAACACATGGAAGTATCTCCGATTGCACATATTCAGCCAACCTAATTCAGGAAGGTTGTGTGAGACATAGCCGAAAATAAATCGAATGCAGGAATTTTGAACTCTCTGCATCAGGATAATATGTGACGTTAAGAATTTAAATGTCGAATATCTATATTATTTCTGAAATGAAAGTTATAGAGATAAAAAGAAGTGTTCTTCTAATTCTTTTCAATGGCGTATAATATTCACAACTTAACTTATAGACACCAGATTTCAGTCCTTTTTCTGACATACCTTTATTATTTTGCAAATGTTAACCTAGTGTGTCACTACTTTTGAAAGAATTCGTTAAATTCATATTGGTTAATACACGTTTTATATCATTCGAAATACTACCTATCAGATTGTGGTCGAAATTATTGTTAATTGCTATCTGTTTTATAATATTTAACTTCTTTTGGAACATATTTTGAATACAGGTCACACCATTTCTCAAAAACGTTCAAAATACAGGACAGACAAATATCTTGGTAATTTAGACGAACGAAGAAGCAGTTTATTAAATTCAGCAGCAATTTTGAAAGGTAAGGCGATTTCGTTTTTCACCCGTGAGTCTCTAATTTCTGCTTTTTGATGAGAAGGGCTCTGTGTTGTTTATGTTTAAGGTAATTGCATTCTTTTGCGCCAATCATCCGATTTTCTTAACAAGTCATTGACATAACCGATAAAGAATAGAGGACGTATGATAAAACATTGAGGCATCCATGCATCCCTAGTGATATTTGTTGGAAATTTGAATATGTTTCTCATTTAGTCCCTAAGGAAGTGTAAATCTGTTGGTGTTCTTGGATGAGATACGAAGTCATCAAGTTCGATGCATTTACCCTCATCCCCTTTCGGTATAACTTCTCCAACAGTATTTCATGGTTAACAATATCAAATGCTTTGACAAGTTCAGGAATATGGTGCTTGGAATATGTTTATTGTTCAGCGAGACGTAAATTTCCTATAGTAAGTAGTTGGTGTATCACCTTCTGTTGATCTACACTTTATGGAACCATTTTGTTGGAAATAATTAGATACGTAGAAACATATCACTCTCACCGAAATGCCTTTTACTTCCTTCGTTATATGTAGTATGTAGTGCAAGAGAAGTAATGCAATCGGCCCGAATACATTTTTGGTATTTTGGCGGATATATCCGATTTGAGTATTTCTGAATCGATTATGACTATTTTTGATATGACGTCAGGTGTGTGTGCGGTTTTTTAGGTGAATATCTCCATAAGAATAACTCCATAAGACCTCCTCCTGGTCCATGCTGCAACATCTGAGATGAGGCGATGGGTCCACCGCCCCTTGTGGATGAATTCCAAAGGCGCTGCCATTGCGCTGACAACGCTATCCTCACATCCTGGGTCCTCCAAGCGATATACGCGCGTCTCGTAGGGCACCCCTACGGTACAGTTAATTGGCATCAAAGAGTTCTATATATGTATAGAGTAGACTACTAAGAATTTCACTGGTAAGTTGATGGACATTTTGTCCTTCTCGCACATGTACTGCGCTCTCATGTTACTTACTGGTATTACTACGATGAGTGGTATTCAACCTAATAAGAGAAGTTAGTAGAAGGGGAAATCGTGCGAGTGAAAACGCACTATCAGAGCTGACTGCGCTGGAGAGTAGCCTTCGGCGACTATGACTAGGTCCCCCGGTTTGGTGTAATTTGTTCGACAACATTTGTTCGACGGAAATGTGTTCGCATTTATTCGAACATAAATTTGTTCGACAAATTTTTAAATATAAGTGAAAAAACAGCTAGATACTAGAAAATACTTTTAATGTTTTTATGTAAGTAATTGTTAAAACAATACAAAATGATTTAATTCCCGGTACATAGGTCGTAATATATAATATTTACCAGTCTACTAAATAATATTGAATAAAAAAAAATTAATCGGTAATTGCAAAATATACACATAGTAACATGAAGTATTACTAATTTTATTTCAACTATTAGTAGCTAATATTGTGCGCCACGCCACGTAAATAATCGGCTACGTCAACATTAGGCTCAAAAGTACTCACAACACGCGCCAGTCTCGCGCAGTCTTCATATTTTTTACTTTCAGCAGGAGGTTCCTGTCCACTGATATATTGCTCTATACGAAGCTTGTTCAAACTTTGTTCCCTCTTAATTGCGGTAATGAATTTCCATATATTTAAATGCTCAGCTGAAATTTGATTTTGAAAGCCTCGATGCCAACCTTCGATAGCATTATTATGTTGAACGTTATCATAACAGTTCCACATCTGATGGGAAAAACGTGGCGGGCGGCGGCGGTGGCGTCGATCTGGCCGACCGATCCAAGTGTCCTCAAAATAATCTATCACCGTTTGTGCATGAGGGGGTAAAATGTTTAGATCACAAAGTGCATCAAAATAATCCTCCAAATGTGGCCTAGGAACAAATGCTAATGCTCATGGCAGAGCAATGTGTCCACGTAAGTCATGTATAGTGTAGAGTTGCTCAAATAGTGGTGGAACGGTTTTGAAGGTACCATCTGCGTACCAGTGATCCGATCTTGCTAGGAGCTGGAGATTTCTTCTGGTGGAAAATATTATCATTCTACGGGCCCAGAATCGAACAATAAAAACGGTTCACCGTTTTCAGTAGTGGTATAGTTATCCGGGAACACAATATTTCTTCTATGACTTGGAATGACTGGACCATCATTGTGCTTGGTTCTAATATTTCTTATTGTTCTTTTCATTGTATTTACTGAAGACAATTTTGCACTTACGGCTTGACTGATATTCATCGATGCACTGGACAAAATATAATGAGGTGCATCGCGAGAATTTATAGCATCTTCTCTTATTTTATTCAATATTTTATTTGCTTCAATCTGTGCACCATCACCGGCATGATTATGTTGTTGTATCTGCTTACTCACTTCATTATTTATGGTAGTCAAACGACATTTACAAAACGTCTTCTTGAAATTTTCGCACTTCCAGTAAATTCTATTTTGGCACTGTTTATCTTTTACATACAAGTAGCCGTCCAAACATAGTTTTGGTTTGCCTTTAGAACTATTCACAAATTCTAACGCCATTTCAATGCAAAGACGCAAACACAACTGATGGAATAACAGGAATAAAGACAACTGAATCGTTATTATATCTACCTGCCAAATATCGATAAGTACCTGGGAATTATTCCTAGAAATTAGGGGTACAATGACCGCATAACAATATTAGTTTGTTCCATTGCAGCTTTTTTGAAATGAAATTTATGAAATTCTCAAACTTTCGACGAAATGTAGGTCGAACAAGTACTGGTCGAACAAATTTCCATTCGAACAAACTTCCGCTAGTACAAATTTTCTACTAACAAATGCTGTCGAACAAATTTCTGTCGGACAAGTGTTGTCGAACAAATTTCCGCACACCAGGTCTCCCAATGTTGGGCATAGTTCTAGCCAGTGCGTTAGCCACTGCAGGTGCTCTCGTGCTCACCATATGCAGATGTTCGTTAAAACGCAGCTAGGCATCTGTCTCCCAGGTATCGCCATGATGGCTGCAAAGGTAGCTCGCAACGAAGATTGTCACATTTTTTGTCGTTAGCTGGCTGAAGAAGCTCGCAATCATACTTGTAATGTACTCTGGAACCTCCATCAATGTACGCGCCTCCAGATTTCGATACCAGTCTGCTGAGTTGAAGGCGTTCTTCCCGTCCAGAGTGACTTCTTGGCACAACCCTTCCAACGCATCCTTCCGATGGCCTCACGAGCAGTGGCTACGTTGACGTCAATGGCTTCCCTACCATTGATCTCTTCCCGTGCACCTTCACTGAACTCCTCTATTTAGCTGCTGATATAATCCTTTCGAGCACCGTTCCTGCTGTGTCCAAAATTAATGAAATTATCGAATCAAATATTCTGAAAAATACTTGTTATAAAAAGCTTATGACTTGAGAAGATAAAGCTCTCAGGTGAATAATATATAAACAATATCATATTGAATATCACAACAATACTGTTTACAGAAAATAATTTGTATGGGTAGCATTTATGGACTTGCAATTTTAGAAAGTATCAATTAGATGGAAATCGGATTATGGGAGAATTGGCATCAATTTTGAAGGATTGGGCTGTGAACTTGAGAAAAAAGTAGGTACAGAGCTTAAAAAAGCTACGATCAAAATCATGTGGAACCTAACTAGTAAGCTTTTACAAGAAAAATACTGTAAAGAAATGAATGTTATAATTGACCAGTTCAAAAGTGTTGTATTTCAACAAGCGCGTGTTGCCCGTGATTCTATACGACGAAAACTGCAATCAGATCCCTGTAAAATTAAACAAATTTCAGCAGCATCAAATTCAGGATAAATAACCAGAATGATTAATTTGTGAGATGAAAACACTACTGAAGGGCTGCAACGGAAATTTAATCACATAGCCGTGGTAGAATTAACTTGACGCAGGGGGGAAGCTACTGCTTGCTTGACTGACTTTTTTCGTATCGAAACAAATAACAATGGTTCTGAGACAAATTCGGTTGAATATAACAGAAAGCAAATTTTTGAGTAGAAAACAATGACAGCTACGTTTGTCCTGTCAGATTATTGAGAAAATTAATGTCGAAAAGAAGCACAAATATTAAAACAACAGACTATTCCTAGAAAAATCGTCACTGGAAAGCTGAATATGATCACTGGTATGATAATATGCCTATAGGAAGGAATATGATCCAAAATTGGACAAAATCGTCTGCCGAAGCGATTGGCTTGAATACCAAGGGAAAAAATTACTGATCACTCCAATAGATCGCCCGCGGTCAGTCGATTCGCCAAAAATTGTGTCTAAGAGCAAGAGCTTACAAAAATTATGGGTCATAACAATGCCAACTCAATAAGACCTTGTTTAAATAGTTATAGAGACTAACACGTCTTGATCTTCAATTAACTTTTCTAATTGTTCTTTTGTTAATTGCACCTTTAAATATTCTATTTTTGTGCTGTATTTTTTCCTATAACTAGCAAAAAAATGTCTATCCGAATAACCCTAGGAGATGCTAAAAAACTGTATAATAACTTTCTCAAGCTTGCTGCTTATAGACCTCCTACGACAATTTTCAAGTTTCCACTAGCATGTTATTTGAAAGTTTGAAGCAGTTGAAATAAAGGTGCAGCGCAAGCTCCTCCTAAATCAATCGGAAGTTATATAATATATCTCGTGTAGTCAGATAGTTGATACCATATCATACCTAATTATTGTTAATTTGATTGCTACCTATTGTCAAAATGTAACGACATACATTTTCATATTTTTGTTGGAGAAAATGAATGATTTTCTTATAAAACACTAACACTGTCGTAGAAGGTGCCAGGTAGCTCAGTGGTAGAAGCATCGATCTTCTTATCACTGTGGCTGTCGGTCGCGGGTTTGAATCCAGCGACTGCGAAATTTTTCGATGGCATGAGAAAGTGTGGCAAGATATAATGGGCCGTCATCGAGACTACCCTGGTTGCAGGATCGAGTATACCACACGAGGTGGAGTGTTTAGTGGGTATATCTGAGGTCATTAAATTCGGTCTCAGGGACTTCCACACTATCTCATGGGATGTTACAGGACCATAAGGTGCCCATGAGGAGTTTCAACCACCTCCCAATGAGGAAAAACACTGTCGTAGACCCTATGTTTATCTTTGCTCCTTAGTGTAGTAATTATGTATTTTTATCTAGCTGGCTGATTAATTGTCAAATATATGGTTGTGTGTGCTATCATTTTTCATTCAATTTCTCCAAATTTTCAACAGGTTATGGGCCCCGTTCACTGTGAAGTTTTGGAATACCACACAGTATTAGATGTAGTATCTGGTGAGCTGAAATCAATAGGGGATAAGTTCAATGAGGTTATCATTGAAGCTGAAGAAGCTCATCATGCTGTACTTCTAAGGCTATTTGGGACAAATTGATGTCAACATATGAACAAACCTCTAGTCAGAGTGTTGATAAGTTACTCGAATCATTTTTTTCTAGTAAAGGAGTACGTTCTGAAGAAAGCGTTGTTATTCATTTTGCTCGTTTTACAACGTGATTCCAAAGAGTTGAAAGTTGAATTGAAGAAACTTGATAAATCTGAGTTATCAGAACTGATGAGTCGTTTCACCTACTCTTCATTTCGAATTCAAAAGTGTTAGGGAGTGTATGCCTATTGAAATTAGAACCCTGAACATCTTGACTGAGCGACTTAAGCTAAACGAGATGCGTTTGCCCAGCAAAAGGGAGAAAGATGATAACGCTCTTTCAGCCAAGGTGAATATTGGAAGATGTAAGAACCTAGGTCTTTCTAGAAATATAGGTGAGGCTGCAAATCCACGTCTTTTCAAGTGTTTCAAATGTCATGAGTTGAATCGTTTGGTTAGAAATTGTTAGAAGGAGCATTCACAAAGGGCCAAGTTCTTGGAACCCGAATTTCATGTAATTTTTCTGCGAGAATCGCAAGGAAGGTGGCAGACACTACTGCAACTGAACATATGACAAGTGGTAAGGACTGTTTTATTCCTCATGTTCGTTTCATTGAACGAAAATAAATTCATGTTGGCAATAATGTAGGGCATATGGTTGTGGTGATATACTTGTTAATATGAAAGTTGATGACAAGTGGCAAACCAATCACCTCAAAGATGGTATGTTCCTGAAGTCAGTCGCCAATTATTCTCGCTTGGCCGTGCTTTAGAAAAAGGTTTTGAGTTTCATGCCAACACTCGTATTTGCATATTCCATAGGAATAATGAAGTATTTTTGGTGGGAAGAAGATATGATGGTCTGTATCTTCTAGATATGAAAGTCTATGTTTCAGATAAACCTGACTTTGTAATCAGAATAAACGATATGTGAGGAATGTCATCAAGCAGCTTGGACTGGATTTGGTCTCTAGTAATGACGATTTGTGTGAATGGTAGATATTTGGAAAAGAGCGCTGATAGTTTTTTCATGACAAAGTGGACCGATCTCCAAAATGTGTACAATGGATTCACGCTGACGTTTGTGATCCATTTCAACAAGAATCAATTTGCAGGCTCTTGATATTTTCTTTGTTTCAAGGATGATTTCTCAAAGTTCAGAAGAATATTTTCCTTGAAACAGAAATCTCAAATGGCAAATTGTTTCGAAACGTTCATAAGTGAAGCCAATACTACTGGTCATACCGTTAAAGAGCTATTTTGTGATGGTGGAGGGGAATTTATAAATGAACGCATGAACAAACTTTTCCGTGGACAAGTAATCACCTTTCGTAAGACAATGCCTTATTCTTCTCAAAAGAATGGTGCTTCAGAGAGAGGAAATATGGCACTTGTTGAGACTGCCAGGTTTATTATTCATTCCAAAGGGTTATCAATAAATTTTGGACAGAAGCAATAAATACTACGGCTTTCGTCTTGAATCGTACTGGACCTTCTAGAAAATCGCCTATTGAACTATGGTTGAGATGTGAACCTCCATAGATTGATTTTTTGAAGATTTTCGGAATAAAATGTTATATCCATTTTCCAAGAGTCAAAGACATCAGGTTGACAAATAGAGTATTCATTGTCTTATTATTGGTTACACTGGAGATCACAGTGGGTATCGATTATGGAATATTGTGTCCATCATTTTGTCGCGAGTTGTAATTTTTCACGAAGAATGTTTCATTCAGAGACTTATGAACATTTCAATTGCCAAACCTCTGGTTGAAGAAAAAGTGATTGATGTGGAAAGTACTTCCGAGTTTCCGACAGAAACAAATGATTAAAATTGTTCCTTTCGAAAATGCTCAACCTGTCTTGCCTCAATTAGAAGTAGAGTTACATAAAGAATCTGCTTCCAATTTTGTTCGAAGAAGTGATCCCACTAGACATATCTTAGTGAAAACTACATATGTTAATTGAGGAACAAGATTTGTCTCTTACTGAAGCGGTCAAATAGAATGAAAGGCCTCTGTGGCGACGGGCTATACGAAATGAGCTGAACTCGTTAGCTGAGAATGATACCTGACCTTTATTGGAACTTCTTAAGTTCAAGAAAGCGGTATCTGATCACTAGGTTCTCAAAAAAATAGAAATACAATGGAGAAATTGATAGATATAAAGCTCGTTTAGTAGCCCGAGGCTATACCCGAAGCAGGTGTGAATTTTGATCAAACGTTCAGTCCTGTGGCTCTTTTTGACACAGTGGGGTCTCTTCTTAGTGTAGCTGCAGCTGAGAAATACGATTTTGGACAATTCAATGTCCGACCGGCTCTTCTTTATCGAACATTGTCTGGAGAAGTATACATGTTCAGCCTAATGGATTTCATGTAAGCAGTGGTCATGTGTTTGGAATGAATCGAAGTATATATGGACTGAACCAGTCTCCATGCTGCTGCAAACAGAGATTAGTTCAGATCATGGTGAAACAGGACATGGAACATAGTGATGCTCATCACTGTCTTTTCATCAAGGATAGCCCTCTACGTTGATGATGGAATCACGGTTTGAAATGAAGAAGAAATCAATTCATTTTCAGTCGAACAGAAGTAAGAGTTTAGAAACAACTGGAACATGAGTTATTCCTTAGAATGCAGATTGAGAAGAAAGAATATGGATCTAAATTCGTGCATCAAGAGTTCTGTACGGAAAACATACTTTCAAACTTTAATGTGAATGATTCGTATCCTGTATTAACTCCCTGTGAAAGGAATTGCATTGATAATTTCTATTGCTTTGTGGAAAAAAGTGTTCCCTATAGAGAAGCAGTTGGTAGTTTGCTGTATTGAGCTATGACAACGACCCTAGAGCTAACATACTATTTAATTGTTGCATCAGATGTACTTGGTCATCCTGAGAGATCTGACTGGACGGCTGTCCAGCGAATTTTGAAATGCTTGAATGGAACTTGTAACTATGTTTAATTTTATAGAGAAAATTCGAATCAATTGCAGAAGTGCTACTCTGATTCTGAATTCGCGAACGACTGCAAAACGTCGATCTAGAACAGGAGTAGTAACGATGTTTGGAGAAGGAGCAATACCTTGGATGAACAGTAAGCAAAGGACTACAGCTCTCAGTACTACTGAGGCTGAATAGATTGATGCCAGTGAGGCCACAACGGAACTGGTATGGATCAAGCGATTGCAGAAGGAAATCTCCAATGTTCATTCGATACCTACTCCGACAATCAAAGTTCTAGTCGTTCGATAACGAATCCTGAGTTCCATTGGAGAACTAAACGTATTGAAGCTCGTTTTTATTTTGTTCTAGGGAAACTTCTGGATGATGAATTAATCTTGGAGCATGAATCTGATGTAAGGCAGCTTGCCGATATCTTCACTAAAAATCTACCGCCAGGACCTCTCATGAAAAAAAAAGAGAGTAGCTTGGTTAGTTACGTTTTGTGTGAAGTGTTGAAGATAATAAATAATTTTCTTATATAAAACTAACACTGTCATAGAATCTATGTTTATCTTTGCTCCTCAGTAAAGTATTTCGTATTTTTATATAGCTGGCTGATAACTTGTCAAATATATGGTGTGTGCTGTAATTTCTCATTCAATTTCTCCAAATCCTCAACTATTTCACCTCCATCGCTATACATGGTATATAATAGTGCAGGGCAAGTATTGTAATCGGCCCAAAAAATATGTGTAGTCACGGTCTATTTGATTCGATTCCTCTGTGTCAAATGTTGATATTCATGTGACCGCAATTGTCAGTAAAAATAGTAAAATATATTATAGTGTGAATATTTTGAAAAGTCAACCTGACTGCAAATTTCGATATATAACATAGAGTTGTGAAAAATATTATGTAGACCATTTGGAGAAAATTTCAATGCGACAAAATATAATGTAACGTATTTCATTACCGATTTGTAAATTATTTTCAACATACTTTCTGTTCTTACAATCATTTATATTCCACCCGCGAGGGTTTCGGAAAACTAGTTTGCTAACAAAATTGAGACAAGGCACGTGATCAGTTGATCACAGCTTTTTCCTGATATTTTTCGAAGATTATTCAAGATGGAAATGGGTCAATAGTTATTGATATCACTTTTATCACACTTTTCGTATAAACTAGTAAGATGCTGAGAAGGTTTCAAAATCAAACGTTCGAAGAGTTTTATGAATTTTGTTGATATATGAGAAAAAGTTTTCTGAATTTCTGAAAAATTCATACACCTGAGGCAACTTCTCTCAATACTTTGACTACACGAGAGAATAACCTATAATGTTCGAGTGACATCGTGTGAGCCAGCGGTGGAATGTTTGGAGTGGAGATAGACATTCGAATTTCTCTTCAAGGTTTGGAGGTTATAGACATAGGGGAAGACCTCACTGGGCAAAGAATTCCACAACCTCCGTTATTCGATAGAAAAATGTAGTCTGGTAGGATAACGTTCGACAGTTCTCGAGCATGACAATGGAGGGGTGACAAGCTTGAGCTCGTCTCCATCCGTCTACCAGGAATCACTCGTGGTGGAATAATACGAGATTTCTGATGAATCATGGAAATATTTATAGAGAAGGAAGAGATCGCCAATCTTTAACGATGTTCTACAGAGGTCAGTGAAGTCGTAAGTGTGACCTCATCAATCAGACGAATATCTCTCCTCAACGTATGTATGGTAGCCGAACTCCAAACATGTGGAAAGGACATGGCGAATGCTTTGTAGATTATGAGGAGTTGCTGGTATGTAAAGTAGCTCTTGGCATGGAGCAGAAGCCAAGTTTTTGTAAAAAAGGTTTCGCAATGGGCATGCTCATCTCAGTAAGAAGGTGCTGTGGGTGGTGATCCTGAACATGGATATGGAAGACTCCATAGGAATAGTTGTAACTGACATCAACATATCAGTCTCTCTCTCTCTCTCTCTCTCTCTCTCTCTCTCTCTCTCTCTCTCGCTCGCTCCTCTGTCTTTATGGGATGGTATAGGGGCTCTAGATGAGATGGTATGAAGTATACATCATCTGCAAAGCTGTGGATGGGATATGCGGCCACTTCCGAAAGATCTTTGATATTGAGCAGAAGCAAAGTTGTATCGGAGGATACTCTGTCAACCACCACATGGAGTGATCTATCTGAGACAAAACTCGATAGTAAGCGACAAAGCATATGATGGAAGTCTTCCGAAAAGGCCTTGGTGGTAGACTCGGTCAAATGCTTTGGAGATATCTAATGTTACAGGTAGAGATTCCACATAATTTTCAATGGATCTATGCCATACATGAATTACGTAAGAAATCGGGCCTCTCGTCAAACTCTGGTGCCGAAAACCACATCGCTGGTCATTCATGAATTTGGAAATTCCTTGGTATTATATGAACTCAAAGTTGATTAATTCGCCCATTACTTCAAAGATAACAGGTCTATAATTACTTCAAAGATAACAGGTCTATAGTTATTATGGAGAGCCCTCTTTTCTTTTCTTGGAATTGGTTAGACTCTAGATGTCTTCCAGCAACTATCTTGGAGTAAAAAAGAACATTGAAGGGAGAGTGTAGTTACACTAGATTCAAATTCCAGAAAACTAAAGTGTTTCCCTCATTGTTGATCAGCAGTAGCGAATTGAGATTGTCCACGGGAGAGACCACATATCGGTAAAAAACGTTGCTCGTTATACTCTCTCGGCCCGAGTCCTGCCTCTCTGCATTTCCAAGCATTACAATTAGTACCTATTCAAAAAAAGGAAACTGATATCAGATAATACTATTATAGTATTACACACTTCCGTGACCGAAAGAACCATTAGTGTTGAACAAAGTAATTCTCCAATTATATTTCTTACGAGAGGTCTATTGAACTAATTTGAGGATGAAAAAATTTATCTTGAGCCTGGCCGTATTCTATTCAAACAATACATCATAAAAATGGATATGATTATATACTTTATAATTGCATGGAGGCGTATGCTTGTTATATTGGATGAGCCTAAAGCCTGAAGTTGGCCCTGAGCCACTTCTGAGGTGGAATACGCAACGCAATAGAATTGAGGGTCAGTTTATATTTTCGTAGCGTCTTTATTGAACAATTAATATAGTGAGAATATAATAATAAATCCGTTAATAAGCAGTATACTGTAATAAATAACCATATCATAATTAGTGTACATGACTCCGGATGTGGCTCGTTCATTGAATAATTTGTTCACTCTATCATCAAGAATAAATGGCAGTTCAATGTTCAATGCAAGTTGAAACAAAAGAGAAGTCGGCTGGTTAAACTGTTAAACCTCATTGTCATGAATACATTTTGAACAGCAATTATTGATGTACATTGAAATTGCAGGATCACTTGTCATAATTGTACATTCCTTCTAAAACTGACGTTTCAATTGCCTTCATCGATATCGTTGAATTTTGTTACAATGAATGCATAAGTACCACCTTGAGTGGATATATTTATCACGATTTTTATGAAATAAATTTAATCATTGTTATCATAAAACTTCGATTTTTTTGAGTGTATGCTGCATCGATTCCTGATTACTCATTGCTTATGAATTTGATAGATATTTGATTAACTTTATTGTAAGTAATATCACTGGTAATGATTCATATTCAAAGTGCCCAAATATGTGTTATTCTAGAGCTTACAACTTAATGCAAAAGTACCACCTTGAGTGGATATATTTATCACGATTTTTATGAAATAAATTTAATCATTGTTGTCATAAAACTTCGATTTTCTTGAGTGTATGCTGCATCGATTCCTGATTACTCATTGTTTATGAATTTGATAGATATTTGAGTAACTTTATTGTTAGTAATATCACTTGTAATGATTCATATTCAAAGTGCCCAAATATGTGTTATTCTAGAGCTTACAACTTAATGCAAAAGTACCACCTTGAGTGGATATATTTATCACGATTTTTATGAAATAAATTTAATCATTGTTGTCATAAAACTTCGATTTTCTTGAGTGTATGCTGCATCGATTCCTGATTACTCATTGTTTATGAATTTGATAGATATTTGAGTAACTTTATTGTTAGTAATATCACTTGTAATGATTCATATTCAAAGTGCCCAAATATGTGTTATTCTAGAGATTAGAACACAAGTTTTGCGTTCGGTTGCTACAGTTATATATTATATGAATATAGTCCAAGCAATGGAGCATTCGAATGAAACATTGAAATAAATAGTTTCTAATATTGTGTACGAAGTTTACGAAGGCGGAAAACTAAAAAAATCAACATTATACGAATTTGAAATACACACACTTTCCGTGTTAAAATGGTTTTGGTTCTCCAGGTTCTTTTTCTACCATGCAGATCAGCTGAGAGTGATGAGATTTCTTGGTTTTGTGACTTGCGAGGGGCTATAAGAAGAATCGACAATTCCGAAAAGTAGAACTCTGTCTGTTAGACTAGGTATAATCGAAGAATGGATCTGCGAAGGTTTGCAGAACTGTTTATTTACTCTTACTTATTTTGCGAAAGAAATGTTTTTCAACGACGATGACGAAGAGGATGAACGTGAAGTGGAGGATAAAATATTGAATTTTGTTGAAGATGTAATACCAACATTAAAATGGAAAACAATTTCCGGATACATTCAGATACATTTGAATATTTGGTTTATAAAATATTAACAGTTATACCAGAAACTGAAGCTCCTTCACGAAGACATCCTCAGTTATCATTGGAAAAGCAATTATTGGTAACTTTATGGTATCTAGCAAACATGGAAAGTTTTCGGTACGAGAATTAAATAATCCATTCTTTAAATCAAATAAAACCTGAGGATTTCCAATAAGGATGTGTAGCTTCATGATGCCAATTATAATACTTTCAATTGGACACTATAGTTAGACTAACTACTCGTTATTTTGTATTCCAGCTCAGTGGCATAGCGTTTTAATATTACAAAATCAACTGCCTGGCATTGCTTGCTAAGGGTGGGTCAGTGAATTCTGAAATTCAATAATCGATTCCAAATTGTTTCTTGGCCTAATGAAAACAAGACTGGAGATATGTTATAATTTTGAAAACGTTAGTGGTTTCCCAGGTGTAATAGGCAGTATAGATGTCACTCATATTAAAATTGTGGTCCCAAAGGAGAACGCAAAATCTCGTTTCAACAGAAAAAAATTTCATTCTGTTGTGTTGCAAGGTGTTTGTGAGAAACAGTTCATAGATGTGTTTGTTGAAGAACCAGGTTCCTGCCACGATTCTCGAGTTTTCCACATGTCTGATTTGTATGAACGTATTAGGACTAATGCTGTGCATTCTCCAAATGACAGCCACTTGATAGGAGACTTAGCATATCCTTTGAGCAGAACACTTATTGTGGGACTCAAAGACACAGGTAATTTGACAAGGCAACAAAAGATGTTAAATAAAAACTGCCCAATGTAGGGTAATTATTGAACAAGCATTTGCCCTTCTGAAAGGTCGATTTCGTCGCCTAAAATTTATGGAAACCATAAGAATAGATCTCATTTGCCTTTTTACAATTGTGGCATGTATACCTCATAACGTATGCATTGTTTATGCATTGTTAATAATGACGACCTAGAAGAAATACTGGATTTAGATCTAGAAATGTAAAATGTTTTGATGCAAGAAGGGAAAGAAGCCCCAGAACATGTTAGGAACAGAAGAGAAGCAATAGCAAAAAGGTTTAATATTATGAACCAAATTACATATTATGTGTATATGTTATATGTTAATAAATGAAAATATGTTTAACTGTAGTTATTTATTTATCAAAATAATGAAGCTTCTGAATTTTCATAGCGATGAAAACTTGAAAATAATATGGTCAAGTAAAATTAAACAATTCCTTTAACAAATCAAATGACCAATATAATAATATATTTCACTTGAAACAAAAAAACTACGAATATCTGTCTAAATGTTAAGAATCCTTTTTATTTTCAAAAGTTGATATCGTCTATTCAAATAAATTCAAAAATCTGTCCTGCCTCTTCATCTTGTCCTTGTGTCGCTTTTTTGCTGTATTTTCTAACTTCAGTTTTTTTTTAATATAGTTTTTGGTGTATCTGTTAGTTCTTCATCTGGTTGATCTACAACACGGTCCTTTATTTTGAGGCCGCTCGTACTGTTACAGTAGCAAGCGGTACAATTTCAGGCTTTTTGTATAAAAATTCGTCCATTGAATCAGAAAACACCCAAGACTTTGTTCCATTTTCTGATATTTCATTGTGCTGCTTCACTATTTTATACATTTCCTTCAAACCCTTCCACTTCGTATCACATTGCTGTGCGGTCACTGCTATATTCACTTCATTTGAAATTACTTTAGAAATTTTTTCCCAAACTTACTTTTTCATTTTTGTTTGCATTTTCTGGTCATATTTTTCAGCCAGAGAAATCAACAGTTTGGTATTTTCAGTTGTCCACATTATAGCTGCTTTTACACTGGCTGGTGCCTCGCTGTTGTCAATGTCACTTTGTTGTTCATCACTACTGGCAATTAGAGGTGGTGATTCTTCACCCCTGGGAATGCCATCGCTTTGTACTGATACCAAATTCTTTTGGTGCAAGGTGTAATATTTTTCACATAATACATCCAGGAATGAGCGATCCAAATGAAAAGAATACAAGTTAGAAAGTTGTGATCTAAAAAAGGAAGCAATTCAAGGTCTACACCACATACTAAATTTCTGTGAAACTTACCATAGTATGCCCGATTAATTTCATATTCAGTTAACCAAACTTTGAATTTACATCCACTAGGAGAATGCACAATTTCAACTTGATCACGGGCTTCCATTTCCATATAATATTTATTTATTAGGTATCTTATCTATTTGCGGTAAATATCACGTAAGATAGTTAAGTAAAGGTAACACTTAGATGATAATAGGTTATAATACTATAAACCACAGACTACTGTATTGTAAACAAAGGCGAAAATCTGAAAGCTCGGACAAAAAACTCCGACGAACTAGATTCCCTCGGATATCTCTGTCAGAGCAAAACCGAACGCCGATGTAGAGGACTCTGATTACACAAAGCTAATAAAAGAACGCAGAAAAGTTATCCGACCGACACATCAGATGTATTAAACGAACTCGCCCTTCTGTCAGAGCAAAGCAAACCGGACGCAGATGTAGAGGGCTCTGATTACACAAAGCTAATAAAAGAACGCAGAAAAGTCATCCGACACATCAGAGGTAATGAATGAACTCGCACACTGAATAACCATCTTCGGCAGAGGTATAACAACCGTCACAGTCGAAAATGTTTGGAGAACCTAGATGTTCTAATACCATCTGCCAGAAAGCGGGTATCTCACTGAGAATATTCACAATACTACGCATTGATACAACAGACCTCGCGATTCGACGAATCTACGGGTGCACAGGAAATACAAACCCGAGGTGACGGTCCCAAAATAATACAAAGTGATATACAAACACAATTCGTATTAGAATCAATAGACAAAGTTTTGGTTCTCGAGGTTCGTCAACTGGCCCATACCATTGATGACCTCATAATAAAAGCGTGCCAGCTATTTGGAACCACGGTCGTATATACAGGTCTGGGAACTCGAGGCTGTTTCCTATTTGAGAAGTGAGTCCGCTAAGCGTCATCTGTTGCATAGTACCAAAAAAGGTGGCGCATCAGTCGGGGAATGATATCTGGCACGTAGACGACCGTGTTCTCTGGCAACTGTCATTGTTGACTTGTAAACACAAGGAATACCGGCGTTTTTAGAAAAAAATTACGTAACCGTGCATTGTGCCGAAATGCAAAACGGGGTACGAAAGTGTAAAGCAAGAAACTTCTGTTTTTAAAGTGCCGAAAGATGCGGAAATGCAAAGAAGTGGATGCTTGCGATTCCGGATAGAAATCGTTTCAACGATGACTTTTTTGTGTGCGAGCATGTATAACGAAAAAGGGGAAGTTATTTTTAAGGTGAGTAATACATTTTGACAAGAGTAACAGTTCTATTCCTCTATCAAATCAGAATAGTAAATATTGCGTTATGAGAAAAATTATTTTATTTAATAATTCGATTATTGCCGTACTTCGATCCATGCGCTAGCTGGTGGCTGAGCAAAGGACTACGAGTTTGGCGACATGTAAGAGACTCATGTCAAACATAGAGTTCCCAGACCTGTATGTATGACCGTGTTTGGAACTAATAGACGTGCTTTCTGTGTTCAACAAAACCGAGGATTTTTCGAAACTCAATCTCAAAGAATCAATATATGTCGACGTTTTTGACAGCATATGTAATCACGA
The DNA here is from genome assembly GCA_958510875.1 of Endomychus coccineus. Taxonomy (NCBI): domain Eukaryota; kingdom Metazoa; phylum Arthropoda; class Insecta; order Coleoptera; family Endomychidae; genus Endomychus; species Endomychus coccineus. Next base: position 222,937,584 of record OY294067.1, read on the forward strand.
AAAGTATCCATGACAGACAGATGCATAGATCGTGGAATCATTATCACAGTTCAGACTGACTTTGACAGACAACACATAACCCCTCAACAAGACAGACAGCTGATACATTGACAGTTATATAATTCCCGTGACAGACCATTCCATGACATACATACCCCTGTCAATTTGAATAAACTTTCACATGACACACTACGCCTATAGCTGCTTCTACTCATTTGAAATATGCATTGAGTTTTGAAACTTGGAGAGGGAGGGAGACACCGCGGAGCTGGAGCCGATGCCCTGAATGATCCTACGGGTATTAGATGTTTCTGCGGTTGTGAACCGCCTATAACTTCTAGTATATTATAGTCGTAAACTGAGAGAACTACTCTAGCCTAACATTTTCAGTTCTATCATACTACAGAACAGTAGTCATCGACACGTCAATGATAGAATACGATATTCAATTCGATTCCGATGTGTGTTCCGGCATTGATGTATAACGCAGCAACACGAACAGGAGTTCCTAACGTCTATGTGATGTGATTGAAGTACTGTCAAAATGATGCTATTTAAGCATAGGCCAAATTCTTTGTACTGACAAAGTTGGTTATTTTTGTCAAATCACAAAATTAGTAATCATAAATGTCTAGTAAAGAATCAATAGGAAAAGCATGCCCAAAGTCATCATTTAACAACGTTGAACAAGAGCTATGGATTAAAATGATGACTAACATAGTAGGATTTGTGATGGCATCAACGACTTTGATGAAAAATATGAAGAGTAGAATAGACGAATGCTCTTGCAATGAAGATAAAAGTCTTACCCGTATGATCGACCAATTGAAAAATGAAGTCTTGCAAATGGATGGTTCGAAGCCCCTAGACATGCAACAAGATCATCCCCTAATCCCAAAAGGCAGCAAACTGGACAAAACTTCAAACGCTGACAGAGCGCCATGTACAGAATGTAAGGGTGGTAAACGAGGCGAGTCATCAACAAAGAAGGTGCTGGAAAGGAGCAAGATCAAAACCTATGATGTTGAAGGAAATTGTGATGCATCAACTTGTGGGAAAAGAGAGAAGAATGAGATGGAAACGATTGACGGGGAAGATGATTGTGACTTAACAACTTGCATTGTTGATTGCCAGGATCCTCGGAAGAAACCCAGAGCAAGTAAGTTACCCATAGCAGTTAAAAAAAGAAAATTCAGATATCAACCCGAAGTAGAGAAGACGATACTGATGACTAGAATCCATTTACTAGAACACTTAGACGCTTCCTGTCAATGCAAGAAAGGCGACAATAAGTTGGTATTGATGAACGAAGAATTTCAATTGTGCGATTGTGAAGCGGATTTCAATTGTGGGCCATACATGAAAAAACGTGACTCAGAATGTATCATGGGCTCATCGTTATCAGCTCATCATAATCCCTCACAGAAACTAACAAACGACAAATGTTTATGCAATGAGGTAAATCGGAAATCAATTAAAGCAAAAGAGCCAGATCAAAGTTGCGATTGTGAGAGCGAAATACTACAAGAAGATCTGGACTGTGTTTGTATAGAAACTGAATGCATAGATTCCACTCCTGCTGCAAAACCTGCTGAACAAATGCTACAAGAAGATATTGACTGTTTATGTCCAGAAACTGAAAACACAGGTTCCACTGCTCCTGCGAAGCCTGCCAAACAAATAATAGAAGAAGATCTGGACTGTATTTGTCCAAAACCTGAATACATAGATTCCCCTGCTCCTGCAAAACCTGCCAAACAAATCCTACAGGAAGATCTGGACTGTGTATGTTTAGAAACTGAATGCAGAGATTCCACTTCTCCTGCGAAACCTGCCAAACAAATGCTACAAGAAGATCTGGACTGTGTTTGTTTAGAAACTGAAAACAGTGATTCCACTCCTCCTGCAAAACCTGCTGAACAAAGTGATGATTGTCAATGTGATTCGGAAATGGAAACCAATTCTAACGCTCTTGATGAAATTACTTCAGGTAAGTAACAAGTTGCTCAATTCCTCATTTTCAAGCCATGTGTAGTGAAAGTACCTAGATTGCATGGAAATAAAAGTCTGAGAGACTAACTTCCATATTCAAAAAGGGTGGGAGAATAAAATGATCTGGACATGTCCTCAATTCACGCCTCTGATATGGGTAGTAATCCTGGTAATGTTGGTATATTCATCTTTAGTAATTACACGCAGTACAGATAATGACAACTGCAGATAATAAACATGTTCACATGAGTTACCAAATTTCTATAATGATTTCGATACAGTTAGCAAAAAGATATTAGGAACTTAAGTTGAAACCACGGTATAATATAATGGTAGTGCGTTTCGTATATTAAAAGCGTAGGCCAAGTCTGTGAACTTGCAATTCTTGCCGCCAGGATCGCTACGGGCGGATGTAAGAGGAGCAATATGGCGCACAGAGGGTAAATTTGCAATACACAACTGCCTAATTCCTTAAAGTTAGAATACATATCACAAATCGCTATCTGAATATTATGTACAAGTTGTTTCTGCCGTATACAAGTATAGTTTTTCCTTAACAATGAATATTACTGAGATAGATAAGACCATATATTTCCATATTTATATTTGATCAATTTTCGACCAAACATCAAACTCTCAAAATCCTATAAATAAATTATGGCATTCCTTCGTAATGTCTCATATTTTCATGACAAAATGTCAAATAATATCACATTGAAATTATTTTAACCTAATTTTTCTTCGGTGTGAATTTCTCTTACCGAATATCCCGAGTGCACAAATTAATTTCCGGGAATAATTTTGAACATGGGATATTATAAATGATAATAACTGATATGAATGATAACACGAGATAAGATATTAATAACAAAAGTTGCAAAAAATATACTTGTCAAATCTGACATCGCGAATAATACACATTCTATAATTCATTGTAGACATTTAGAAATAGACGATAACTGTCATAATTTTCGAGAGTTTAATCCTGGTAAGAGCTCAGGTAGATAACGATTTTGTTTACATTACATGTCGGTAAAAAATAAAAAAATCAGCTTATCTTCGTTCTCGCCGTTTAGCTCCTCTTATATCATAGATAACTCTACTACCGGTAGTAGAGTTATCTATGTCTTACATCCGTCCGTAGCGATCTTGACGGCAAGAGTTGTAAGTTCACAGACTTGGACTACGCTTTCGTCATGTATAACAGTATACGAGACGCACTACCATTATATTATACCGTGGTTGAAACCAAGCTTTGTATATGCGAAAGCTTGGTATATCAAGAACTTAAGTTAAAACCAAGTTTGTTATATGCAAAAACTGAGTCTGATAAATTCCTAGTCAAATTAAAATCCATTGACGTTGCGTCAATGTCACCCCACACTGTTTGAAACAGTCTTCAATCAGTCGGAATTTTCAGATTTTTGCCATATTCAACGAACGAATCTGATGATTCTCAAATGTTATCTCAATGCCACAGGAAACTCAAATTCATGTGTGTTCTGAAGTTTTTATCCGAAGTATGCTGATGATTGACATTTATATATTCCATTTATTATTGAAATAATCAACAACGGGGTAAAATAGATGGATCCTAACCCAAAATAGGTACATCTTCAATTGGTAGCGAGCAGTCGTCATTATGTTCAATCTCGTGTGGGTTCCAAAATAACATGCCAAAAAAAAAACTAGATCAATGCTGCAAGTGGATATCTTTGTCTCTGAGTAAGTTCTCAAATTTTCGAATAATCATGCAAATCTAGAAATACACTTTTGATATTACAACTACATGGACCTAACAAAAATGTTCAACCTTTTTTTCAATTATCCTCTATCACATATCGATTGTTTAATTGAATTAACAGATCGATAGATCACTTCTGCTAGCTAGATGTTTCATTGTAATATATTAAGTAGCTTTTAACTAACATAATGAATTGAATTTAAAGGATGTGGTGGATGTTATTTGCTTTAAGGCACATGAGGTTTTGGGAAACCTGTGATGTGAAATACGTGCACGTATTGAAAAAATAGCGGTCCAGAGATAGGATTTGAACCGGCATTTAAGTAATATCTTGCGATCATTACTTTAAACAAAACTATGTTCAATACTCCTAACTACAAAACAATTTATAATAATGGCACTATCAACCAAGATAATGGTGTAATGATCTTCATTAATAATAGTAAAGTAAAGTAAGGTAAAAGTAAATTTATTTTCCCAATAATAATTGTTGCAAAATAATTACAAGATTATAAGAAAAAAAGTTAAACAATACAGAAAAAATTTAAACTAAAATGCAAAGACAAAAACTTACTTATTCAAGTATTCATTAACCGAATATGGTTCACATTGCACAATAATATTAAATATTTTATTCTTAAATTCACAGAAATTCTTCATATATTGAATATCAATTGGCAAGTTGTTGAAAAATTTGATTTGATCTTCTATGTTTGAAAATAAAAGGAAGAGATTGAAAAATATATATTCCAATAATTTCTTGAAAAAACCTCTGCAACTTTGTTTATACCCTACTCCAAAGATTATTCGTATTGTTCTTTTTTGCTGCCTAAATATCATATCAACCTGGTAGCTGTTACCCCAAAAAATTACCCCACAACTCAAAAGAGATTGGAAGTTGGCATAATAAAAAACTTTTAATGTATTTTCCTCAAATTGTTGTTCCATGACACGTAAGCTATGAATGATAGAACTCAGCCTCTTACATCGTAGTTCGATTTCTTTACTGCAGTTGAGATTTTCATTTATATTTATTCCAAGACATTTCGAATACTCCTTCATTTCCAAAACGTAATTATCTGCATTTAATGTTTCTGGAATATTCAGCCTACTATGGCTTGACGTAAAGATGATGCAGCTTGTCCTACTTTTGTTCGATGAGAGTTTGTTATCCTACAAGATGTTCATCTTTGAGAGCGCAGAGGCAATTTCAGTTTCGAGAAGGCAAATGTGATTTGCAGATACTCCAATGTTGTATCATCTCCATAATTGATAAGTAACTTTATAGCATCAGCAATAAATTGTAGTAGATCATTAAAATAGATTTAGAACAAAAGTGGGCCAATTATGCTACCTTGAGGAGCTCCCATATCTCCAGATACGAAGTTTGGTCCATCTTCCGAACTTTTCACTCTCTAACTCTCCATCAAGTACTTTGTACTTACTGTGTAGGCAGAAATTTTATTGCATGATATCCTTAAACATTAAACTACTTATATGTACTCTGAAATACTGTAAACAAGGAAAAATTGTAAAATACGTGCAATAAAATTCTTCTTATCTTATCTATCTTATTATTATTATTATTATTGTTTTACAACTGAAATAAATAGGTATGAAATTTGTAGGTTATTGATGATGTCAGTGTGACAGTGACATAATTATTTCAAACGTTAGACACACGATTTAGATTCCACAACCACCCTTGACCAAGATAATTTTTGATATCCCGGTACATTATGACCTGGAGAGACCTAAGAATGAAACAGATTTGCTTAAATACTATCATAATTACATTAAAATAAATTATTAATTCAATCAACGAAAACTGGGAGTTCTCTTATAAATATAATGACGTTGGAATTATGACCGATACTTTAATAAATAAAATGAAACATCATATTGTTATAGACATTAACACACATATAGTCAAGATCAACAGGAATGAAATCAAAAAGTAGCCGTGGTTAAAAAGAGTCTGATAATTTCTATAAAATCATCAAATAATGAAAAATGATCCTCTTAACATAGTATTCAACGTACAATACAAATATTACAAATCAATGGTTCATAAATTGTTAAAACAGGCAACAATAGATTCCCGTAAAGTAAACAAGAGTTTCTTTTAATGTTCGGAACTATGTTAAAAGAAATTATAACAGAAATAATCAAGACCAAGGCATAAAATCGATGACAAATGATGATTTAATAATACATAATCGATACAATATTGCGAATTATTTTAATGAATATTACGCAGATGTCGGAGAAAATTTAAATAAAGATATCAACCCCGACAAGACCTACGCCCAAAATGAGGAAGAAAATTATGTGGAAGGCTCAATATTATTAAGTCCATCTAATATATTAGGAGTTGATTCTGTAATAACTTCACTGAAAAAAAAAACAAACCTCAAGGCATAGATAATCCTTAAAGAGCTGCAATATTTCATGTGTGAACAAATGACCTATTTAATAAATAAGATATTTGAAAGTGGCAAATGTCCCAGATAGTAAAACTTACAAATATTTCAAAAACATTAATTTAAAAATTCCCAAGAAAAGACCAGAAACCTTCCTTAAAGAATATAATATCATTTAATACCACCTATTTGGATTTAGGCAAAATAAATCTACTGAGGATGCTATTGCATTTTTAACAGAAAATATCTATAATACTCTTGGTAACAGTATTCCTTAATTTGCCAAAGTCTTCGATACCACAAGTAACCAGTATTCACTTCAAATTAGAACATTTAGGAATCAGAGGCCTCGCTCTCAAATTAATAGAATCTTATCCTACTGAACATGTCCAAATTATCAAACTAGGTGAAGTGTACAGCTCACCTCAGTCAGAGAAATGTGGAGTACTACAAGGTACTGTTCATTATTATTTAATATTTAGGTACATGAACAATTTATTCAGAATAATATCCACAGGCATCATACTTTTCAGATGATACTGCAATTTCTTACACATGTGATTCTTGGCAGTCTCTGAAACAAAAAGTAGAGATGAAACTTTGTTTGATGAAAATTAATTAACTATAAACTTAGAAAAAATCAATTACCATTCACGTCAGGTAGTAGTAACTTACCCAATATGAGAACATTGAAAATTGGAGAACTAACCAATATAAACATAGGAGAGGCCGAAAATATTAAATATTTAGGAATTACAATCGATAGACATATGAATGGAGAGATACACATGAAAAATGTAACCAATGAATTAAGACTTCTGCTTTGCCAAATTTGAATATTTCATAGAATTTATGGATCTAACGCACTTGAAAATATTATGTCATTCCCTCATACATACAGATCTTATGTACGGTATTATAGAGTCGAGAGGAATGAAAGATATACAATTTAGCTATATTACAAAAATGGTTCCCAAAAATTAATTACAACAAATCCTAATTATATTCTATTAACACTCTATTCCTTAATATCCAAATTATTGATCTTAGGCAAATATTTTGTAAAAAAATGTTTGAATTTAACTATAAAAGTAATAACGATTATATCACATACACAGAACATGGGTACAATACACGTAGAAAAGAAACAAAATACAATAAAGGTACTAGAAGTATTGGTCAAAGCAGCTTCACATATCCTACTGTCAAATATTACGATTTGTTGCCAAAAGTTGTGAATAGTCCTACTTATTCTTTATTTACAAAATATTTAAAAAAAATGGACACTAAGTGTGTCAAGAAGCTCATTCATGTTGAAACCATCAGAACATAAGATTTAACATAATCATCAATTGATTCTGTTCAGTGTTAAATAAGCTATACTGAAATTTTATTTACATATCTTACCATTTCAAACTTGTATCAATCCTTCATTATTATTCAAAACCATTACATGATGTATACTTACATTTACTTTACCACGAATCATATTGTCAGAAATATATTCACTTTCAAGTTGATAGATCATTTATAAATTAGATAAATCTACACACAAGCTGCAACGGGTGCTTCAGTGGACATCCTTTTATTCATTCATGTTTATTAGTCCAGGCTATGAACCGGAAAATGAAAAAAAAAACATGTAAGTTCGAATCAAAAAATTTTGTTTGCATTAGTTTCAGGTTCTCAGTACTTCTCAGGATCATTCATACACCTTGAAACCTCTTGGGAACCCCAACCCCACCCATTGGGGGTCTAAATGGCCCGAACTCTCGAAGTCTTGAATTGTATTTTCTACAGAAAATGGTATTTTGGCATTTCGAGTGCACCTAGGAGAATTTTTGGGTCGCTTAACACGAATCTGTAGCCAGATTTACTTGCAATCCATCGTAGGGGTGGTCAAATTGACAAAATTGGCCAATTTCGCACCCCTAATATGTTATTTTGCAATTTATGTGTTTTAGGCATTTCGAATGCACCAAGAAGTTTTTTTGGGTCGCTGATCACGAATCCGTAGTCACATTTACTTGCAATCCGTCGTAAGGGTGGTAAAATTGACGAAATTGACTAATTTTGCACCCCTATATGTTATTTTACAATTTACGTGTTTTTGGCATTTCGAATGCCCCAAGGAGGTTTTTTGGGTCGCTGAATACGATTCCGAAGACAGATTTACCGAAGTAATCTTAAAATGCAAAAATAATAAAAATTTAGAAGCGTGTCAAATTAGCCATTTTTGCAAATTTCCCACCCCTACGATTATATTCGAGTAAATCTGGCTTCGGAATCGTATTCAGTGACCCAAAAAACCTGCTTGGTGCATTCGAAATGCCTAAAACACGTAAATTGTAAAATATCATATTAGGGGTGCAAAATTTGCCAATTTTGTCGATTTTACCACCCCTACGATGGATTGCAAGTAAATCTGGCTACGGATTCGTGTTCAACGACCCGAAAAAATTTCTATGTGCACTCGAAATGGTAAAATACCTTTTTTTGTAGAAAATACAATTCAAGACTTGGATATTTCGGGCCATTTTCGCCCCCAATGAGTTGGGTTGAGGTTCCCAAGAGGTCTTAAGGTGTATGAATGATCCTGAGAACCTCCTGAAGCTCATGTAAAAATAATTTTTTGATTCGAATTTACATGTTTTTTTTTATTATAGCTAAAATCCCGGTTCACAGCCTGGACTATATATTCTGTACTATTTCTGTATTTTGGGGAAATAAACATCACTATTATTACAAAATTCAATCTTGGAAATGTTACTCAATATTTGAATTAAATCGTAAGTTAACATTGCAGCTTGTCCTCGAACTTCAACCGCGGAAATAATTAACATCCGTAAGAGCAGAATATATATTGCAAAAGATTCATAAGCAGCTGAGTACGTGGACAAACGTAAAATTATATTGCCTGTCATTGGAAGCTTAGTGGAATTGACGACTCATGTGTTTTATACTGAATTGTTATATTTTGCTTTTAGGAGAATGGACAACATCATTGAAACAATAAACCTTAGGTCAATCATATCACAAAGTAATCAAATCTTAAAATTAATATTTCAGACACTTCCGCAGGTTAAGGTATGATATATTCTCCCAACCGGAAAAACACTGTTGATGTCATTAATGTCCAATTACATATACTACAGTTCCAATTGGAAAACTCAAGATGGATTTGAATACCACCTCTTGCAAGGAGCTTACCGCGTCCCAAAACAATACAGCTCCTACTCTACCATCGTTCATCGTTTTTTTTACAAATTATCAAATCCGTACAATCAGTAGGAACGGCGCAATCGTTTCCGTAGTGTTTTACACACAGACATATGCACACACAGACACGCATTATCTCAAGTCCATTACAATACTCCCCTTATTCTGAGTGATGGAAGTAAAATACCGCTACAATAAATTAATCAATTTGAACTGGGAAATTGTATTAGATTATGTGTCCAATAATAATTTTTTATTCAACATCAATATGGAGAATCTCAAAGTTAAGAGTACCGAATTATATTTGACATGTTTACGTGGAAAAATTCTGCTGAAAAAATCTGGAAAAATATCTTCAATGTACAAGGGAGCTAATTTGTGTGAGATATATTTCAGATTTCTAAAATCAAGAGTGGTGTACATACTCATCTTGTTCATAATATATTGTAGAGAACGAATCAGACTGCGATTGTTTGACTACTAAAAATGATACAAAAGACCGTGAGATAAAGGAACTGAGATCTCAACTGCTTCATACGGAAGAAAGTATAAGGATGTTGAAAGAAGAGGTAAAGCGATTGTCCCACTACGTGGAAACGAAAAAGAAAACAAGTTCTGATCCATTTTCAGCAGCTCTGTATAAGCAAATTATGAAGCCAACAGTTTCCATAGATGAAGTCTGCAAACCACCTCATGAACAGTATATAAAAAGAGGCACCTTCAACAGTAGAAGACGAACGACTTTTGTAAGTAATTCGAATATCTGACCCTAGGTTAAGGTTATGTTGTAATCTCTCATATTCAATTGTTGAAATAAGAATTTTAGAATATCTATTTTAACAATCTCAAACAAAATGAGTCTTAGTCACGGTATAATATAATGGTGATGCGTCTCGTATACTGTTTGTTATACATGACGAAAGCGTAGCCCAACTCTGTGAACTTACAACTCTTGCCGCAGGAACGCTACGGTCGGATGTAAGAGGAGCTAAACGGCGAGAACTGATAAGCTGATAATTAATTTGAAGGAAAACAATTCTATGCATGGGTAGCGCTATTAACAACAGAACAACTCATTTCAATCACCCAAAGTTACTACGAAAACTTAAACGAAAGTCCAGAATTCGCAAAATTGTCGAATTTCATCTATAGAGAAATGTAATTCAATACCTGAAGAACAACCTTAGAAATTGAAGAAGTGAATTCATTTCTATTGGGAAAAGTCAAATGCAGGCCCGTAGCCAGAAATTTGGTTTGGGGGGGGCCCAAAACGTAGTAATAATTTTTTGGGGGGCAGCGGGGGCGGAAATGGTTGATGGGTGTCTCGCAAGGATATTTGTTATTAAAGTTGGACTCATTAGTGAAAAACTGCTTTATTGTTATTAATATCATCACTGTATTTTAATTGTCAGTCACGCACATACACATCAATTGTCAAACAAAAGCGTCAATTTCAGTAGACAAAATTTAAAATTTTAACCTTCGCGATTTCTTTGCTGCCATAATCTCAAGAACCTCATTCGGATCGATACCTAAGTTTCCATGAATTGACAGTACGGCGAGTGCACTAAGTCTTTCGTTGCTCGTTGAGTTACGTAAGTAAGTCTTGATTCTTTTCATTGTCGAAAATGACCTTCCCACACTTGCCGTTGTGACCGGAAGAGTTGCCAAAACTGTTAATAGATATTTGATTGTTGGAAATCTGCTCTTGTCACAAACATCCAATACTTGTAAAGCCTCGGCATCTTTCTCGAGTCCCGATAATTTCTCACACCACAACTTATACTCAGCTTTTACAGCGGATTCTGAGACTCGATCATCAAAGTATGGCGAAAGATGATGCAAGTCATCTACTTTTTCAATTACAGCAAATCCAGGGAGAAATATATGTAAGCTTGATAAGATTCCCGCGTTCTCATTAAGAAATTCGTCAGACAAATTCTGAATCAGCGTATCGAGGCAAGGAATAAAAACAGCAGACCGAAAGTACAATTCAACAGAGTCTGTTTGATAATTGGAACGAGTTGTTTGCTTCGACGTGAGTCTCGGAACTTTCAGCTCCATATCGAATGTATCGTTTCCAAGCTTTTCAGCTGCTATAAAAATTTTGCTGAACGATACTTCTGCAGTTTTTCGTTCTTCTTGAAGCATATTCACGATTTCGTGAACATGCTCTACTGCTGATGCCAAATCACGTGACTTTTCTTGCAGTTGCACTGACAAAGGAAGCGTGAAGCTGAAAAGTCTGTTACAAACCAAGAGACTGACGAGAAACTCACTTTTTGAACTGCTGCAAGTAAGCAGGCCGCAGTTTTCGAAATAGCCCAAGATTTTTCTGAAATTTCTTCTAATCCCATGTGGATGATTTGAAACAGTTCTACAAAAGATAGTATGCTGTCATGTCGTTCGATGAATCTTGTTTCTCAAAGACGAATAAGCCTCTTCTTTTTACTCTCCGGAACATGTTCTTGGATGAGATCTTGAAGAATTTTCGTCGCATAAGCGGTGTTTCTGAATAAGTTCACGATATCGTTCACAATCCCAAGGCAATTTCGAACAGGTGGAACTGACATGGCATTTGACAATGCGAGATTCAAACGATGGCTATAACAATGAACGCACATCATCAATGGGTACAGATTCTTCATTCTCGCCTGGATGCCATTGACATGACCAGACATGTTGCGTGCTCCATCGTAACCTTGACCAATGCATTGTTTCATTTCAAGGCTCAACTCTTTAAAACGTTTCAGGAGAGCTTCAGTTATTTTTTCAGAAGTCTGGTTGTAAATCGGTACAAATCCTACAAAATTTTCACGAATAATCAGTTTTTGCGCAAGTCATCGTCGAAGTCCAGGTATCTGAGCCATACTGACATTTGTCCATGGTTTCATCCCCGAGCAAGGTGAAGCATGGTGCATTATCAACTTTCTGAATAATTTTCCTAATGATAATGTCAGAACATATCTGAATGATTTCATTCTGAATATCTGGACTCATGTATTTGGCATTTTTCGGATGATTGAGAACGTGTTTTTCCAAACTTACATCCCCGGAATCGATTCGAAATCGCAAAAGAGCTCGGAATTTTCCATCATTCCGTTGTGATCTTATCAATGACAAAGGTCCACTATCGATATCGCCTCTCAAGGGCAATTTTTGCTCAGCACAAAAAATAATGGTTCTTATTATTGGTATGATAGCTGCTCTATTTTCTTTTTTTTCCTTGGCTTGCTGCTTATCCATTAGAGACATAATATCTGATCGTTTTCCTGAAGATACCTCAAGAAAAGTTTTGGCAAACTCGGCACAAGTCTTGTGATATTCTTTGTTTGCATGCTTTCTAAAATCTTCCCTCGCGTTTTTCCAATTGCTATAGCAGCTATAGCAGGGAAATTTCAAACACCAGTAAACTGTGTGAAAACCAACACTTGTCTAGTAAAAGCGTATTTTATGTTTCACAAGCAATTTTTGATGATCGGATTCGAGATAATCGATCCAGATCAAAAAGTAATCTTCTGTTCAAATGTTCTAACAGATATATTATATATGTCTCACAGGCGTGAAGTTATCATAAAAAATATGGCTTGTTATCGATAGACATATTCTTAAAACATGATTCACATCTTTAGGAAAATTTTAGGGTTCACGGAATTTGGGGGGGGGGCCGGGCCCGTCGGGCCCTACGGCTGGCTACGGGCCTGATCAAATGTCATTTTCCCATCTAATTGTAAAAGATTTAACAATTGTAAAAGATTTCCAATAAAAATGTCCGATCTTTATTCACAATACATGCTTTTTTTTTAAAGAAACTAATAAATGAATCACCCTGCACAGTGCTTGAAAAAAATTCTATATCACCCAAAACGCAAAAAATCGCAAATAATCTGTGCAACATTAAAAATACTAGAAGGATTGGTGAAACAAATTCTAAAAAAAAGTATTTGGGAGCTCTTGGGGGTAATATGGAAATATATGGTATTATCAATCTCAGTAATATTCATTGTTGAGGAAAAACTATACTTGTATACCGTAGAATCAACTTGTACATAATAATCAGACAGCCATTCAAGATATTCTAACTGTAAGGAATTAGGCAGTTGTGTAAACAGGAGTCCTTCACTCATTTTACCATGTATTTGTAAACACAGTAAATAGTTATTATTATTATGATGCAACTTCCCAAATAATAATAACATCTAACACTCAAAAATTCAAAATTTTTGACTTGACTATTGTCCACTTAAATTCGTGAATTTACGCACACTAGCTCCTCTTACATCCGACCGTAGCGATATTAGGTATATACCTACTCTGTACCCAGGTCCGTCATCAATGCTTAGTGGTACTTTTGCATAGCTACACCAGTTTGAGTTGTCTATAGTCAATTCCTTAATGAGAAAGAGCGGAATAATTGGATTCGTATCTATCAGTCACAAAACACGAAGAATCCGGAAAAACTCATTCAATCAACTGTAAAAACAACAATTAGAAATATTTATTCCTCAAAAGAAAAAGAAGATTCAAACATCAAAATATTCCTTAATTGATGACAATAAATTGAGAACAACAGTGTATTCTGATAATGGCTACTTAGTAGCTGAAAGGCCCTCAGTATTTTAACAGTATTTTTAATGGATAAGGGAGCTCGGTTTCTCATATAGTGATGTAACTTTTATCAACAACTCATGCGGTATTCAGGTAATGTATGGATTTCCATTTCAGCAATGGAGAAAAATAAACATCACTAATATTATAAAATTCAATCTTGGAAATGTTACTCAATATTTGGATTAAATCGTAAGTTAACATTGCAGCTTGTCCTCGAACTTCAACCGCGGAAATAATTAAATAATATCCGAATAATGAAATAAATAAGAATGAACGATCTTTCGAAGTAATATGTGACGCTATAAATAAATTTGGAACTAATAATCAGCTAATTTAAGGAATCTGATATTGATTCAGTATAATTATATAACATATATAGTATTACAATAAAAATAAAAATATTTTTCAACAACTCATGCGGTATTCAGAAAATGAATGGGATTAGATTTCTCCAATAACTGAAAAAAATACCCGAATAATGAAAAAAATAATAAAAATGAACGATCAGCAGAAGTACTATGTGATACTGTGAATGAATCTGGAACTCATAATCAGCAGATAAAGAAGAATTCTAGGAATGAAGTACAACATAAATATTCAATATAAAGTATTTCAGCAAAAATAAACATCATCATCAACAACTCATGCGGTATTTAGGAAATAAATGTAACTCCATATCTTCAATAACTAGAAAAAAATTCGAATAATGAAATAAATAGAAATAAACGATCAGCTAAAGCTCTGTGATACTGTAAATAGATTTCGAACTAATAATCAGCAGGTAGAATAGAATTCAAGGAATCTGAAATCAATTACAGTATATATTATATAAAGAATTGTAGTAAAAATGTGAAACCTGTATCAACAACTGAAGCGATATTCAGCAGATGTAAGGAATTCCGTTTCACCAGTAACTAGAAAAAAAAATCTGAATAATGAAATAAATAAAAATATACGATCAACTCAAGTAGTATATAATACAATGAATAAATTTGGGAGGAATAACCAGTAGATAGAAAGGAATTTAACGAGTCTTCAATTACAGTATAAATAGATAATATAGATATATTACATTAAAATTCAGTTGATACTATAAGAGGTACCACCGTGGAATGTAATATAGTATAATTTAGTTCAGGTACACTAATTCATTTTTTTTACTCAAATTGTAACTTATCTAAAGCACTTTTCAACTGCTGTACAGCCATTATCACAGACATAATTATGTGAATTGATTGTAGAACGAAGATTATGAAAGATGAAGAATACGGAAAAGGGTTGAGTACAACCAGTAATAAAGCGACAATTATGGTCATTCTAATGAATGAAATTGTTACAGGTACTTCTTAGCTGAAAATGAGAATCAAAGATTCATTTGCGTTGCAAATAAATAACAAAAAATGTAGTTCAAGACATTGAGAGTGAAGTTTACATTTACAATTTAAATTATCGTATAGCGGTGTTTTGTTTCAAGCGGGAGAACTTGTGTATTCATCGGCAATAAATGCATTCACGAGAATACAAGGAGGAACAAAAATATGTGATGATCATATTTTTATTAAATATGATGAAAAAGTAAGTTGCTCTTGAAACCCTATCACTGACCACTTCTCACTCGCTTTGCACATGACTGAAAAAGGAAAAAAACATCAAAAATAATTATTTACAGTTGTACACACAAGTTATCTGAGTAGAGAAGACTGTTGAAAGAGGTTGAGAAGGAGAACTGTTTGAAGGTCTATACTTCAGACAATATAAACTCAGCGGTAAATCACAAAAATCAATGGAATATCGCATAACATTCAAAAAACGAAAATGTCAATCAAAAAACTTATCTTGGATCAATGACGACCTCGTTAAATCGGTAAATAAGAAAAAAATTCTGTACTTTGCAATGAAAAAAGACCCAACTGAAGAGAATTGCGCCAAACATAAAAAATACAGAAACAAACTCGACGATATTCTAAAGATTCGAAGGCCATATATTACCGAAATAAAATTCATTCAAACAAGTCTATTGGGCTTTGCAAGGTTGTTAATGAAATCACTGGAAATTAGCATTGTGTGAAAGATTTTGAAATAAAAAAAAATTGAATCTGAAAATGGATGCTCAATAACAGATATCATACTTTCAATGATTTCTTCTCAAGTATTAGAAAAATATGGTAGAAAAAATGGAATAAATTGGATAAGACAACCAGCTACTGAGACTTATATCCCAAACACCATTTTATTCCTAGAAACTAATCAACAGCTGAAGAATAAATAATCGCCCGGTGACGACAAATCAACAGCAGAAATTCTGAAGTATCTTATTGATAACATAACAGCACCCTTATAATTCATTATAAACTGGGGCATCGAATCATGCAAATTTCCCAATGCTTTCAAAACTGCTATAGTGAAACCGTTGTTCAAGAAAAAAAATAAGCTGAATTTATCAAACTACCGCCCGATTTGATTGATTTCCAACTTAGGTAAAATTAGCAAAATGATCATCAAAACTCGCATCCTTAACTTCCTCAATAAATTCAAAATTCTGGCAGATAACCAAATACGGCTTCAGAGCAAATAGATCAACAGATGACCAGATTACTTATCTCACTTCGAAAATTTGTAACTCCATTGATAAAAAAATTCCAACACTCTGTGTTTTCATCGACCTCACGAAAGCATTTGATACTGTCAGCCATAATCACCTTTCGAAAATTAAAAATGATCTAAGCAAGATAACACATAAACATAGAGCTCGATATAGAACAACCTCCTCGTATATCCCAAAGCCTGAAAAAAAATTTGGACCAAAGCTATATAATCCTGTTTCCCTTGAAATAAGACATTTGAATTCTCCAAAAAATAAATAAAACAAAATAAATACTCACTGTGCCTGGAATTATGATTCACCAGTATGTTGATATAAAAAATACTCACTATTTGTAAGACAATATTAGGGTACATTACCCAATTATTACCTTATATAAATATATAAAAATATATATATATATATATATATATATATATATATATATATATATATATATATATATATATATATATATATTTGTATTCTTATTTTCGCCGAAATATTCATTTGAGTACTTATGAATCGACCTAGACTATTTTGGACTGATATTTGTGTGTACGTGCGTGCGTGTATGTGGGAGTGCGTAAGCGTAAGCACTGATTCTATTAGTAGTATGGATTTGAAATCTTGCAGATCGATTTACAGTGGTGTAAACAGGAACTGTATTGTTTTTAGGCGCGGTAGTACCGTTTCAAGTGATATTTCTAAAATCCATATTCAGTTTTTCTAATGGAATTGCATTATTTTATTGAACGCTGTTTATTTTAATATACAAATGAGTGACAATTTATAATACCAATTTACCTGTCGATACCTGGCAACCCGTTACTAGGGAGCAATGGAAGATAAGTACTTAACCTAACTGTTTCTCGATCCTTACTCTTTCCACTATAGATTGGTATGGTGGTAGGTGTAGACAGAAAAAAAATTACACCATTATTTTCCATTAAGGGAAGCCTTGATTCAATGAGACGGCCATTCTCCATGTGTTTGTTTATATAATTATGATTATGTTAAAAAGTACCTTTCATTTCGAAAACAATTCCTATTTTAACTGTTATTGAACTCGGATATAAGAGTTAGGCTGAACTCATCTCTCTCATTCATGAGTCTCACTTAATTTCTTTCTTACAACAAATATTTAAGAACAATGCGAAGGGAATTGTGAAATCTTGGAATGTGATGAAAGGCTTGCATCATTATTTTTCGAATATTGGAAATAAATATGAATTATAAAGTAACATTTTAATAATGAAATAAGATTAAATTATATCTTCGAGATTACAGTAAGCAAAGTTCTTGAATAAATATCTACTTGCAATTATGTTAAAATAATATACCTATATTTCACAGTATTATATTGTGATCATCATGTACATATAATTGAATTATATGTACATATAATAATAATATAATTGTAATATAAGTATTAACGTCTTAAGGCCGATATGTAGCTAATAACAGACAAGATTTCACTATCAATCGCATCTGTTATTCGCGTATGGGTCGTGTGTCGTGCAGTACGTTTCATTATACCACAAATACTTAATATTCAATGATGGTTTGCACAGACATTGATAAGAATCAAGAAAATCATCATATAATTTTGGGCAATACCAGATACTCTTTCCATGTTATTGTTCTCATGCTGAATAGTTTTCCTTCAAATTGGAATTCTGTATAATAGGTGTCATATCAATGAAGAATAGAGTACTATTAAGTCATATTAACAGAATGGTATTATGAAAATGTTTGAAATACGAATTTAGATCAACATCGGTGGAAGTGGAGTTGTGACACACAATACCGGAGTCAATTGAGTCATGCATTTATATTTATAGGTACACTATTGAAAAAGTTGTGTAGTATAGTAGTATATAGAAGTAATAATAAAGATTCTTGACCCACGTATGAATTAATACACAATTCTCGGGAAATAGGTCACATTAACACATATATTTTTATTTCTACCCTCGTCTTTACGTACGTTTCGGTCTCACGACCATCATCAGAAGACTTATTAATACAGAAACCTGATTACTTAGAAATACTGTAATAACACAAAGCGTCCTTATCGCACAAATTTCGTTTAAATGCCAACGTCGCGAAACGAACGGAGACATGAAATCGGAACTATAACACAGCAATGTTGCAGCGTAAAAATTAAAAATCCACTATTAAGTAGAATCATCAATAAATACGAACACATTTCATAAATGTCTGCGAGAGACTAACATACAAAGAGTTCTATCCTCTTTGCTAACAGACGAGACCATCTCAAGTGTTCATTTAAGCGCCAGATGTCATAATTTATTAGGTGATAAAAGAAGGTCTCTGGCCTGTGAGAAATACTTTAGACAATTCTACCTAAAGTAAACTTTTACATTATAAGGACGTAAGTAGGAATTTGCAAGAATATTAATTAATTAAATTAGTATAAATATGACTTAGTGTTTGAACGTCACTCCTATGATTAACAGACTTGGAGTCACGTTTTATATGAATCATCTCCAGAATAGATCTTTTATAATAATTGGTTTCCTTAGTTAAAATATTAACATTCTTGTAATCAAATTGATGGTTATAATCAAAGCAATGTTTAGCAAGCGCGGTGGAATTTTCTAAGTTTTTGTTTCTTGTGCTATACTTATGGCCATACATTCTTTTTTGTAAATATTGTTTAGAGATACCAGTATAGGTCCCATCACAATCTAAACAATTTAATTTGTATACTGTGTGGGTTTGTTTATCTTTAGGAATTACAGGTTTTAGATTTGAGAAATATTTCCCAACACAGTTAGTAGGTTTATGCGCTACGTTTATATCATACTTTTTCAAACATTTCTTAATTTTCTCTGAGGTCTCCGGAATGTATGGTAAAGTTATATAATTGTCTGAATTACCTTTTACGTTATTTTTATATGACGCTCCATTATAAATTTTGTTTATTCTCTCTTTAATAATAGGATTGAAAAAAGTTTTTGGGTAGCCATTCAATTCCAGTGTATTACGAACAATTTTTAGATTTTTGGGACGGTCCTCTGGGTGGGACAATTTAACCGCGCGGTCTGTAAGACTGTTTATGACGCTTTTTTTATAACAAGTTGGTGCAACGGAATTGAAGTGAAGATAGCGTTGAGACCAAACTTCTTTAGTAAACCACGAAGTTTTTATTTCTCCATCTGCATCATGCCTAATATTCATATCTAAGAAATTTATGTTTTTGTTAACTTCTATTTCACAGGTAAATTGAAGTTTACAGTGGAAATTGTTAAATTTATTAATCACGTACTGAATTTTGTCATTGGGAACACACATAAGGCAATCATCTACATACCGTTTAAAAAATACGGGCCGAAAATCTAATGAACTTATAACAGATTCCTCCAGGCATTCCATAACGAGGTTAGCAATGGTAGCAGAAATAGGAGATCCCATTGCTGTGCCGAATATTTGTCCAAAATATTGTTCACCGTACTGAAAATAAGTGCATTCTAAACAAAACTTCACAGCATTTATAAATTCCGATTGATCTAGAGGTGTGTGGTTTTTAATCTCTGCCCAACGTTTTTTGATGCTATTCAATGCCAAATCGACTGGTATATTTGTAAATAAAGAAACAACGTCTAAGGAAATTAGTTGATGGTTTACGGGTACGGATTGATTTTTTATAAATTCATTAAAATGCCATGAGTCTTTCACATAAAATTCATTATTTCCTATTATATTATTGATCGATTTTGATAAAAATTTTGATAAATTGTAAGTAGGCGCTCCTATATTACTAATAATGGGTCTTAGAGGTATATCAATTTTATGTAGTTTTGGAAGCCCATAGATATAAGGTGCTAGCCCATTATGGCAAATTAATTTATTTTTCAATTCAATTTTGGCTGGGATATAAGCCTTAATATGGAAGGGACAACCACCTATCCTGGAGATTTGAAGGAATACGGAAAATTAATGAAGATATTAGCAAAAGAGAAGAATCGCAGAATATTTCTGGTAAGATGTAGGAGTTTGCAAGTTTTCCCAAATTTTATTATATCTAAATCAAAGGAGAATATGTTTAGAAGGTTGCAAAATAAGAAGGCTTACACAAAATTATTAAATTCGCTTCATAAAAGCTGTTTGAATTTATGCATTAAAGAAGCATGCGCGAATGTAACAGAGGTTGAAAACAAAATTAAACGCATTAAACAATCCTGTTATTTAAACTTTGATAGCAACTTTATCTCGCAATTTTTTCAAAATCAACAAAATAATTTCGAAAAAAATTTCAACAAAATAAAAGCCATACAATCTAAAAAGATAAATAATCTAATGAAAGGCGTAGCTTATGAAAAACAAAATATCAATGAACAATGGTTGAAAAATCTAACCGAAACAAAAATTCCGGATGAGGTGCAGCATACGTTAAGCTTAGGTCCGAAATTTGCATTGCCTGATAACAAAAAACTGCCTATCGACAATATAATTGCAAATTTAGAATGTGGAATCAGGAATAAAAATTTAGAAGAAAAGAATGAAATTAGAAACAAAATTTGTAACATCTTGACAAACAAGAAGAACAAACAGAAAGCAGAAGTAGGTACTGCAAAGAATCGTCTTAACTATCATACAAAAATAACAAAAGAGTTCTTAAATGCTAACCCTGAAATTTTAGTTTTGAACGCGGATAAATGTAATAAAACCGTTATAATGCATAGAAATGACTATGAAAAGAAAATAGAAAACCTTTTAAATGATGAAACAACTTATAAAAAATTAAAATCTGATCCTACTTTATCAATACAAAATAACATGAATAAATTGATAAATAATTGGCACAAAAATAAGATAATCCCTATTGAATTGAAAAATAAATTAATTTGCCATAATGGGCTAGCACCTTATATCTATGGGCTTCCAAAACTACATAAAATTGATATACCTCTAAGACCCATTATTAGTAATATAGGAGCGCCTACTTACAATTTATCAAAATTTTTATCAAAATCGATCAATAATATAATAGGAAATAATGAATTTTATGTGAAAGACTCATGGCATTTTAATGAATTTATAAAAAATCAATCCGTACCCGTAAACCATCAACTAATTTCCTTAGACGTTGTTTCTTTATTTACAAATATACCAGTCGATTTGGCATTGAATAGCATCAAAAAACGTTGGGCAGAGATTAAAAACCACACACCTCTAGATCAATCGGAATTTATAAATGCTGTGAAGTTTTGTTTAGAATGCACTTATTTTCAGTACGGTGAACAATATTTTGGACAAATATTCGGCACAGCAATGGGATCTCCTATTTCTGCTACCATTGCTAACCTCGTTATGGAATGCCTGGAGGAATCTGTTATAAGTTCATTAGATTTTCGGCCCGTATTTTTTAAACGGTATGTAGATGATTGCCTTATGTGTGTTCCCAATGACAAAATTCAGTACGTGATTAATAAATTTAACAATTTCCACTGTAAACTTCAATTTACCTGTGAAATAGAAGTTAACAAAAACATAAATTTCTTAGATATGAATATTAGGCATGATGCAGATGGAGAAATAAAAACTTCGTGGTTTACTAAAGAAGTTTGGTCTCAACGCTATCTTCACTTCAATTCCGTTGCACCAACTTGTTATAAAAAAAGCGTCATAAACAGTCTTACAGACCGCGCGGTTAAATTGTCCCACCCAGAGGACCGTCCCAAAAATCTAAAAATTGTTCGTAATACACTGGAATTGAATGGCTACCCAAAAACTTTTTTCAATCCTATTATTAAAGAGAGAATAAACAAAATTTATAATGGAGCGTCATATAAAAATAACGTAAAAGGTAATTCAGACAATTATATAACTTTACCATACATTCCGGAGACCTCAGAGAAAATTAAGAAATGTTTGAAAAAGTATGATATAAACGTAGCGCATAAACCTACTAACTGTGTTGGGAAATATTTCTCAAATCTAAAACCTGTAATTCCTAAAGATAAACAAACCCACACAGTATACAAATTAAATTGTTTAGATTGTGATGGGACCTATACTGGTATCTCTAAACAATATTTACAAAAAAGAATGTATGGCCATAAGTATAGCACAAGAAACAAAAACTTAGAAAATTCCACCGCGCTTGCTAAACATTGCTTTGATTATAACCATCAATTTGATTACAAGAATGTTAATATTTTAACTAAGGAAACCAATTATTATAAAAGATCTATTCTGGAGATGATTCATATAAAACGTGACTCCAAGTCTGTTAATCATAGGAGTGACGTTCAAACACTAAGTCATATTTATACTAATTTAATTAATTAATATTCTTGCAAATTCCTACTTACGTCCTTATAATGTAAAAGTTTACTTTAGGTAGAATTGTCTAAAGTATTTCTCACAGGCCAGAGACCTTCTTTTATCACCTAATAAATTATGACATCTGGCGCTTAAATGAACACTTGAGATGGTCTCGTCTGTTAGCAAAGAGGATAGAACTCTTTGTATGTTAGTCTCTCGCAGACATTTATGAAATGTGTTCGTATTTATTGATGATTCTACTTAATAGTGGATTTTTAATTTTTACGCTGCAACATTGCTGTGTTATAGTTCCGATTTCATGTCTCCGTTCGTTTCGCGACGTTGGCATTTAAACGAAATTTGTGCGATAAGGACGCTTTGTGTTATTACAGTATTTCTAAGTAATCAGGTTTTTGTATTAATAAGTCTTCTGATGATGGTCGTGAGACCGAAACGTACGTAAAGACGAGGGTAGAAATAAAAATATATGTGTTAATGTGACCTATTTCCCGAGAATTGTGTATTAATAGTATATAGAAGTAAAGTGTTTACCAGTCAAAGTTACTGTTTAGTTTTGGTATTCTTCGATAGATGTCACTATAGTGTACACTACATCAGAGCCAGTATATGTACATATACTGGCTCTGCACTACATTCTGTAAGGAGTAGAAAACTGGTTAAAATTAACAGTTTTCTTCAAACCGAATGTAATGAAACTTTGTTATCATTACAAATCTTATAATATTATCTTTATAATCGTTTATGGTCATTGATTATTGACAATAATTTCCAGGTTAGTTTCAAAGGAACACAACTAATTATGACTTCCTATATAAATGTGGATTCAATCTATACGTAATGTTAAAACTGAAAGTAATAATGTACTTCATTATTCATTCTTCCCATGGTTTTTTACTTAAATTGTGAACAGTGTAAATATTTCCCTTTGATGTCTGATATGTTCATATGTATTTTATATTTTTACTGGCGACTAAGTGCCAGACTCTAACCATTAGTATATAATGAATTATATTCCAGTCATTATACTCATATTGAGGATGCCACTGTGTGCTGTGTGGTGATACAGTTGATTGAGCTGTTGTTCACGGGTTACGCCTGCATAAACTGCTAATGCCTGTAGATGAAAGCGTCGGCTGCGTCGCGATGCTATTCCCCAAGTTTCAATACAATGTATAGACGTGGGAAGACGTAAAATTATACTCTATGTCATGTGATATCTATGATATGCCACGGATATTATGTGAATATAAATGTATTAGATGGCTATCATGTGAATGTTATCTGTCCTGTTGATGAGTTTTGTGTAGTCTGCCATAGCATAGAAAGTCTGTGCTGTGATAATGATTCATTGTTCTATGGATCTGTCTGTCATGTCAATTGTACGTAATTCTATTAGCAGTCAACTTCTCAATATATATAGCTTTCTTCCCCGTTTGGGGCCGAGTTTTGGAAAATTCGTTCTTAGCGGGTGTCTACATCGTATAAGGAACAGTATACTGTTTATTTTCAGAAAATTTACAAAGTGTAATGCAACAGGAAAAACTAAACATGATAGATCACAGAATCTTTTACGTAATGATACATTATAATACATATTATGCATGTGCTGTTCATAATCAAATGTACATTGTACACAAAGGACAACAACTTTTTGAGTACCTATTTTGGTTCTGGTTCAATATAGTTTGTCACATTCGAGTAGTGTCGTCTTAGTAGAATTTCGTCTTAATTCTGGAATAATGCTAAAGCTACGTTTTGCTAGCTGCGTGTACCGCGCTGCGTACAACGCTCACCTAACACGCCCAACACTGCTTTTGTAAGTTTTAAATCAGACCGTTTTCCTACAATCCATGCTACGCAGCATTGGACGGAGAACGCTCGTGTAAAACGTCGGCCGTGCTACGAGAGCAGTCAATCACGCGACGCCGTGCGGGAATGATTTGTTTTTATTGTAAAATATGGCGGGCAAAGAACCTCAACCAAGATTTACTGCATCTGAAGATGAGCTGTTAATTGAACAGGTGGCTGGACTACCCATACTATATGATGCAAAATTAACAGAATACGAAAATACGGAATTAAAAGATACAAAATGGAAACGAATTGGGGAAGAAATCAATAAAACAGGGTAGAAGAATTAATTTTTATAGTACATTTTTATTTCATGTCTAGTAATTATGACACATGATGTTTCCAGATTGTTATGCCATACGAGATAACATCTGCATATAATATTTACAATTAGTAATTAATAACCTATACTTGTATGTTGTCAGCTAACAGAACCTTCTGCAGTAAAAATATCTCCAAATAAGTTTCGTACTTGAAACCCATTTTATATGCTGCATATCCACCGCTTCTCTATAGGCCTCTCATATTCTCTGTAGGAAGTCACTTTATGAATGCAACAGGCCGTGCGTTTACCGCAGGCGTTTTGCGCTCGCGTTTGACGCAGCTAGCAAAACCTAGCTTAAGTCTAATTTTTTGAAGTGTCACGTTAGCGGGTAGAGTCTATGGACTATAGGGTAATGCAGGTCGAATATCCCAGATCTGCGATCTGACCGAGCTCGCCTATCCAATTAAAGATATGCTGACTCCATAGTGATATTTACAACAGGCAAATTCGAGAATATTCTCTGCGTCATAGTTCAAGGAAGGCCTTGATTACACTAAATAATGGTGCCAATCGATAACACCAAAACTAGCCTAGTTGTTTTTAAAAGGAAAATAAAACTTAACCTCATAATCATAGAATTAGAAGGGAGCGTCATTGATTGAAAGCCAGAGGATCTTGGACATACTAGATACAAAAGTCCTCCAGAGCAAGCATGAAATACAGATGACCAACAAACCCACAAAAGCCCTAATGCTGCGCAGAAATTTCGCTACATAACAGTTGATTACATGGCTACAGTGGGAACGATAATGAGATATGGGGCAATGGTATGTGGTAGCAGTACTAGTCCGGCTTGCACACGTAAAATTCTATCGAAAATCTAAACAAAGACTAGCCTATGTATGACTAAAACCTGAAATGAGAAGTGCCCCAAGGCTGCTATAGAACTAATCCTGAACTATAGTAATGGAGAGTAAGGCAATAAGGACAACATATATGATGACGGAAAAGACTGGAGAGGGAATCACCAAACGCAAGTATCGACCCCTTCTTGTAATTCAACACGCCTGGAACATGACTCAACAGGAGATGAAAAAAAGGTATAGCTCCGTACAAGAATTTAGCATAAAGCTGAGGTGCAAGAGTAAATGAGGCAAAGATACCATCCTAAGACGATTAGACGGGACATTCGAGGTTCTAGACCAGTGATGCCCAAAGTGGTCTTTATCGAACCACAGGGGTCGACGATGACGTGCAATGGGTCCATGTCAGCTAAAAAAAAATTTGAGTTCTATGAGGTCCACGATATTGAATCTCATTTAAGCTATGAATGCAATAATCCACATATACAGATTTATTACTTACTGTTCATGTGAAAACGTAACAAACAGACCGACACCACACTACGGTCTTGTATTCAAACTTATTTTCGCAATTATAATATTAGTAGCGGAGTAGGGATTTGATAATGCAATATTTCATCCAAATCTAGAAGATTTTCTAAGGATATTTTATACAAACAAATGAATGTGCTAAAAGTAAGAACACTTTGCATATATCAACGTCTAATCTACATGCATCTAAAAGTGGAAACTAAGTGCCTAGATCATGACTATCACACAAGAGCAGGTTACAATAAAGAAATCAAAATTAATGAATTCTACAGAACAAAATGTCAAAATAGTTTTTCCTTCAACGGACAAAAGTCTAGAACAAACTTCCGTTAGCATTGAGATCAATTATTAAAAGATTTAAATATGAAGTCTATACTTATCTCATTGATAAAGCCCACATATTTGTGAGTTGTCTCAGTGTTTCTTAATTATTGTTATATTGCTCACTCGAAATATAAATTATATTTATTATCTGACTAATAAATCGAAGTATTCAATTATCTACTGTACTATTGTAATTTATACGACACAATACAAACCTCTTGGAGTTTAGGTGTCTATTTTCCTGTATTCATCCAATACCAGTTTTGTTTCAATAAACATATTCTTATTCTCATTAATTTAATTAAATTTAATTACGTAGTAATTAATTTAGTATATTTCATGAAATTGTATATTAGTTAGGTGTTAGGCTATTCGTTTTGTAGTCTCTTTGAACTTGTAAAAACTTGCCCATAATGATACAAATATCATCAAGCTACCGGGTTAACTGCATATGCGCAGTAGAAATTCGTGTCCGTTCTTGTCTCAGAGTTTCGCAAAGACTGAGCAGACTTGCACTAACTTGTTCAATTCGTCAATGAATAAATACGAATGTCAGAGACAATCACGTTAATATATTTCCAAGTTTTGAAAAGGGAAAGTACCCGTTAAGAAAATAGTTTCAAAAGTATAAACTTGTTGTTAGGCTAGGCACATACAGATTGAAGTGAATCAAAGTTAAAGTGAATTAATTTCATTTTGTATGGGAGTGCTGGAGAAAACTACTAACGAAGAACTCAAGGTACAGTTCAGAAACGGATATCAGCAATTCTGGCTCCAAAAAGACATACCTGTTACATATCCTGTATCATGGAATATCTCGAGAAAGTTTTCAATTGCTTTTCCATCCTGATATCTAGTGGAAAAAGGTTTCAGCGCGGTTAGTAGAGTATGTGAAACATTTTGATCGAAAATTTCTTATGATTTAACGCGACCCCTCGGAAAATGTTTATTTTGGTGTATGAAACAGAGGTCCAAAATTTCTACCTCCTAAATTGACCGCAACCCCTTTTTTTCGCCATTTTGGGGTATTTTGGACATTTTTAGGAGAAGTTCGTCAAAAAAAAATTGCTATCTCCAGTTGTATTGAGAATTAAGAAACCAAACTGGAATCCTCTTATTGTCAATGCTTAAGGAACTCCCAGTTCAAATTTCAAGTTAATCCGACCTCCCCCTTCCTCGCAATAGATGTATATATATACATATATGCATGGGAACTTGCGTGACGGCTAACTCGGGCAGTTTTCAACCGATTTAGCTGAAATTGGGACTGAAGATAGGTTTTATGCCCTCAAAACTGGCCTCTAAATTTCAGGTTAAAATATCAAATAGTTTCTGAGAAATTAGTAAGAAGTACTCAATTTCTTAGCTAATTTTCAAATTGAGATATCTCATGTCCTTTTCATCCGATTGACATCTGCTTAGCGTCAAAATGTAGGTATTTGCATATATTTTTACGTGGTGATCATTGTTTTCATACTACATGAGCAATATGATACTATTTTAGGTGACAGATTCTGAGGCAAGTAGTATTTCCAGCAGTACTTCCAGTGTATACAGCGTGGCGAGTTCAAGTGGTCGGAAGAGAAGACAGCAATAATATTCAATAAATATGTACAATTAAAAAAAATTTAAAAAAATTGAAAAATTAAAAAAAAAAAAAGAAAAGGTGGACTCATCAGTAAGATGTCTACGAAATTTTTGAATTAACCGTTTCGTCCCAGGGTGTTTAATTATTATTCATAAACTACCCTATCTTATACGGCTTTTTTTTTATTTTTTTTATTTTGTTTAAATTTTTTTCAAATTGTACATATTTATTCAATATTATTGCTGTCTTCTTTTCCGACCACTCGAAATCGCCAATGTACACACTGGAAGTACTGCTGGAAATACTGCTTGCCTCAGAATCTGTCACCTAAAATAGTATCATATTGCTTATGTAGTATAAAAACGATGATAACCACGTAAAAATATATGCAAATACTTAAACTCAAATTTCGGAAACTGCTCAATATTTTAACTTGAAATTCGGAGGGCAGTTTTAAAGGCACAAAACCTACCTTCAGTCCAAATTTCAAGTAAATCGTTCGAAAACTACCCGAGTAAGCCGTCACGCAAGTTCCCATGCATATATGTATATATATACATCTATTGCGAGGAAGGGGGAGGTCGGATTAACTTGAAATTTGAACTGGGAGTTCCTTAAGCATTGACAATGAAAGGGTTCTACTTTGGTCCCTTAATTCCCAATACAACTGGAGATAGACATTTTTTTTTTGACGAACTTCGCCTAAAAATGTCCAAAATACACCAAAATGGCAAAAAAAGGGGTTGTGGTCAATTTAGGAGGTAGGAATTATAGAGTTTTGTTTCATACACCAAAACAAACAGTTTCCGTGGGGTCGCGTTGAATTATAGAAAATTTATCGATATCACTTATTTTTTGGTTTCACATACTTACTCTACTAGGTTGCCAATCTCCTAACAAAGAAAAAAGAAACAGAATGGACATCACTAACTGAGAAGATTTGAGAATAAACCTAACTAAATTGATGCCAAATGTTGAAAATTCATTATTAAATCATAGATTCATCCCTCCCACTAACTGTATTTATTTTTTGCTTAGCCAATTTATGTAACAGGTACTAAATCTTTAAAAGTGAGTAGCACTATACCAGCTGTCAAAATCACATTTGAACTTGATGAATTTGCATAAATTCAATTAGGTAAATAGGGTACACAAATCCAGAAACATGGCAAGTGGTCTACGAAACAAAAATTTTTAGAGCCCTCTGCTCTATGCCAACAGAATTATCTGGAATAGTAATATATGGGCCTAGAACAGAATACTTGGAACCTCAAACAGATCTAGAAGCGGATATTCACACTATAGGAAAATTTGTCCAGTTAAGTATAGAAAGAGACTTCCGTAGACAACAGATAATCATCATGTCAGACAGTCGAGCAGCCAACTATGCGCTGAGTTCTCATATAAACAGCCCCAATATGTTCTGGGAATGCTTATATGAACTAAGCGAACTAATAAAGAATAATGCGAATGAGAATTAGACGAACTTACGAAAAAAAAAACCGAAGAAACATTTGTAGGATCTGAATCCTTCTGCGGATTGAGCAGCACTACAATACTGGAAGAACTCAAGGAAGTAGATAGAAAAGATCCCATTACTAAATAGAAGCAATTGAGATAGGCAAACATACTTCTGGGATAACCAGAAGAGCTCTAACGATTAGTAACCTGAGTAAACTCAGAGAGCTAACGGGAATTCTAACCTGCAAAACCGAAGGGCAAGCACTGAGACCATATCAAATAGAAAACGATGACCTACCCAACTTGATTCCATCAGACATCCTGAACTTCCTAAGAGCTATAGGAATGGATGAACTGGTTTAGTCGTTGAGACTCCACGGACGTCCCAGCAGCAAAAAGAGATACAATATATCTTTTTACTGTAGCAGTGTGCAGACATTCCCAAAATATAATACGTTTGTTAGAACGCATCACAATAGTGCGCAAAGAGTTGAATTAATCGATAGAATAACTGGACCTTCAGATGAACGTGGCAAAATCGAAGAAACATACTTGAAGACAAATATCAGTTCATTCATATGAAGTTGCGGTGATTTCTTAGCAAATCACAAAGAATTCATACCTCGTACTCATCAGATGAAAAATATTTTTAATTGGTCAGACACAACTTTTGGGATATCACGTACAGTGAAAGAACCAGGAATTTTTTGAATTCATCAGTGACTATAGTTTTACCCTTTCCAATATACGTGGTATATCGTATGAAAGGAGTATTGAATTCGGCCTGAAAAAATATTTGCGTACTTTGAGGGATATATCTGTTTTGAGCATATTGGAATGGCGAACCATAATATTACTTTTGAAACCTGTCGATCGGAGTGAGTTTTTGAGTGAGTTTTTGGCACGTTGTACTGGTAACCCTTTATTTGATGTGCCAGAGTTTGATTACTCCAGACTATTTCGTTTCCTAGTAATAAAATGTGGTGACGTGTCGTGTTAAAATTGGAAAAACAATTTTAATTCTAGTAGCTCACCTGTATGAAGGACATCATCATTTACAATTTGGCCTCTTATCCGGTTTTTGTCTGGTAAGACAGTAGATTATTCTAAAAAAAAGGAAAGAAGACTCTTCCTAATATATGAAGACCCATTGCACTATTATCTGCGATCTCTAAAGTGATGGAGAAAGCAATCAATATCAAGCTCATCAAATACCTAGAGATCAACAAAATTGTGAATGACCGGCAATATGGATTTTGTCTACATAGTCGAGTCAAATAGGTATTTAATAAAGCATTTACGCTGATAATTAATAAAAGTGTTTTTCGGTTAAAAACATAATAAAAAATTTGCACAAAAAACTAACCGGTAAGCTTTTTTCTAGACGTCATCCCGAATCGAATGCACTTTGTTTCATCAAAATCGGTTCATATCGTTCGATTTTCGTAAGTCGGTCTGTTTTAATACCTATTTGACTCGACTAACAGGAGACCTGCTTGCCTTCGTAACACATGTATGGCAGTAATTTATAGAAAAACATGGGTAATTTCTTGCTGTATCATTGGATACCTCCGAAGTATTTGACTGAGTCTGGCACCAGAGCCTTCTTGGGAAACTTCCGTCGCTCACGAGTTTTCTCTCAGACAGATCACTCCATATGGTGATTAACAAAATATCCTCCGATACAGTGGCTATAAATGATGGTGTTCATCATGAATTCCTCTTGTCCCCAACTTTGTTTCTGCTTCATATCAACGATCTGCTAGAAGTGACCACCTGTCCTGTTCACAGCTTTGCAGATGATGGTACACTTCATACCGCTTTTCTCATCTAGGTTTGTGTCTTTTCCAGTAAGGCGGATCTCACAATTCTTAATATGATGGTGTTGGGTACAACTACTCCTATGGAGTCTTCCATAACAATGCTCGGGATCACCATCAATAGCACCTTCTCATGGGACGCTCATGTGAGGTCCATTGCGAAAACCGTTTCATAAGAACTTGGTTTTCTATTTCGTGCCAAGAGCTACGTTAGCAGCAGGTCCCCATAATCTACAAAGCACAGATTCTTCCGGTTCTGGAGTATTGTTCACATGTTCGGAGTTCAGCTCCCAAACAATGAAGCTCTTGGATTCTATTCAGAAGAGAGCTATCCGTTTGATTGATGATGTCACACTTAGTTCATTGACTTCTCTAGAACATCGTAAATTGGTGGAAGATCTCTCCCTTTTCTATAGATATATATCCATGGTTGATGTTCATCAAAAATCTTCGCTGAGAGATAGGCGAACTAGACGAGGTCAAACTAGTCACCCCTTCACTGTCAAGTTTGAGACCTGCCGAATTTCCTCCTACCAAACTTCATTATTTTATCGAACAGCGAAGAAGTGGAACTCCTTATCTAGTGACATTTTTCCCTATGCCTATGACCTCCGAACTTCCAAGAAAAATTCGAATACCCATCCCCTCTCCCTACATTCCACTGCTGGCTCACGCGATGTTCTTCGAACATTACAGGTTTCCCTCTCGTGTAGTAAAAGTATGAAAAAAATACATAAAGACCTAGAAATGGATGCTTATACATATTCCCACAAAAGTCCATTCTCCGAACATTTCCGAAACGAAAACTGTCGAACTATATTCCAGTTTTTCCAATCCTTGTGACTTGTTCGGAGGTAGGACGCCAAAGTGAGCCCTCTTTCAAAACTATGCACTCCGTTTTCCAATTCTCGCTCATTTCAATAGAACACAGAAGACGATCAGGAGGAATGTGTCTTGAAAATTCCATCAGAATTAACAAATTATTTCGACACTTGTATCAAAGAAAATTTTGAAAAACGTACATTTGATGTTATAACTCGGAAACGGAAAATCGGATGGCCAAAAACAAATAGTCGTCGGCTACCCTCAA
Organism: Endomychus coccineus; assembly: GCA_958510875.1. Classification (NCBI taxonomy): domain Eukaryota; kingdom Metazoa; phylum Arthropoda; class Insecta; order Coleoptera; family Endomychidae; genus Endomychus; species Endomychus coccineus. The sequence continues at coordinate 222,970,265 of OY294067.1, forward strand.
GTATTGTCTAAAAACATACCAAATCTCAAATTTCCACGTAAAAGTTTATTTTGAGGAAAATAATAATTAACACGGCGGCATGACTGCAATGGAAAATACCCGACCACCATAACAAACGCGGCCAACAAGTGCGTTTCACGGAAGTTATTACGAAAAAATTACACATGTTCCATTAGTTAAGTAAACAGTGGGAGAATTCATTTAATGATAAATATATGTCAAATTAATGTCAATAAATTTTAATTGTTCACTGCATTACCTATGTGCGTGAAACGAAACTATAGTGAAATGCGTAAGTGTGTATCCCAAACATATTGCGGTTAAACCAGATTAGTTTCCAGAATTTCGAGCGATTTAATTAGTTTGCGGTATTTTCTCAATGCAAGCTGACACAGGAAATTACTTATTTCGGATTCCAATATTTATAGAAACAAAGAAATCCCTGTGCGCAAGCATTTGAATAATTCGCTACGTGACCAACCTTGGGACAATGTCTAATTAAATTTGTATTCTTATTGAAACAATTTTATAATTTTAAATACAAATAATTACTCATAAATTGCACAATATTCTCATAATACTTAACATAATCATTATAAGTATCGGATAATATATATAACGGAATTATTTATGTCAATTTCTTTAACATTGAACATTCTACCTACATACACAATAACTTTGTTTATTAAAGTTAATGATTCTGATTAATAAACGTTTCCACTCCATCGATTCATGAAGTATGTATATGCTCTCCAATCCACATTATGTTGAATGACATAATAATTCGGAAAATGTTCTATCCGAAGATGTGAAAATAGTCTATTTTGTTAAAAGTCGACGCTTGCAGACTAGATTGCTTTCCACAATGTGCCAAGACATGGGCGCCAAGGACAAGTCACTACTTATCCATACCAAATTCAGATGGTTGTCAGGAAGATTGTTGAATTTCTAGATAATTGAGAATCTTTTTTACAGATATAAATAACTAATTTCAAGAGTTTTTACAGGAGAACTAATCTTTTCATATCTGGCAGTACTTGAATGATATATTTCACAGTCGAATGATCCCAATATTAGTTTTCAAGGCTATTAGAAAAACATTTTACGGTTGAAAGATAAAGTCAATGGCTTCAACAAGCATCTTGATATTTGAATTATTCTCCTTAAAAAACGCAATTTTGTCGCATTTACTTCAACATCTGATTATATAGTCAAAAATATGAACTCAAAATTATTGTTGTTGATCGTGTTTTTGAAAGCATGAAAACACATTTACATCAATCGAAATTACAGTTACTAGAATATTTTGCAGCTGATAACAATGATTTCTCGAAAAGATGTATTCTCAATCAGTTCGAAGAAAATGTTGTTGAAGCTGCCAAATTTCCTGCTGAGATTCAACTGACTGAATAAGATATCATCTGAGAAACTCTAAAACTGCAATTTTCTTCAAGAGAGATTAGATAAGTTTTGGCTTCCACGATCTTGTGAGTATGAAAGCCTAATAACAGATGCTGTAAAATCATATGGGCCACTTCTTCCTTTTGCGAAAAAGGCTCGTCTACGGTGGTTTTAGAAACTAAATAGCTGCAGAAATCGTCTGTTATTCTTGATGATAATTTACTTATGTGTGTTTTTAATGTTGCTTCATGTATAGAAAAACAAACTCAATGATTGCATTGATTAATTAATTAGCACATCTTTAGTAATTGTTTCATTAGGTAGGTACTACAACGTTACCAAACTAACATCAATATTCCTAATATGTAACAATTATAATTTTAATAAAGATTCTTCACCCCGATATGAATTATATATAAATTTTCGAGAAATAGGTCACACTAACACATATGTTTATTATTTTTGTCTTGACGTACGTTTCGGTCTCTCGATCGTCATCTTAAGACTTATTATGTCTAGAACGGAACTACTTAAAACTAATTGTATTAGCACAAAAAGTCTATCACACCAATTTCAAATCAAAATCCCTAAATCTGGAATCTCTAAACAATATTTACAAAAAAGAATGTATGTGACATAAGTATAGCACAAGAAGCGTACATGTTAATAGATTTTATAGACTCCAATAATTAAAAATATTGAAAATTAATTATTTTGGAATATGAAACTATATAACAAAAAAAAAACGTATAAAAGTAAATGATTCAAAAGTGTAAAATAAATATATACAGAACAATCAAAAACATTGGAGACGTGTGAATAGATATAAAATTAATCACACTTGGTATAAATAAAATAAATTAAGATTACATATAATTCGAAAAATTTAGGATTTCCAAGTAAAAACAAAATTTTTACATTTACGATCAATTAATTTGTCATCTACGAACTCTATAAAGTACAAAGGATTATTTGAGATAAGAAAACAATTGTTAATAGGCCTGCACCATTTATCTGTTATAGTGGATATGTTGGAAGATGGTAATCTTCCTCAAAACGTGTTGTGCAAGACAGCCAAAGCGGTATGAAAATACGCTAGCTGTACACTTTCATCAGTTAGTGCTTATTGCTTATTTCGTCAACCACCAACTACAAAATATTTCATATACGAGGCCAAGGTGAAAAGTTTCTGAAAATTGAAACAGATGGCGCCACAATAGAAAATCTCATGTGATATTTGTGATATTTACCATCTCTAAATAGAACACATCAAAATTTTCGGACTGATGTTTCATTCAGCTCTATTTTGACACCCATCAAAAGCAAGCAACCTTAAAGATTTTTGAAAGCATGGAAAAGAGTGAATGTTGCGTCTTGATTAAACGTTATTTCTTGCGTGGAAAAAATATCACGCAAACCAAAGCATCGCTTGTTAAACAATTTGGGGATTTTTCACCATCAATTTGAACGATTCACTACTGATTTTCGTTGTGGTAGTATAACCACAAAGAACTCCGAACGTACAAGAAAAAAAAGCAAATTCCACCAACCTTGCTGAACATTGATTTGATTATAACCATCAATTTGATTACAAAAATGTTAATATTTCAACTAAGGAAACCCATTATTATAAAAGATCTATTCTGGAGATGATTCACATAAAACGTGACTCCAAATCTATAACTAACTTACTTAAATTATCTTAAATTATCCATTATTCTGCATGTGCCATCCCTATGACACCAATGGCGCCCGTACTAAATATGATATTTTCAATTCTAGTCTAAAACAGATTGCTCGTCTACTGCAAAGAAACAATATACATACTTTTCAGCTCTCTCTTTCCTCTTTTCCTCTTTGTACATTGCTGTGATAAATATTTCTGGCTATTTTCTTTTGTCTCCTCTCGGACTAGATTATAATAGGGTTATTTAGATTTAATTTAGATAATAATTGTTAATATATTATTCTTCTTATGCATTGTCCTGATCTTCGATTGGGTTTATACCTGTTGATCAGTATAAGATAAAATGAGTACATAAATCATAGGACAGATATTCAGACATTAAGTCAGATTCATACTGAATGAATTAATTAAAACCCTTGCAAATTCTCACATGCGTCTTTATAATGTTAAAATTATATTTTAGGTAGAATGTCAAAAGCATATTTCCAATAAGGTCTGACAAACCTTTTTCCATTACCTCATAAATCTTAACATCTGGTTCGAAAGTAGATACTTGAACGTAATGTTCTTGTTTTCAGTCGTTCTTAGACTTTGTTGAAATGAGTTCGTATTTCATGAGAATATTAATGAACAGTGGATTCTCGATATATTATACATATAACATTGATGTGTTACAATTTCCATTATTCGTGTATCTGTTCGATTCGGCGACATTATTATTATTTGAAATTGGTGCGATAAGAACGCTTTGTGCTAATACAGTTAGTTTTGAGTAATCCCGTTTTAGACATAATAAGATTTCTGATGATGGTCGTGAAACCGAAACGTACGTAAAGACGAAAATAATAAACATATGTGCTAGTTTAACCTATTTCCCAAGAATTTATATATAATATGTAACAATTAGTTATAACATGAAATTCATTAAATACTAAAAGAATTTTTCGTATATCCACATCATTTTTTGAACGGATTGCGACCCTCCCAGTTTGAGAAACAATAATAGTTGAAAGAGTGAAATTATGCTGCTGCTGGAATACCTATGCAAATGATATTTCCGGTATCAAGAATAAATTTGTTATTTTTGATCTTTTTCCATGAAGTAGGAAACCTGCGGATCGACTAAACAAGTAATAGTATACAAAGCAGGTAAATAAAGCAGACACCACCAAGTCATACAGTTTGGAGCATCTCTTGACCGCAAAGGGGTACTTTATAAATTAGCCTTCGAGTCAATCAAATACGCTATCGATGAGCATGGGATAGAACCAATGGCTTGCCAATAAATCGACTAATTGGTCAGAAATACAGATTACTAGCTCACCCCTGCTGTGGTGGTTGGTCATGAACCATACCTAGTCAAAATGGGAATAGAAAGTCATATAATATTCAAAACAATATGCGGATCACTTCCCAATTCTCATCCTAGGTAAACTCTGGAGCAGAACATCAGTAATAATGCAAAATGCTCCAGCTATTATCGAGAATTGGTAAACAGAAGCCATACAAACTGTGAATTCGAGCAAAACCGCTTATCATACTGAGAAAAAACAGGGCTATTCGGGAATTCTGGATCTTCAGTACTTCGGCAATAAATGGGGACTGCAACGGAGGAAAATACACTGATTGATCACCTAGCCCCTTAAACTGACAGTCATTTATACCTTCTTAATATGGTGGCATAAGGCACAACCAATGAATAATCGAAGCAAACTAAGCAAAATGCAGCCCTTAGAGATGACTATGGACACTCTACTGGGTTCAACCCCTTTACATATAGTAGTGGAGGTAGAGTCTGATAGAGCAGCATATAGAATGCAAAAAGGTGGTTTTGGAAAGTACACAAGCTCAACCAAGTGAGTATGTTCAGAAAACTCAAAGGGAACATTTGGTACACTGATGCATCGCAAACAGAAACTTACACTGGAATCTGGTTTCCCAAGAATAAGACAAGATATCATAGAGGAAAGGATTCAGAAAAATGAAAAACAGGATTGCACTTATTAAACTTTGATATAGCAACAGCAACAAAACTTAGAAATATTTCTCACATCAAAGGAATCTACAGATATAAATGCTATTTATAATAACTATTCTGAATTTTGAACAAATCAGAACTATGTTTCAAACTTTGTGAGATGGAATTATCTACCAAATTTTCTCTACGTATCTATAGATTTCATAGAAATTAGCAAACTTTGCGTTGTATTAGCTATCTATATTTATTCTGAGCTATGTACATTATTGTATACAATTTTGCATGCTCTATATTAATAAAGAATACCTATAGAGTTATAGACGCTACACTGATTCATTCTGATTGGGTTTATATCAGCGATGTATGATGATTTCATAAGTCCAAGTAAGATTTGACAATAATGGGGAGGGGGGGTATAATTGGGCGTTCTATTAATAGGCGTCTATTTAGGCGTCGATTAATGGAAGTTCGATTCAACGATATAGGAAATATTCATGTCCAAATAATTATGTTATGTGGAGTTATGTTTTCTCTATTACTACTCAATTCAACAACAAAACATTTCTCGATCGACAGAATAGTGTTTGGAAATGTAACACAAAATAAAATGAATGGTAATAAATAATAATAATAATTCCGTAACCTGTACTCCTTTCTCGGCGATCCCGGATGATGTTCGGTCTGTGTGATCCATATATATGTCCAAAGATATGATAGACGGAGGTGCTTTCATTTTTTGGCTTCTCTACATTAGACCTATTGGTTTGGTGTTATGGTAGTGTGAGCGATGTAATATCCCTTTTCCTTGTATTCCTATATTTTGCACACGGATCCACCGTCTCACGCACTAGCTCCTCTTCATCGATGTTGTATTCAACTATTACTTTCTTTCCCGTTTGTTGAACAGTTTGTTCTCTTTGTTAAGTTCTTCATACACATTTCGTGTATTTTATTCAACTGGAATTACAGTTAATCCACCTTGTATGTGGCATCTCTTTTTTTTGCCGAGCTGATTTCCAGCTGCTATGAAATATCCATTCATTTTGCGTACGTTCATGATTTTCCTAAGACAATTGAAGCCATCTCCATCAACGTTGCCGGTGGCCAATAAGAATTAATTCTTTTTTATCTAATTTATCTACCGATGACGGTCGCCATTTACATCATAACATTATTTTTCGGGTCGCGAAACTTTCCCACGTGCAGCTACAACCCTGGACCTCATGAAAATAACTTTCTATCAGGTCAAAAGTTCTTATCCTCAGACAGCTATTATGATGTGATGTCGCACGCTGAACATAAAAAGTTGTGATTAATTGATAACGTGACTTCCCTCACTTTTTTATCAAATTAGCTATCGAACACTCCTGCCAGTCAAATTTGAATGATTGTAGGAATAGAAAATATAAAGGAAATAATTCATTAACTGCTAATGAAAGATGCTAAATTGTACTCTATGTTACATTCACATTCTTTTCAAATGGTGTAGGTACATAATGTATTTCACATCTTTATGTTTCATAGTGACAGCAGCTATCATATTCAATTTTCTCATTCTTCACGCCATAATATAACCTTGTTCTATACTGACAGTTGCTGTCACACGAACTATGACAATTTTGATCACTTTAGCAAGTTAAATATATACGTGTTATGTATATATTTATAACCAAAACAGACAAGATGTCGGAAATACCACTCGCAATAGGGTTACCGAGCCGAAAAACAATTCAGTGAGTTACGCATTGAATATTGAGCTAATGTCTTTTTCTTGAATATTCAAAATGTCGGCAATAATCGTGAAATTATGATTATGTTCCTATAGCAGATTCGCGTATAGTCTTCTTTTGAGAGCCTGTAACTTCTCGAATGTTCTTTAAGCCTCACACGGAAACTTCATTCAGTTTGTTCTATGTACAAGGCATTAGATCATCACATCTCAGCCTTAAGCTCCAAATTTCTTTAAATTATCTTTCTCAGATTTTGAATTATTAATATATAAATTATTTTTTGTTTCAAAGGCGACGTTTTCATTCTGGTTTCCAACTAGTTGAGATATTGTTTGTGACTGTTTACCTAAATAGTGTTAGACATGCTAAATTTGATTTGATATTATTATTAATCTGCGGATAAATTAAGTTCAGTACTTTTTTATTAGGTTTATTACGAAGTATTTTATATATTATATTGCCATCATAACCGTTATTTTAAGCAATATCTATGATTCGGTTTAATTCTAAATGGAAATTATCTTTACAAAGTGATATTAATTAATGTATGTATCATAGAGTTATATGCTGATAACTTCTATGATTGTGGGTATCTATCTATCTGGGGAGGTTTGTGATAAATAACGAAGGTGTGGTGATTATTTGTATGTGAAATGGTCATATCTAAAAAGTGTAAAGTAGATGAACTGGACTACTTCTGCGACGGGATATCCGGTCTCCACTTCCGGTCTAGCTGTCGATGTGCATCCGGTGCATGAGCTCGTCCTTATCAGTTTTGAAAGGATGTAGGTGATAAGGATTTTATTTTATTTGTAAAGAGTCTACAGGGTGTGTTCAAAAAGTGTGTCACATGTACAGAGTCACGTGACTAACACATGACAGCATGGCGGCCCTAAGGTCCAACTGTCATGGCGACCATAAGGACCAGCTGTCATGGCGACCATAAGGTCCAGCTGTCATGGTGACCATAAGAACCAGCTGTCATGGCGACCATAAGAACCAGCTGTCATGGCGACCATAAGGACCAGCTGTCATGGCGACCATAAGGACCAGCTGTCATGGTGTGCATAAGGACCAGCTGTCATGGCGACCATAAGGACCAGCTGTCATGGCGACCATAAGGACCAGCTGTCATGGCAGCCATAAGGACCAGCTGTCATGGTGGACCTAAGGTACAGATTGCTTCGTAGAGATGTCACCACCAAGTGACAGCTGTCATGGCGGACCTAAGGTACAGACTGCTTCCTGGAGGGGGCTCCGCCACCTCTAGGAAGTAATCTGTACCTTCGGTCCAAAAGGTACAGACTGCTTCATGAAGATGTCACCATGACAGATGCCATCGAAGGTACAGACTGCTTCGTAGAGGTGGCGCTACCAGTTCGACTCACCCGACTCATGCGTCTCATGCGACTTTAGCAAATGAAAGATCTACACTCGGGAATCATCGGTTGCAACGTTTCGGTCTCACGACCATCATCAGACTCGTTCTAGTTTGCATTGCTGGTCTTAATTATCGACGGAACAGTTTAGTTCAAGATGAAGTCGGTGGTGGTTGACATTCAGAGCTTCCATATCTCTCACCATACAATGATAGTTAAGGAACTAGCTTTGTTGGATTGTGAAAAGAAGCTAGAAAAATATTTTCTATTCAAGCCACCCACACCGCTAAGTGAACTCTCAGAAAATCAAATGAAGCAAGTGATGTTTTGCGAAAAGTATCATGGGATTTCATACAACTCTGGATATCAGGACTATATTCGGATGGAGGAAATTTTCAAGGAAAATATTGATCCAAATAGCATCATATACGTTAGTGGTGTGGGCAAAGCCAAATTCATAGTGAAGATTCTCAAAAAATTGGGGTTCGATCGTCAGGTGAAAGTGTTGAATTTGAAAGGCAGCTGCCCACAATTTGTTCGAGAAAACTGTAGATATATCTGCCTTCATCACTCTACCAGCAATAATTCTATGTGCTGCAGTGTAAACAGCTGGAAATTGTTTGAATATGTTACAAAGGAAGATGCCCATCTGGATATATTACGAGGGTTTCAAAAAATGGGTATGGGCGGCACTCCACCGAACTGACCAGTATTGATATGTCTTCGGAAGAATACGCACGTAAACTGCTTGAATTCCATATGAAATTAGTAGCACTGAATAAAGACATAAAATTTTACGAAGATAAAAAGTTAACTATAAATCAACTAGGCAATTTGAGTATAAGTGTAGGAGATGGCTGTGCTGAAATCAAATTTCATAATCCTAACAGCGATATTGAATGGGGTCCTATATACAAACGTACCACTCCAAGTGAATCGAATTTATATATGTCCCAACAAGGATGCCTTCGCAGAAAAGGAATGTAATCGAACTGAATGGCAGCCTATGGACCATCAACTAGTTAATGAAAATCACCTAGAGGTATTCTCATACGTTATTCCTAAAAGGATGTTAGCAACTTTCAACTATAAACTCAAGTTATTATTCCATGATGGTAGTGAGGGGGACGTAGTGAATTGGCATCAAACTATAGTCCCAACACCTGTGACGGCAGCAGCAATCAATTGTCAAAGCAATGTATCTGAAGCCCAACCAACACCACTCCAACCACCACCACCACTACCACCACAGAAAGAAAATGAAATCTATGCTATGCAATGTTTCAATCTTAGTGCATTATCAGTTTTACTACTAAAAATCCTCATTAAAAATGTAAAGAAACATATTAATAGTAAATAAATAATGAAAGTATCGCTATTGTTTGATTTTGAATAGGAGATAGGGAATCAGTTAGATACAAACATTTAACTTTTAACTTTTTATTCATGAATACACACACAAAAAATATTTTACAAAAATTCCTTAAAAATATATACAATATAAACACCTAAATCTAAAAATTATTCCCTAAAAACTCCACAAAAAAGGCCATACCCCGTGCTGTGCGCATTTCATCCATCTGCGAAAACAAAGAAAAATAACTTTAGTTGATAAATGATAATAATAATAATAATAATAATAATAGTGTGTGTTTGATTCACTCACTTTTTCTTTCAATCGATTTAAATCGTGAGGTAACCCCACCACCAAGGAACATTCTCCATCTAGAGGTGAAACCAAATACCTACACCCCTCCAAAACCCGCAGTTGTGACATCTGTAATTATGAATAAAACAAGGGTACCTACTCATTAAATAATAAAAAACATCAGCATAAGGTAAACATACTTCAAACATCAGCTCCGCCAAGTAGTGGCGGAAAGCATGGATACAAAATCCCTCGTAAATCTGCTGCTGCTGTGGAGGAGGTGTCGGTGAAGGTGCAGGTCTTGGGGTAACCAAATCATCGATTGAGCTATCAGGAAAGTACAATTAGAATTGAAATAATTCTAGAGTTAATACGAATACATACAAAATGCCTGGGGATCTCGCTGAAGACGGTGGGGTATCATAGGGAAGTTGGGTAGGTAGTTCGTTTAATCTGTAATTATTAAAAATTAGTAGCAAATATTTCACAATAGAAAAATCACATACACTATATCATGCATATCCAGCGGGGGAGGCGACGACAGCGACTCTGCTGATGGAATCTCTAGACATCTGTTGGAAATGAGAGTAATTTAGTAATCAAAAATTATATAAATTGGGGAAAAAAACATACGTCAAGTCAATTATTTCTTGAGGCTCGTCCAATTCTGGGAATAAATCTTCAGCATCATCAGCTGCCGCCAATTGATCGAGATGTAACAATTTTTGCCTAATTTCCTCCTCAGAATAATCACTGAAAACAAATTAATGCACTTATGATATATAGTGAGATTGAAATGAAATAGAACAACTTACTTGTCAATCATCCACCGACGCACTTGCGTTTTCGTAAATATATCCAACCTGTTAGTCAACTCTTGAACATAATCGTCAAATTTACCCATTTTCACTATGTCACACACCCAGCTTACAAGAATACTATTTTTTTCCCTATGAAGTACCTAGAGTTTTATACACACAATATTTAATCTAAAGTCCTACGAATTAAATTAGTTCCCAGGAAAAATGATAAAGTTGTTATCGGTTGAGGAAAAAAAAAATGTATGCGGATAAATATTTCAAGGAAGTTTCTGCAATCACGCGATTTCAAATAGAATGTAACATCCTGCTTGTGGTTGTAGATCTTACCAATATGAATATAACAGTCGACCGAGACTTCCTGCTTGTGGTTACAGTTAACTTATTATCATAATATAGCAGGCGACGAGACATCCTGCATACCGTGTGAACTAACAGGAAAGTGATAAGAAGTTTCTATAAAACTCGATGTGCGCATACCTCATACCATTATCAAATCATTATTCTACTAGCTTCAGAAGTGTCTAGACGTGTTTTGTGAGTGCTTAAATCAAGGTGAGTTTATTTATTGACTTGAATATTATATTCATATGCAGAGTTAATTTCTATGTAGGGAATATTTATTTTGCTTTTCTTGAAACTGTGCAGGCTAAACTTTAACTTTTTGAAAGTATTTATTGATCTTCTTTTATACAATTTGATTGGGTAAATATTAATAATAATTTGGGGGTATTTATTGATCTTCTTTTATACAATTTGATTGAGTAAATATTAATAATAATAATTTGGGGGTATTTATTAATTTTCTTTTATTCAATTTGGTGTGGTAAATTCAACACACAAAAATAATTCTTCACTTCTAACTTCCATCGATTTGTTTTAGATTTAAAAATAATTTAAAAAATGGATTTCTCCAAATTGAACCAAATCTCACTCTTGCAGAGGGCAACACCAACAAAAATCTCCGATCTGAAATTGGACGTACCACACGCAATTTTAAATTTAAAAATAGTGCATACTAAATTTGGGGAGGCTGTTTTGGCTGAATTGGAAGGAGAGCGATCGGTTTTCCTGCCCAAGAGAGTAACACCAACGCTTCTCCCCCTCATCGAAGATATCAATAAAGGGCAGAACACAGCTCTAATATATCGGGGGGAAGAAGCCATCGGGACAGAAAAATCCTGCTCAAAAATTGAATTCGTAGAATTGTCCTCCCCTAGAAGTTGAGAGCCTTCCAGCACCACCACCACCACCAGGGAACAACCCTCCTGTGTACTACTACTTTTATACATTTCATAAGGTAGGCTGCTTGTTTATTATAAAAAAAATATGGTTTCAATCGCTAAGATGAGTGGGGAGATCGTTAATATTATCAACGAGGCTCAAAAGGATTTATTAAAATCAAAATTATCCCCTCAGGAAATAACGAAGTGGATAGGTTTCTGTACTAAGTACATTAGAACTTTTTCTAGACATATAACAAAGGATACTTTGAACTTATCGTGTAAGAATCAATTGCAATGTAATATCGGCCATTTAAAAAGATTCAAAATTTTATTAGAGATCCGAAATAAACCCCCAACAACTAATAAGAACCGTAGTGAGCGAATTCGTTGGGAGGATGGTAAATGTGCATTTTCCCAACGAATTCGAACTGGCTTTATAACAAACATTTCTCATTTAGACCCATTAAATTTTTTATATGATGCCTTTCATCTGTTTCACCCTAGAATCACCAAAATTTTACATACTTACAATTTTATCAAGGTAAACACTACTTTTTGTGGGGAATATATGCGACTTAATGCGATCGACGAGCTTATCCAAACAGAATATAAATATTTTCATACAAAATCCGCCCCAATAGATTCTTTTACAAATTTATTGGAGTGGTTCAAGGAGCATGTTATCGATAAACTCCAAGTAAAGCTGGATGATTTTTTGGAACGAGACTCGGGGTGGAGTCTTAGGGAGGTTATCAGTTTGGGCATAAATATTAATAAACATGAAGTCATCAATTCTGGGTCCTCTTATATAGTTCTCCCAAAAGAGATACTTCAAAAGCATGCTATTATTAATGTTAAAAATTATGACGAATACTGTTTTGCATGGGCAGTAACAGCGGGACTAGACCCGACAGCTATGACAGCTAAGAATTCAAGTCGTGTTTCTTCATACCCCCATTTTAGTAATGTTTTAAATTTACAAAATCTAACTTTTCCCCTCCCTATATCTCAAATTCCAACTTTTGAGAAGAATAACGATATTTCAAGTCATGTGTTTGTTTTGGAATTATGTGGAGGAGGAAGAGGAGGAGGTAATGAGCAGGATGAGGAACAGGGAGAGAAATTTAAGGTTCTCCCTGCATATTTAACTAAAAATAAATTAGATAGACATTTCAATTTACTGTTAATTCAGGATAAATATTATCGAGATGTAGAACCTGCGAAATCCCCAAATTTTATTGACCCCACAGTTAAATTTCACTATTGCCTAATCAAAAATTTATCAAGACTTGTAAATTCGCAAATTAGCTCACACAACAAAACTTATTTGTGTGATAGATGTTTAAATAATTTCAAGAGTGAGAATAAGTATAAAAATCACGTTGAGGATTGTGGTAAAATGAACATGTGTAAAATAACATTCCCTCAGGATGATTATTTAAAATTTAAGAATCACTCAAACAAACTACCCATACCATTTATTATTTATTTTGACTTTGAGGCTCTCCTATTACCTATTCAGAACTGCCCTCAATCTAATGTAAGTTCATATACGAACAAAACTCAACTACACGAGGCGTATAGTGTTGGCTATTATTTAAAATGTCAATTCAACAATTCTCTATCACGATTTGATAGCTATAGAGGATCAGACCCAGCCAAATGGTTGACAGATCAGTTAGATAAAATTGGAGAATTTATTGATCTAAAACTTAAATCTATTGTACCTATAGACTTGAATGGTATTAGTTTACTTGATATTATGAAGGAAACGAAATGCCATATTTGCGAGAGACAGAAGAGGGGGATGTTCGGGTTAAGGATCACTGTCATTTTACGGGTAAATATCGAGGTCTAGCCCACCAAGATTGCAACCTAAATTATAAATATCGATTCGTGGTACCTGTTGTGGCTCATAACCTCAGCGGGTACGATATGTTTTTGCTAATTCGAGATATTGCCAAAACGTCCAAGCAGAATATTCAAGTACTCCCCATCAATAAAGAGAAGTATATAAGTTTCACTAGAAGCACCAAAAATTCTGTGGTTAAATTCCGTTTCATAGATTCATGTAGGTTTTTAGATTCAAGTTTAGATAAATTAGTTTCTTATTTGAATGTGAGTGACTTGAGTATTCTGAAAAGCGAGTTTGCGCACTTATCCGATGAAAAATTTAAATTATTAACTCGTAAGGGAGTATTTCCCTATGAGCACTTAGATGATTGGGGTAAATTGAACGAGGAAAATCTTCCTCCAATAGAGAAATTTTTTAATAAATTACGCGACGAATCGATAAGTGAGGATGATTATAGGCATGCTCAAACAATTTGGACTAGTTTTAATTGCAGAAATTTAGGCGATTATTCTGATTTATATTTGAAAACAGATGTTTTATTATTGGCGGATGTATTTGAGAATTTCCGCAGCAAATGTATAGATCTTTTTGCTTTAGATCCGGCCCACTATTTCACGGTTCCCTCCTTCACGTGGGACTGTATGTTGAAATATACAAATGTGTCTTTACAATATTTGGAAGACATCGATATGGTCTTATTTGTGGAGAAGGGAATTCGCGGAGGTGTAAGCCAATGCAGTAATCGATTTGCAAAGGCCAATAATAAATACATGAATAATCACGACCCCGAAAAAGAGACAAGTTATCTCATGTATTTCGATGTATGCAATCTATATGGGTGGGCTATGATTCAATATTTACCCTATGATGGGTTCGAGTGGGTTGAAAACCTCGATGATGTAGACGTCAGAAACGTCTCAGACGAAAGTCCAATTGGTTACATATTGGAAGTTGATTTAGAATACCCACCTGAACTACATGATCTACACAAAGATCTCCCTCTTTGCCCGACACATACAGCACCACCCAACAGCAAATTACCTAAATTATTAACAACTCTCCACAATAAAACTAAATATATCATTCACTATCGAAATTTAAAACAATGTTTGGCGCTGGGGATGGTGCTGAAAAAAGTCCATAGGATTTTAAAATTTAAGCAAGCCCCGTGGCTTAAAGCGTACATAGATCTTAACACTAGATTGAGGGCAGCTTCTAAGAATGCGTTTGAAATAGCTCTCTTCAAGTTGCTGATCAACGCAATTATCGGTAAATCTATGGAAAATGTACGAAAGCATAGACTAGTTAGATTAGTTAATAAATGGTATGGACCCTATGGGGCTCGCTATTATATTTCACAACCTAATTTCAATAGCAGTCAGATATTTGAGGAGAATTTGGTAGCCATAGAACAGAATAAATTAGAAGTCCTATTTAACAAACCCATTTATGTGGGGATGTCCATTTTGGACATTTCCAAAACTTGCGTTTACAATTTTCATTATGGCTTCATGTTAAAATTATATAAAGACCCAGGATTGATGCGATTATGTTACACTGATACTGACAGTTTGATTTACCACATTATAACGAACGATGACATTTATGAGACAATTATAAATAAGAATATTGAAAAATTTGACACTAGTGATTATGCCCTAGACAACCTCTTTAAGATTCCCCTGGTTAATAAGAAGGTAGTAGGCTTAATGAAGGACGAGAATAAAGGCCTCCTCATGGATAAGTTCGTCGGTTTGAGGGCAAAAATGTACAGCTTCACTGTTCAAAATCAAAATCGTGATGATGACGTCACAAAGAAAGCCAAAGGGGTGCGCGAGTATGTCTTACGGAATACGATAACATTCGAAGACTATGTTAGATGTTTGGAAGAGAACATAGAAATGTATCGCGTGCAGAGATCTATCCGCTCTTTCGACTTAAAGCTTTATACCATAGAGCAAAACAAAATCTGTTTGAGCCCCTTTGATAATAAAAGGGTAATATTGAGGGACAAAAAAAGCACTCTACCTTATGGCCATTATTCTTTAGGTTAGAATTAAGATTTTTTTTTTGTTTTCAATTATAAAAGATATATGTATTTTTTTTTTTTTCAAATTATAGGTTAAGTTGTTATTATTATTATTATATTATATTATATTATATTATATTATGTGTACTTTTTTTTTTCCAAGTATTTTTTTTTATCTAAGTAAATATTTTATGTGGAAGTTTGGATGTTTTAATAAAACCAAAAATAATAGCATCAATTCTTTTATTGTTCTAAATCATACAGAACTTTATTCTTATAGAAAAATAACATTTCTCTAAGTGTATTGCTTAATAAACAGTCGAGCGAAATACCGATGAAACAATACAAGAGGGCCATTTCATCGGGCTGCTGCTGCTGCTGTGGGTCTCTCATACTTTTAATCATATCAATAACATTATGATAGTATGTGGAAAATCCAAAATGTTCGAGAAAAGACACTCGATGCAATAGCACTCCATCGTTGATTCGAATAATTTCCCGAACATCTTCCTCACACAACCACACATGGATATTATGCTTTGTAACTTGAAGTAATTTAACATTATTGAAGTACACAAGTTGGACTATTTGGCAGTATTCATCAGATAATATGGGTGTAGCATCGAAATCTGATCGTAAACTTGCGAAGAACTCGATGATTTTCACTCGAAGAATATCGATTAAATCGATCCATTCTAGCAGGCTAAAGCTGAGTTTGCAATTTTGAACGTATTGAACGAGTGAGATTGTAGGTGAGAAGGTTCGTACAGGACTCAATCCACATTTGATTTTATAACTTGCCCCCACCAACGGGTACGTTGTATTCATCAATAGGAATGGTTCATCTTGTGCCTTCATCTCGAACTCTTCTAAAATATGATCCAACTCAGAACAGTTGCTGCTGCTGCTGCTGCTATCTTCATCAACACTAGCCTGGGACAACATCTTATTAAAACTGTTCTGGATTGTTCGATTCACCAGAACCTAACCCTCGCTCACAAAATATTTACTTGCACATGCGCAGGTCATTAGCAGCATATTTCTTTGATTTGATTGGAAGTTTGGATGAGAACATCGAAGCATAAAACTTGAAGTGTGGGGGGAGGAGAAAATTTGTGGTGTTGGTTGCGTAGTCCATCGACTATGTATGAGTCAAAGAAGAAAGTTTTATTAGAAGTTCCTCTACGAATCCCTCGTAGATCCATTATTTCACAGCGGTAAGGCAGAAGCGCGATCCGATAAAAGTCAACATCAATTTCATGTAGCACTTTGAAACAATCAAGTATATAGGACCGAGGTTTTGGGGTTATTCCAGGAATTTGATGTAATATAAATTTCTTCCATCTATTTTCGTATATAAAGTAGCCTTCAACATTCATATCAATTATCTTCCAATCGTTTTCGGGTGGGTTGAAATCTCTCCCAAAATAGAAAATATCCACATAACCACATTCCTTCACAGCCCCAATAACGAACGTTACAAATTCTCCGGCGATTATCCAATTTTTAGATGATAATTGTAATTCTTCAAGGGTTTCCATCAAATTTGGAGGACATGCTACACTTATAAATTGTTTTGCATCGTACACGGTGGTAAGTACATTATGAACAAAACTGTTGTATAATTGCAAAGACATTTTCACGCAGACTGATTCGATTATTTGACTTCCACTGGGTTGAACCACCAGTCAAATATTTTATTAGGAAGACATGCGCAGCAGTACATTATACAACATCAGAATTTTCAATCCAACTTTTCTCTTTTATACCATACCATTTTACATACATTTTATCACCCTTTTTTCGAAGCACCTTCTCAATCAAATAAACATCTGGCTGTTTGGTTTTCTGTAATTCTTCCTCGTAGAAACAGCCGCTGATTGGTGCGTTAGTCATATCTTCTAGTAGATATGTGACCGGGTTGGTAATTTTAACTTTGATGATTTTAAATAATTCCGCACTCCAATTGGGCGTAAATCCCTTCTCAAAAATATGTTTAGCTTTACTTATTCGCACAATATCCCCTACGTGGTATTTGTGAGGTAGGGCCAACTTAATGTGCGAGTAAGATTGCTTCAATATGCGACTTTCATTCTGTTTCGTAACCTTAAACGGAGCCATTTTTATAGTTCTATGTTTACGATGATTATATTTTTCGGTGACTTCAGGGAGTGTATCCACCCATTTGTATTTCCCACTCAGACTGAATTGCTTGTAGATCGCTTCTTTCAACGTTCGAATGACGCG
Source organism: Endomychus coccineus (assembly GCA_958510875.1). NCBI lineage: Eukaryota > Metazoa > Arthropoda > Insecta > Coleoptera > Endomychidae > Endomychus > Endomychus coccineus. Next base: position 222,988,263 of record OY294067.1, read on the forward strand.
TTCAGCAATGGCGGCTTTCTTCACAGAATACGTATTATAATGGTTGATTTTATGTTTTTTCATTAGCTCGTCAAAGTGCCTGTTGAAGAATTCTTTTCCCTGATCGCTTTGCAGGTTCCTAGGCGTACGATGTGACCCTTCTAGCAATATAGAACTGACCGCTTTCCGAACCTCTTCGGCTGATTTCGTTTTCAGCGGGCGTGTCCACAGAAATTTCGAGAAGCAATCGATCACCACCAAAATGTATTTAAATCCACGATTTTCGCGCGCATAATTACCCATTTCGGCAAGATCCATTTGCCACAAGTCATCCAACCCTTTTATGATTGTTCTGCGACGTTTAAAATTCTTTCGAACAGGCTTATGAAGCTCATCAACCACCTGCGCTTTACCCTTCATCATTTTTTTGGGTCGATCGGTGTTGTCGGAGCTAATAACTTTTGTGGTGGTGGGGAGGTGGTAGTAGCTCTTTTATAAGGATGATATGGAGGTATCTGTAGAAATGTGGATAGTCTTTTTTCTACGCCAGCCAGTCTGATACCTATGTCTATTTGTTCAATTTTCGATATTTCGCTTCTAATGTCCTGTATACTTTGCTTTACGGTGGTATAATTCGATCTAGATGTCTGCTCAATACTACTAAGCGTTTTATAGTCCAATTCTATGGTTATAAGTTTACTATTGATGGTCTGTATACTATCGAATAGGTCGTTATATTTCGAACTGTTTTCTTGATCGTTACTAACAAGTGTTTTATAGTCTTCACGTATTTTCTTCAATAATTTTTCAAGATTTACCTCATTTGCTTTATTAGTTTTGAACGATGCTATCATACCATCTACAAGTTTTTCAATTTTAATTCTATTTTGTGTTGTAGAAGCAATCAGAGAGTCTGTGAATTTTTTATTTTCGATGTGAAGGTACCCACCCTCATTATGTATACTCTGTTTTATAGCTGTAGAGTTGACATCACTTTGATTTTTGTATGACTGTATTTCGGTATAAAGGATCTTCAAATCTTCGCGAAGTGCATCTATTAATCGTGTTAAACTTGGAATTGAGGAATTCGTGATGTTATTGACGTTTATATGAATGGCTGCATACTTCGCCAAAACTTCACTTAAATTCGCATTCACTCTAGTGATAGTGTTATCTACATATGCTTTGTTTGCAACATCATTATCCGAGACAGGTATTTTCACATTACAAATTTTCAAATTTTCCATATCCACATCACCTTCGGGCGTATGCCTTAAAATGTTCATAAACATCGATCTGCGTTTGAAAACGTCGACGATGCTATCACCTGACAACGCTGATCGTCTACCGAACTTATCAAGACTCATTATATAAATGGTGTTGGGTTGAAGTATCCAGTACTAATATATGATGTTTGCCTCTCTTAGTTCATTTATTATAGCAACAATTTCATTATCGTGCGAAGTATTTCCAGCTTGTTGTGATGCCATCAGTAGTTTTAGTCGGTCCACCAGCTCGTTTGGATCATCCCAAAAAATATATTCCATAGGCTTCTTGTTGTATGTTAAATGTAAACCGCTACCGCTTGCTGCTGCTGCTGCTGTCGAAGTGGTCTCCGACGACGATACAGAGGCTGGTCTAAACATAGGTTTAATTATGGACATGTACTTTATCGCACTGGTACCCTTCAAACGACCATTAACATTTTTATGTGCATTTGTTAACCTCAAAATTTCTTTGTATGCTGCTCGATCGTTATTCGTGAATTTTGTGGGTGTTTTGTAGAATATGAGATCGTACAATCCAGGTGTTCCCTTTGCGCTATATCCTACAGTTTCGATATTCTCCCCGAATATTATCTTTTTAACACCTAGAATCCAACCGGCAGAGCTCGCATCATAAACAGGTCCATATACTTTATCGATTTTCTTGTTGTTTTCCCAATGCTCTTGAACGTATTTACGAACTTGTGGGGGGTAATGTGCGAGTGAAGGTTCAATCTCAGTCATAGCATCATCGAACGCGTCATCCTCCTCTCCCCCCTCTTCTTCTCCTTCTTCTTCGTAATCGTTATCTTTAGGTTCTAATTTTATTTCTTTTTTCATTAACTGCGCAGTAGGATGTTTAATTTTTTTAACGATCGCTTTCAATGGTGTGGCGATAGGTTTGAACAGTTGTTCTATTGATTCGTCTTCTTCAGATTTACCTAGCTTCAAGGCCAAATATTTCTTCCTTATAGACTTACTCAATTCGAAGATTTTTCGCTTACGTGCTAACTGATCGGCGTCCATCTTGTATTTGGACTAAAATTAACAATTCACGTTTTTATATATACATCGAAACCTTTGCGGTATCTACCATCGTTCAAGTCGAAATCCTTTGCAATGACCAAAGTTCCGAAATTATCCGTCCAGCACATGGCGCACATCTTCTTGAACTGATTGAAATCGACGTCAGGCGATACGTGCTCATCAAATACATGCTTCAAATTGATCTCGTCCTGCTTAAAAAGAACGATCAAATTACAATTGTCGCGAATCAATTGTTTTGGTATTTTCGAGTACGTTTGACACAGATATGCCGCATCGATATTCTTATGTCTACACATGGAATAGTATTCCCGAATTTTTTGTTGGCCCTCGCACGCGATGTCATCAAAAAGGAATATGGAATTAGCTTTAGCCTCGTTCGGGCTTATTATTTCCTCGTTGTCCTTATAGGGAAAATAGCCGACACGTTTAACTCGATCTAAAACTTCCTGTAACAGTTGATACTTGGGTTGATACAACGACTTTGAGTATACGTAGACGTTTTTGAACTTTGCCCCATTTGGATTAAATAATAGCGATAACATCACGTTCGTTTTACCACACCCACTAGGTCCACAAATTATAGCGCGAAAAGAGTCGGGTAACAATTTACCATGTTTACCTATGCGATTAGTAGTCGCCGACCCAAGGTCTAAATTTTCGATGGGCAGTGTCTGCTCTTGTTGAACGGTCTTCATATTGTGAGGTAGTTTGAATCTGATGATTGCTTTTATAAATAGAAACGTTTGGAGATCGCGAGCTCAGTATCAATGTTGATCTATCAGGGTGAAGGTCTGTTGAATTCGCTCATAAACAGTCTCCCGTTCGAAGTACATATTCCATCGTATCAATTCTGTGGACCTGGTACTAAGCTACAGAAGCGACTTGCGCGTGGCGATAAAGGTGTTAATCCGTTGGATTCGGCCTGTCGCGAACACGACATAGCTTATTCTCAGCACAAATCTCTAGAAGATCGTCATAAGGCCGATAAAATATTAGAGGACGCAGCTTGGCAGCGTGTTAAATCTAAGGACGCTAAGGCCGGCGAAAAACTAGCTAGTCTATTGGTTACTGGGGGAATGAAAGTTAAACGTAAACTAGGAATGGGTCTTAAGAAACGTGCTGGTCGTCGTGGAGGATGTTGCTTTCGGAAAGATATAGTGGGACATATTTCTAAGTCTATGGAACCGTCTGCGTCGTTGCGAAAGTCTGCTATGAATGCATTGAAAGCTGCACGAATAGCTATTAAGCGAGTCGGAGGTAAGAAGCGTGTTAAAGTACCCCGCATAATACCCCTGCCGAAATCTGGAGGATTCCTCCCGTTATTACTACCTATTTTGGGGGCGCTGGGGGCCTTAGGGTCTGTGGCGGGTGGTGCAAGTGCCATCGCTAATACAGTAGTCAATGCTAGAAACGCCAAAAAGAAGCTTGAAGAGGATCAGCGTCATCATGCAGCTATGGAATCGTTAGGTGAAGGATTATACTTGCGGAAGAATGCGAAAGGTGGATTTGGGTTGTTTTTGAAGAAACAACAAAAAAACTTCCAATAGAGCTACCCAATAGGCCGTTGTATGATGTGGATTTGGTGCTCTTCGCGAAAAAAATGAAAATACCTCATTTTCGTGGTGTCTTTATGCGAGACAATTTACCTAGGAAACGTCCTTGGAGGCAAGAATGTGCCATTTTGAATTTGGATTCGATCAAAAACAGCGGTACTCATTGGGTGGCCTTTAGAAAAATAAATAACCAAGTGGAATACTTTGACTCTTTTGGAAATTTAAAACCACCAAAGGAACTAGGTCGATATTTGGGTGGTGGTGGTGGGGTTAGAATTTTCTATAATAACGACGCTTATCAAAAGTATGATCAGGTGATTTGTGGACATTTATGTTTGAAATTCCTCAGTTCTACGTAAACATCTAGAGTGAGCAGTCATGTCTGAATCCTACGATAAATTTATCGGAAAGATTATGCAACAACTTTCTGTTGATATTCAAAGACCTGGAATGCATGCATCCGATACGTATATGATAATCTAATAAAAGCAATAGAAAAACCTTCGAGTGAACTAAGCAAAAGAGACTTATTATTTCTCCCGATGGAATACATTCTAAAACATTTGGATTTGGTGTCTCTCAATCAGAATGAAGTTCCTAAATATATGTTGAACACCCTTTACCGTCATATGAGGTGTACGGAACATATCGACGAAGATTGTGATTGTCTGCCACCTCCTCGCAAACTATGTTCGCAATGTTTATCTGAACAGATATCGAAGGTCATGGAGACCGAGGGAATAACGCATCATAAGAAGCAGGTGTTGATTGAAGAAGTGTGCAGAGACGATCCATACTTTATGCGATCATACTTATTCCATATATTAATGTGCAAATATAAATAGAAATGTTACAATAAATTCTTATCAGTATCATGTCGCAGTTATTCACGCTAACAAGCACCAACCATATATTCTCGTTCACACCGCAGAATTCGATCGAGTTGAAGCCTGATAAGCGATACTATTTGGCTTTGTTGGGATTCACTTCTTATAACTCTATACCAAATATCGAGAACGAGAAATTTTACTATTTGGGGGACGATGGAAAGACTTTGAAAACAATCGAAATACCTTCGGGTAACTATGAACTATCCGACATTGAAGAATTAATTCGGAAAAGATTGAACGTGAAAGAAGATGTCTTCTCGCTGAAGCCCAATAACAATACATTAAAGTGTGAGATATTCTATAAGAACCACGACATTTCGTTTGTTAAGGAAGATAGCCTAGGCAAAATATTAGGGTTTTCGCGTAAAGTCTTGAAAAAGGGCGTGGTCCACATGTCCGATTTACCAGTCAACATTATAAAAGTAAGCAACATCCGATTCGAATCAAACATTACCGTGGGAGCCTTCTACCGAGATAGACCTGCGCATACGATCTACGACTTCCCCATCACAGACGATCCTGGCTATAGAATTGTGGAACGTCCAAAGAATCCTCTATATTTATCAGTGTCAGATATCGGTGAAATTACCAACATCACCGTACTCGCCCTAGATCAACATTCGAACCCGATAAATTTTCGAGGTGAAGAAAGTGTTTTACATCTACATTTACAAGAAGTCTGAAAACAGAATATGGGATTAGTTGTTGCTGTGGGTAATAAAAGAACCTCACACGCTTCATATCCATCAGTCTTCAACAAAACACCGAAAGTGCGAGAGCTAACCCTCACCAAAGCCAACCGATTAGTTCTACAATCTTTAGGGTTTCGCCTTAAATAAAAATGCCTAATAAGCGAAAGTTTGGTGGTGTGGATGTTGATGGTGGAGATAACAATGTTATCTCATCGATTTTCGATTTATACCAGCAGCCGAAATTCGATGAGTCGATTCGGAAAGCCGAGTATAGATCGATTACACCGTTCGTTAAAGCCTTCAATAACAGCGACATCGTGGAGTTTGGAATAAATCAAGTGGACGCGTTTTTTTCCATGAAGGATACTCTATTGGTGATCAAGGGAAAAATCGAAGTGAAGGGTGGAGGTAATGTTATATTGTTACCGAATTATGGGGCCTTCCTTTTCGACTCTTGCTCGTACGTTGAGAGTGGTAGGGAGATCGAAACAGTTCGAGATCCTGGTATAGTCAGCGCTGTTCGAGCATTCACCTGCTACACCCCTACAGCTTCTACGCATATGGCTACCGCTAGTTGGTTGTACCCCCTTGAGAGCGTAGTTTTGCACGAAACTAAATCATTCAGTCTATTGATTCCGCTGAAGCATATATTCAACATTTTCAACGATTACCCGATGATTACATTTGGTAGGCAGACTATTCGACTGGTGCGTGCTCGAAACGATAACGATTGCGTTAACATTGAGACCGCCACGACCACCGTTAAATTCCTGATTGATAGTATGGAATTGAAAGTGAAGTATATCTATCCTAACGATATAATTAGAGAAAAGCTCTTGCGAGCAATCAAGAGTGATTCGCCCATCCTAATTCCATTCCGGAAGTGGGAATGCCATGAGCTTCCTGCCATAACAAGCGAGGCCCGACGAGAAATTTGGGCGGTCAAGACTAGTGCGGCAGTTGAAAAACCTCGCTATGTCATAGTATTCTTTCAAACGGACAAACGAAACAATGTGAAGGCTAACCCCACAATATTTGATCATCTGGATATAACAAGTATTCGCTTATCTCTAAACGGCGAATATTACCCTAACGAGCGAATGAACTTGGACTTTGCCAAGGATGATTTCGCGCTCGCTCACCATAACTACACAGAGTTCTACTCTAGCTATACAAATTCCTCATCGACTGCTGTGAAACAACCAATGTTAGATTACACCAGTTTCAAAAAGCGCGCCCTCTACATAATCGATTGTTCGAAACAGGAGGAAGCAGTGAAATCTGCAACTGTTGATGTGCGATTGGAAATCGAGGCAGATAAGGGATTTCCAGCCAATACGAAAGCATATTGTATCATCATTCACGATTGTTTGATGGAGTACTCCCCACTCTCGGAAATAGTGAAGAGTCTGATCTAAAACTTACTGTCTAACGACTATGAGCGATCAGTTTAGTACGAGCCATCATGAGGATAGCATTGGTTGACATTCAGGGATTCATCATCGATGATGTGTTTCACCCCAAAGAAATGTCTATACAAATTGGGTTCAAACAACATTATTCGTTGTTTAAGCCACCCACACCGCTAACGATGTTAAGTGAGAAGGACCGAAAATCCGCTTGGTGTTTGGAACATTTTTGTCATGGTTTGGAATATACATCGGGTGATGTGGAATATGGAGAAATTGATACTATCCTAAGATTGACTCTACTGTGTGCAGCAGACATTATATATGTTCGAGGTCATCAAAAAGCAGAATTTCTCGCGAATAAGTGCAAGGAGCTAGATATCTTTCCACGAATCGTAGATGTATGCAATTTCGACAACACCCTATGTCAAACGGGGAAATTCGAGCCTACAAACAGACTGAGCTGTCTAAATCATCGCAATGATGGTGGGAAATATATGTGTGCAGTCAACCATGTCGATAACCTACAACATTGGTTCCTCACGATCATACTTCCTAAATGAAATGTACTTTTCTTAAAAATAAATAAAAAAAATATTATTAATATTTGATATTTCATTTCTCATACACCTCCCACCCACACACCATAAACGACTTTGAGTCGCTTGCGAGTCGCTTGCGAGTCGCTTGCGAGTCGCTTCCGAGTCGCTTACGAGTCGCTTCCGAGTCGCTTGCGGGTTTTTCCTCATTTACATGTACCCCAGGAGAGTTTTTCTGAAAAAAATTTGAAATTCATATTCTACGCGTTAAGACCTTTCATTTGATACCCATGAAGCCCCACTTAAAAAATAAAAAATTTCAAATCCTTATCGCGAGAGATCGGTCAAACTGATCGACATATAAATAGTATATTCTTATTCAACACATCACGTAGATTCTGAATATGCAATAAAATGATCACTTCCGGTTTCACTTCCGGTGTAACAATGTGTCGAATATATAACCCACTTCCGGTTTAACCCTGATGATGATGATGTTTGACAGTGGTGATGACATCTTCATGAAGCAGTCTGTACCTTTTGGACCGAAGGTACAGATTGCTTCCCAGAGGTGGCGGAGCCCCCTCCAGGAAGCAGTCTGTACCTTAGGTCCGCCATGACAGCTGTCACTTGGTGGTGACATCTCTACGAAGCAATCTGTACCTTAGGTCCACCATGACAGCTGGTCCTTATGGCTGCCATGACAGCTGGTCCTTATGGTCGCCATGACAGCTGGTCCTTATGGTCGCCATGACAGCTGGTCCTTATGCACACCATGACAGCTGGTCCTTATGGTCGCCATGACAGCTGGTCCTTATGGTCGCCATGACAGCTGGTTCTTATGGTCGCCATGACAGCTGGTTCTTATGGTCACCATGACAGCTGGACCTTATGGTCGCCATGACAGCTGGACCTTATGGTCGCCATGACAGCTGGTCCTTATGGTCGCCATGACAGTTGGACCTTAGGGCCGCCATGCTGTCATGTGTTAGTCACGTGACTCTGTACATGTGACACACTTTTTGAACACACCCTGTATACTCTTTACAAATAAAATAAAATCCTTATCACCTACATCCTTTCAAAACTGATAAGGACGAGCTCATGCACCGGATGCACATCGACAATTAGACCGGAAGTGGAGACCGGATATCCCGTCGCAGAAGTAGTCCAGTTCATCTACTGTGTAAGGAGTTGGTGTATCTGTAAGGTGAATTCTATATTTTATATCTATATTCGGATGTAAGTTGTTAGTATAATAGGTAAGAAATAAATTTATTTGCTGGGTACTACTTGTAAAGCAAAGGATTAGGTCGTCAACATAGCAATACCAATATACAAACATGTGCTAGAATTTTGAATGTAATATTTTATTTAATTCGTAGCTCTAGTAATCACACTACTAAAACAAATGGAAATAACTTCCTCCGAAAAATGTGATATACGAGAATGGACTAATTTGGTGTTAATGAATATGTGCAATATTTTTTTAGAACTATACAAGTTTTTATTATGGAGTATACTTTTAGAACCTTTTAAATCCTTTCCAGGCTTGCTCACCCAAATTATGGTTCGACTTCGTATGATATAATACCGTTTGACAATAGTTTCGTATTTATTTAATACAAACACAATATAGAATGATTTTCAGATAGATGCATAAATCAAAAATTAATCTTTAGGATACCTGAACAGGAAATGTATTACTAATCTTATTACTGTGATGGTAGCCACGAAAACCTAGAACATTCAAATAGTACAGGAATTCCAATAAATCTAAATTTTCGAGGAAGTGGTCTTCTATTAGACGGCTCATAGATCTGGATAGCCTCGCACCTAATTCCTGACCATATATCCAACTACATTCACCTAGCATTGAATTATATTAATCGATACTGTTTGCATCCGTCACTCATCAAACCTTATGTAGCCGAAAATTCCCTTCCGCGAACCATTTTTAATCAAATACCTGAAATGACTTACAAAAGTAAAGAGAATCTAGAAAATCTCATTACTGAAATAATTTTACCTTATAAATGGTATGGATATGCGGAAATTCCCCGAAACCATATACGACAAATTCCAATATTCCGATCAAATTTCTGTTACCACAGGATTTGAGTTTATTAATTAGTGACTCAAATTCGAGAGGTTGAAACTTAGTGAATCTACCCTTGGAAAATATGAAGTAAGTCCCGTACAATCTGAGCAAAATATTTACTTCCAATACAAAAATTAAACAGAGAACAAAAACTATGGATAATTATCAAATCATACGGATAACAGCATTATCATAAACAATAAGTTAGATTTCAAAATTTCAAAAATCTATACAACGTTACAGTTGGATCATTTGTACCTTCTAGATCTTGACACAACCAAATTAAATTACTATAAATAAGAAATAACCACCCTTATCCACTAGAAATACTGCGGAAGTACTGAGGATCTTTCAGCAACTGTAATGATTAACAGTATTTTCAGTAGACAAGGGTGATTATTTCTCATTTATAGTGTTATAGTGTATAGTGTATTAATAGTATGGACTCTTCTATAGTTTATGAATTGAATTAACTGCCCTTACCCGTATGAACAGAAAATATATTGCAAATGATTAGAAACAGATAAAGACATGAATATACCTACTTCAGTTTATTCGAATTGAGAAAATTTTATGTAGATAGTGACTTTCAAGGCTAAGTGTGCAAAATTTCATCAGCATTACTACTTGTCTGCTTTAAGGGGTGGGAAGAGTAGGTGCAGTTATTTCGACTTTCCTCTTACCTTGAAGGTTGAATCAGTGTGTGATCAAAATATGAAAGAGACTTCAGATTTGTATTCAAATCTAACTAATATCAGAATGTGAATTTGACGCCACACTTCAATGTCATAAGCATGAGAGTTTCGGACTATTTTGAAGGTTAAATGTATGCCTATGATATATACTTATAACAGAAATAAACATTTCTGTCATAATAATTCAATAAAATACGAAAGTTTCATTTGAAAAACTTAAGATGGATGTCATGAGTACTACTTGCAGGAGGCTACCGTACAACAAAAAAAAACAGTTCAATGGCTTACAAATTTTTGAATTCATACGATTAATCGGAACGGATCAATCGTCTTCACACAACATCTCAAGAATAGTCTGGATAGATTCAGGGAGGCGTTTTCTGCCCTCTCCATTCTTTCCCAAAGTGAAAATATGTGAAAAATAATAATAATCAACAATTTTTCTTAACAACGTGAATCAGTAACAATTGATATGCTACTATCATTACAATTTATGGTACATGTTTGCATATGCCCACCTAAGTGTAATCCCTTAAGAATAAGGCTAATTATATAATTGAATCAGTGACTATAATATGTACTCATATTTCTTTTTATTAATAAAATTTGTGTTTTTTCTATTTTTATCATTTCCTTTTTCTGTCTCCAAATACGAAGTAAATACAAATTTCCGAATTCCAAACAAATGGGAAATAATCATTCGAAAAAATTTACACCATTATAATTTAATTTTGTAACACAATGAGAAACTAAGGTTGTAGAATAATAAATATCTACATGTATTTGTAAGCGGAGAAGCTCCTCTCCAGGTCAGCATTTTTTAATTCACCCCGAAATATTTGATACATAAATGAGAATTCTGAAAAAAGCTTCTTCAGCTACTGAAAAAACTCATTTCCATATTTTTGTTGTATGTAGTTTTTTGAATATCTTCTTTGTTTATTTTAACGTCCGTAGAAGCGTTGACTTGTAATTTCTGATATATAACTGAGGGAACCTAGAAACCAAATGTTGTAATTAATTGGATCATTAGGGAATATAAAATGTCAGAGATCCAAGACATATCTAGGCGGAAAAAAAACAAGTGTATTGCTACCGCATTTGGGCGATATTAATAGCATCGGAAACCGAAACGCAACTGATCGAAGCATCATAGGATGATGATACTGGTTGAGAGTGTGCATTAGAATCAGATAACATTTGAGAATAAGAATTCAGTGCTCCTGGAACACAAGCATGATGTAGGAGCTCACCGAACCTATTATATCAAGTTATATGCGAACCCTCTTTTACATCACCATTGGCTTCAATGTCATTTGGACATCATTTTGAAATGGTGTCATTTATCACTGTACTTCACATTGGAACGAACAATCCACATATTCCCTACGATCTCAATGGGTTGCAGTTAAGCACGGTTACTTCACAGAAAGACTTCGGTATCACCATCTCTGATAATGCCACATTGAAGAATAAGCAAGAGGGCGAATACTTCTATATTTTTGTTTAACATAATTTTTTCCAATCTGTCAGTGCAAACATCATGGTCTCTTTAGAAAACCTATGTGAGACCTATAATTGAATTTGGTTCCTTGGTATGATGTCTAATGCTTACGCTCGATAGAAATTTAATCGACTCAGTGCAGAAGAGCTACGAGAGCCGTTTGGAACTATTCGTCCGGATTACCAGCATCGTTTGGGACTGCTTAATATTCCTAAAGTACAAGATACACTCAGGCGTGGTGATCTAATCACAACGTATACAATCCTTCAAAATACATTTTCTGTTAATCTCGGTGATATACGTAACATTAATGCGGACCCGCGTTCACTGGTCACTCTTTCAAATTAAAGCATGAAAATTATAAAACATCCTGTAGGCAACATTTTATTCGCAATAGAGTATTTGGTGTTTGGAATGCATTGGACACTGTTGAATCATCTTCCGTAAACTCATTTGAAAATCATATTGATTATCTGCTATTCAGCAGTTGATGTAGTCCAATGCAGGTCTTATTATAAATTCATTTTTCTATTTGCTGTTGTATTTTATAGTATTGATATAATTCAGTATCTTTCTCAAATAGGTGTTATTTAGCTTCTACAAATATTATCATGTTTGATTGATTCACATAGAATTTTTTCCTCGACTCTTATCTTAATGAATGATAATAATAATGATTAATAATGATTCTTGAAGCTGGTATGAATTATATATACAATTCTCATGAAACAGGTCACACTAACACGTATGTTTATCATTTTCGTCTTTACATACGTTTCAGTCTCACGACCATCATCAGAAGATATATAACTATATGAACGTGATTTCTTAAAGCTAATTGAATCACCAAGAGGCGACCTTATCGCACTAATTTCAATTAAAAATGCCCACGTCACCGAAACCAACATAAACACGAACAATCGAATGTGTTATAATTGTTCAAAATTCAGCACAACTCAAACTTTCATAAGGACTGTAAGGGGTAGCTTATGGTTTATTCCGTTTATTACATATTAGGTAAGAATCTGCTAAGTAGCTAGATCCACACCGATGCTATATTTCCATTGTAGAAATAATATTTCTTATTTTAATTAGATATAATTTCCAAATTATTAATACAATCGTGTTACCCATCTAGAAGATATTTAATATGTGAAAGATACCAATTAATCAAAATTGTCATTACAGACCAGTCCAGATCCATTTGGAAGTTCTACAGTATACCATAGTGATCATACGAAACGTGATGGTCAAGTTTTTGGTGGTGTGAATTACACAATGTACCACGTACAAATACCTCAGATAGTTGGGATATCACCAGAAGATGCTAATATGTATCCCCATATTCAACGGCCAACTAACGCAGGGGAAAGTTATGAACGATATTACTCTTGTGGTAAGACTTTCATCCCCATCTAAAGGGTAATTTTAGTGGAGCTCCAACGAACGTTTTTTTTTGTATGAACGATATCTAAAACTGAATATCATGAATACACTCTAGCTTTGTTGATCTGTGATATAATGATCTAAATCATTATTTCGTATAGAAGATATCTCCTAGCAAATACAGAATCCTCCAAAACTCGCATATTCAATTCTCAACCATATCATCTGTTAGTCAATTTCTATTATGAAAGGTGTTTTTGTAAGAACTGAAAATGATGAATATTTTGATTGGTCTCATTTCTTATGAATACACTGGAATTATGTGGGGCATATGACATGAATGGGAAGTCCACCTCCGATGAGAAGATCCGTTCAGCCATATTCCCCATGACCCATAACATATCTAGCTGCATTTCGCCGATAACGCGTCGTAGATTCTTAATGAACCTTCAGTTTACTCTGATGATGACTTCTTGGTAGCTAAAACATCCTCAGTACTTCAACACATCGCACACTGTGAGAGGCCAGTTTATGACAGCAAAACTGGACATTTCGCGAACAAGGAACATCGTTTGCAATAAATCACGTATTTCCCTGCAGCATGGTGGGTTGTCATCTTGCCAAAATCACATTTGTCCGTGTCCATTTCGTAACATTCCATAAGTGCTTAACCCCAACCACCAATGTCAATTGTTTGAAAAATTGCGGAAATCAGTCAGTTTATTTTGAAACAGTTTGTCTTTGTGGTCACTTTGAGCATATTATTGCAGGTGAAGATATAGCGTTCAATACGCGCTATTCAAACTGGAATACAAGTGATATCAACAAAAATCTCTTTGTTACCTATTTAAGATCTAATCTCAATAGAATCAACATGTTAGGTAAACACCTATTATGCAAATTTATAATAATAGCAAATGTACTTCACGAATAGCGTGAGAGACCTATCAAACCATTTACAACAATATTAATATTAGATCACTTCGAATCCAGAAGATTCTTTTACTCTTCACTAATAATACTGCAGTACCCCAAATGTTGACTTTCTCTTATAAAAATGTATCATGATTCCATCAATAACGAGGGGTGGTTATTGCTGAAGAGCTATATCCTATAACAGTTGAAAATCTAGAATCTAGAAGATGCAGATATCATTGCTCTTAACTCATAATTTGAAATCTCTTGTAAAATCATAGATCAACATCACCAATACTAAGGTATGATCGCTAAGATGTATTAACTATATTTTTGAAAATGAGACATATTTTGATATTGTATTGTTCAATTTGTATTGAAGCCGGCAATACCTTCTAAATATTCTAATATTTCATTGGAAGTAGGCAATTTTAAGGAAATAATACCTCAACACATACGTATTATGGCAACATAACCAGAGTCAATTTTATTCTCTTATTTTAATTTGCAGATTCTGATTATGATACAGTCTTATGGTAGGAATAATCAATCATCAATAACGACTCATGGTCAAGTTATCTTGTCTGAATGTAAAGTTCAATAATTGAGGATCTGCAACTACATTGTCCTGGAATAACATATTTCGATGTACCTACTATTTCAACCAATAAAGAATCAACGAACGTATTGATTTATTTGAACACCATATGAACATAATCATATGATGATTCACAGGCAAGAAATACAGAATCTTCTAACTTGTTGAATTTCGAAACGCATAAAGGTATGCTCGCCGGCACACCCAAACACGCGCGCGCATGCATGCACGCACGCACCAACGCTCGCCAACGTAAACGCACACGCATACGTACACGCACTCGCACACGCATGCGCACACACGCACATCACATCAAATATTAGTCTACATCGACTTAGAATTGCTCAAAAATTAAATATCCTCAAAGATCCGAAAAAAATTTTTGGGTCGAATACAATACTTTTCCCTTGCACTATATACTACGTATAGTGAGGGAAGTAAAATAGTAACATATGATTTCGTGGAATCGACAGGTGATGAATAACACCATTTTGTGTCTTTTGTAAAGAAGACTCACTTTGTGAATTGTATTAAGCCCTCCAGTCTGAATACCCAAATTGATAGTTCAAAAATCTGGCAAAATTCCTGCTCTGCCGACTTAATGATTCTCATAACTTACTTCCTCAATGTTGGTTTTACCTTAAAATTGCCAATTCAGATTTTTTTTCCGGTCCTGGTTAGAATGATAATGCGCATTTTCCACCCTGATTTCCTTTAAGTCTAGGCGAGATTCAAAAGGAGTCATTATTGAGAAGTTGCTTTGGAGTTCCAGCTACAGATTATATTCCCGTCAGTTTTTTATATTTGCGGCGAGAAAAGGGTTCCTCGTCTGACGCCTGAAGTGGAAGAACAACCAAGGTTTGTATTTTTAGTCTTTAATTTTGGGTAGGTACTAGTTTTTGATAACATTAGGTATCAAGGTTAGTAAAAGGAAATGAAGAAAGTGAACCCATGAAATTAACTAGGAGCGTTTTGACTTCGGAGAGTACACACTGATACCTCAATTTCGGGAAGATGAAAATCAATGTTATTTTTATTTGTCAAGTGAGACTTGCGGATGAAAGTTCCAATCTTATGAAAGGAGATATTGCAAAATCGGACAAAAATCACCGTGAATCCAAATCAATTTTATCAGAAAATGTAAACAAGATAAAGTAAAGGTAGTAGGATTGAATAACATAAAACAATCGAATAAAATACCAAATATTACAAAGTACTTCGTAATATTTCTTGGAGAAAATACCTACGGTGTTAGCGAAACTATAGTTACATTTATTTATCAAACTATTACAGCATTGAAATTAACTTACTCTGCCTTCACTATAGAAACGGTTCTTTGTAGTGAAAAAATACTGTTTTCACGGCGAATAAAAGAATAGGTTCACGTATCGATAGAGATGCACAGATGTTTTTTGACAGTTGTGAAAGAATGAATTAAAGACAAAAAATTATGCTCTATGTTGTGTAATTATTGGAAGTTTGAGTATTTAGTAGAGTATGTGAAATTAAAAAATAAGTGATATCGGTAAATTTTTTATGATTTAACGCGACGCCACGGAAAATGTTTGTTTTGGTGTATGAAACAAAACTCTAAAATTTCTACCTCCTAAATTGACCGCAACCCCTTTTTTTTGCCATTTTAGGGTATTTTGGACATTTCTAGGGTAAGTTCGTCAAAAAAAAATTGCTATCTCCAGTTGTATTGAAAATTGAGAAACCAACCTGGAACCCTTTTATTGTCAATGCTTAAGGAACTCCCAGTTCAAATTTCAAGTTAATCCGACCTCCCCCTTCCTCGCAACAGATGTATATACAGTATCGGAAATAATTCTTCTGGGGTATAGACATAAATCTACACATGCAACAAGGAACGCAATGATATGGTAATACCACATAAACAAGAGAGACGCACTGCTATGCGCCCCTCCTCTTACCCCACCCGAGGCGTTAACTGCGACTCGCACATTCACCCCACTGGTGCTGGTATGATACTGACGTCCTACGTTCTGAGCTGACCGACCTGAAATTGTAATGCTCTCTCTCATTAGCAAGCTATTCTTTACGCTCTCATGAAGCCACCATACCCAAGATAAATAATTTCCGAACCTGTATATACATAAATGCATGGGAACTTGCGTGACAGCTAACTGAAGCAGTTTTCAACCGATTTAGCTGAAATTTGGACTGAAGGTAGGTTTTATGCCTTCAAAACTGTTCTCCGAATTTCAAAATAAAATATCGAACAGAGAAATTCGAGTTTAAGTCAATTTTTTAGCTAATTTTCAAATTGAGATATCTCATGTCCTTTTCATCCGATTGACATCTGCTTGGCGTCAAAATGTAGGTATTTGCATATATTCTTACGTGGTAATCGTCGTTTCCATATTACATAAGCAATATGATACTATTTTGGGTGACAGATTCTGAGGCAAGTAGTATTTCCAGCAGTACTTCCAGTGTATACAGCGGGGCGAGTTCAAATGGTCGGAAAAGAAGACAGCAATAATATTGAATAAATACGTACAATTAAAAGAAAAAGAAAAAAATTAAAAAATTAAAAAAATTAAAAAAAAAGAAAAAAAAAGAAAAAAAGCCGTATAAGATAGGGTAGTTCATAAATAATAATTGAACACCCTGGGACGAAATGGTTACTTTAAATTTTTCATAGGCATCTTACTTATGAGTGAGTCCACCTTTTCTTTTTTTTTAATTTTTTTAATTTTATAATTTTCTTAACATTTTTTTTAAATTGTACATATTTATTCAATATTAATGCTGTCTTCTCTTCCTACCACTTGAACTCGCCATGCTGTATACACTGGAAGTACTGCTGGAAATACTACTTGCCTCAGAAACTGTCACCTAAAATAGTTTCATATTGCTTATTTAGTATAAAAACGATGATTACCACCTAAAAACATATGCAAATACCTACATTTTGACGCCAAGCAGATGTCAATCGGATGAAAAGGACATGAGATATCTCAATTTCAAAATTAACTAAAAAATTGACCTAAATTCGAATTTCTCGGAAACTATTCAATATTTCAACGTGAAATTTGAAGGGCAGTTTTGAAAGCATAAAAACTACCTTCATACTAAATTTCAGCTAAATCGGTTGAAAACTGCCCGAGTTAGCCGTCACGCAAGTTCCCATGCATATATGTATATACGGCATGTTTTTTAAGTAAGTACCGTTTCGAAATTCCGCCGCTGTAACGTTGCGATCGGTTGTCCACGCATACGCGCTGGTTACCTACATCTCTTGTCTATGCACTGATTCCATTACAGTCTGATTCTTCATTGTATACGTTGTTTACTGAGTGTTTAAGATGCCCCCGACAATCGTGAGTCCCGCTGATTGTGAAGTACGGGCTGTACTTAATGCAGCGTCTTATTGTGAGACATTGAACAATCTGCGTCGTGCAATCCAGAACAAAAGACGTGGCAAGTTGCGTAAGGGTATCGTTTTGCTGCATGACAATGCCCGTCCACATGTGGCTAATCGGACCAAAGATCTCATCAAATCTTTTCAATGGGAAACTCTAGATCATCCTCCATACAGCCCTGATCTGGCGCCCAGCGACTACCATTTGTTCCTGCACTTGAAGAAACACCTGGGCGGTCAGCGTCTTCAAGACGATAACGAAGTCAAAACATTTGTGATGCAGTGGTTAACAAGTCAGGCGGCAGGATTTTATGAGGAGGGTATTCAAAAACTGGTGCCACGTTATGACAAGTGCCTCAATATTCACGGAAATTATGTAGAAAAGTAGATTAAGGTACAGGCTTTCATGTAAAAATAAAATTATTGCGATATCTTTGCACGTCTTTTTTTAATTCCAAAACGGTACTTACTTAAAAAACATGCCTTATATGCATCTATTGCGAGGAAGGGGGAGGTCGGATTAACTTGAAATTTGAACTGAGAGTTCCTCAAACATTGACAATAGAAGGGTTCCAGTTTCGTTTCTTAAATCTCAATACAACTGGAGATAGAAATTTTTTTTACGAACTTCCCCTAAAAATGTCCAATATACCCCAAAATGGCAAAAAAAAGGGGTTGCGGTCAATTTAGGAGGTAGAAATTTTGTACTTGTGTTCCATACACCAAAACAAACATTTTCTGTGGGGTCACGTTGAATCATACAAAATTTTCGATCAAAATGTTTCACATACTCTACTACTTATACTAATATATTAATCCAGGCATTTAGGGATGAAAATCGACGATTTTTGTCCAAATTTCCGCTACTACTTATACTAATATATTAATCCAGGCATTTAGGGATGAAAATCGACGATTTTTGTCCAAATTTCCGCTAGGTCTAATTTTTGTCTATTCTTATGTATTTTGATACGCTGAACACGATGGTGTAGCTTAAATTTGGATTAACCCTGTGCTCGAAAAACTATGGCCATTTTTGGATTTTTTGAGTTTTGAGTCAAAACTATAGGTTGTATGGAAAAATATTTGAACAAAAGTTGTTGGACAAATTAATACGCGATTTTTCGCTCCGGTCCGGATTCGATTCGAGGTCGTGGGCTCAAACTCAAATAGCAGATGTATTCGTTTGTAATTTGCTTCAAGATTTTTGTCGATAGGCCTGAAAGTGGGCCCTCTAGAAACAAACACACTTATTAGGACAGCTTCATTTCTACTCGACCCAAATCGATCTGCTTGAACCTAAAATACTCGTTATAAAAACTGCTGATAGAACCTGAAATTTGGATTCCGTGAAAAATTTCTAACCTCAAAAAATTTGTATTTTTCGGTGGTCCAAAATTTTCAAAATAGCGCTAAAGATATGTCTTCAAACAAAAGGGTTGAATTTTGGATATTAGGTGCAGAATAACGAAATCTTCCTAGTGAACTTAGTTTTAGATCGATAACATGAATATTTCGTCTGCAACTCGTGATATACGGATTTTTCAATATGGCCGATTTTGGTGCCACAAAATTGGGTGAGTCAAAATACCAGAAGCCGAAAGAAGAGAAATAAGAATACTATCTTTCTACCTAAACAGAATATGAAAAATCGAAAACTCTTTGATATATACTCAATTTTTCAATGTGCTAAAAATTGCACTATATGGTCCCTATCTTGGGCCCACGACCTTGAATCGACTTCGGATCGGAGCCAACAATCGCGTATTAATTTGTCCAACAACTTTTATCCAAATATTTTCTCATACAACATATAGTTTTTTCTCAAAACGCAAAAAATCCAAAAATAGTCATTTTTGGGTTCAAAAAATGGCCATAGTTTTTCGAGCACAGAATTAATCCAATTTTAAACTACATCATCGTGTTCAGCGTGTCGAAATACATGAGAACAGACCAAAATTAGAATTCGCGGAAATTCGGACAATAAAATTCCTTAAATACCTGGACTATATACTGTTATAATATTTTGCTGTCAGATGAACTCTCAAAATTCTTTTTTCAGAGGACTATGTCAACCTTACTTCCATGATACCACAGAATGATTAATTTAATGGATTCTTGTTGTAATGTAACTGTGGTCGATATTAAAAAGCTCTAGAGGTCAATGTTGCACTTATACATAGAAAATAGAACGTTCTTCATAACTGTATCTTATGAAATGCTTTTTAACCTATTTTATTTACTGCTTCAAATTATTATATTTCGTATGAAATCAAATGCACGGTTTTTCTTTAAAAAATAGAGACTTTATTTATTTATCTTGAAAACATAATATACGTAATTCATAACTTTCTTACCTATTCCACGAATGTTTTATCGATCTTAGATAATACGTTAAGAATTAAAAGTATCGATGATGTATTTCTTATTGTGCTCGAATTTGTTTGTAATAATTATGTAATTTTTTAACCTTAAATGAATAAAAGTTATATTTTCACTAGTTCAGTAAATGAATTTAACTATAGTTTAGCTCACACCGTAGCCATTTTGTAACTTGCTTTGTCACATCTGGCGTTGAATACTTACTACAGAAAAATTTCTATTTCTCGGGCACCAGATTTTTGTTAAGGTTCACTTCTCATCGAGGACTTCTGCTTGGGTCCTGACCACAAACCGTATCACTGTGCCATCAATGGATAGCCTTGTCTCTAGAGTAGCTTACGTGAAGTAGTAACCAAGGCCCGAAACAAGGCAGAATGAATAGTATCAAAATTGCAGGCTTTAGTCGCAACCTATTCTTGGTTAGAACTATCTAATTTTGAAAAGGTGTGACAGAAATTACTATAGAAAACGAAGAACTCCCAATAGTGGATTTATTCCTAGTAATAGACATCAACAACACAAGAAATTATTTAAATTTAAGTATTTAGACAAGCCTACGAACGAGTGTATGGAATCTCAGAGGGATAAACTTTTCCACTAGAAAGGGGAAAAGCAATCTATCTGCTTATTAGCGTGAAAAATGGTTATCAAGCATGCGATTTGAGAAGCAAGCATTTAAGGGTGATTATTCATAAAGTGGTCTACGATGCGGGAAATTCTAGCCGTGCAATTGAAAGACGTAACGGAGCGATCTTGAAGTGAAGTACTTACTTTGTAATATCCTATTGAACAAGCTACGGTGTTAACGAAACTATAATTACATTTATTCATTAAACTAGTGAAGATCGAACTCTCAATATTTATTTTACTTGAGTTTAAAATGGATTTACATCAAGTAATAGCTGATTCTATTTACTATTTAATAGTCATGTACTCTGTTAAGAATTAAAGGTTGTCATGCTTAAAGAATTATAACTGACTATGAATTTTTTTCTCATTTAACTCCATATAGTTAATTATTTGAGAAAATAATTTTATCAAGGCTTTTTTCGAGCTACTACTGCATTATATGCTATTGTCATTAGAAATTCATCATGGGTCACAGAAGTAAATGAATTGTCTACAACCTGAGAACATATTTGGCACGTTAAATTGATGAATTGAAAGAATTTCTATTACATAGTGATAAATCGTAATAACAAGAATCAAATCTTCAATTTCATATCATGTCCAAATTAAATTCCTTATGAATTTTTGTCAATCGGCATTCCAAATTTCGACATGGCACATTATACATTATCGCTATTTATCGGTATTTTCTCGAATAATATACACGGAGACGAAAGAGATGAACTCTTTGAAGAAAAAGGAAATCAAAAGACCACGTTTTCCACCTCTTCTGCTCCCGCACTTTTTGCAGCCATACAGGAATGATGAAGAATGAAAATGATTAAGAAGGAGGTTATTAGCCCATCATTCTTGTCACCGGGTCTTCGGGAGGGTCTGCAATACTTCATGTACTTGATATGTTTTGGCAATTCAGTCGTCACCTGGATTTGTACCTAAGAGCTTCCCACATGCGAATAGTCGAGGCAATGTAGTAATTTTTCGCGCAAGATGGATCAAGTTACGGTTTTTGGCATTCGGTTTTGGAAGACAAGTATAAAAAATGATACCATTTTGTTTTTGGCGCTCATACGAAATTGCGTTCGTGCATCAAAAAAATGCATTATGTTGAAGCATTTTCTGAGCCTAAGCTTAGATGTTTTATCAATTGATGAATATACTCTAAAACTAGTCCAATTTCGTTATAAGGGGTTTTTTGGGGTCGTTGAATACGAATAGGATGTTTAAAAAGTATCCCATGTACCTGGTGGATAGAATACCTTGGTGCACTATGACAACTCAGAAACATTGCTCCACTTAGATGCGACATGCATCGAAAATAATAACACATGGGTTTTCGAGGTCGCTGATGACGAATATGACAATCAAAAATTACCTACGAGTACTTGGAGGTCAGAACTTCCTGAAGTACAGCGTCACCCCTGGAACATTTATTCTAATTCAATGTAGTATGCATCGAAAATGGTTACTCGGGTGTTTTTGAGGTCGTGATTGTGAATATGACAGATAAAAATTACCTGAGTGTATTTGGAGGTCAGGAATTCCTGGAGTACTGCTTCATCCCTGGGACATTTATTCTAATTCAAAACAAGCAAAAGGAACATGGACTGCGTTGCACTCTTGCATGCAAGGTTTGTTCAGGCTCTAACTACAGTAATGTGGAAGAATGAACACCCGATGTAACAGATGGAGTAGTAGAAAAAGATATAATAGAAAATAAAAATGCGACTGACAGTAATGTAATAAATTTTATCACATCAGTAATATAAAACATAATAATATAATGTTAATTAAAATAAATAAATATAACATTTTAACATATAACACTATTTGAAATTAATTCATTTATCACTATACTACTTCATCCTTACTTACTTGAAATGTAATATATTTTAATATAATATAATTTATTTTTATATATTATTTATTTTTCATATAAATTCGAAATTTAGTTGTCACTTCATTATTCTAGATTAATTATGAATAACATTAAATTTTACACATTTAATTTGCATTCTACTACTTCTATAAATTTTAGAATACATTTTGATACAAGCTGCAACGTGACTTTCTTTCATTGTCATATTCATTGTTACCATCCACGAAAAAGCCGTAGTAAAGTGTTGGATCTAATTCGAACAAATGTGATAAGATGATAATTTCTTAAGACTCCAGGTACACGAAGGGCAGCTTCAAACAACATATTCATGATTAGCGACCTCGAAAACCCCCCAAGTAACCATTTTCGATGCATTCTACATTGAATTAGAATGAATGTCCCAGGGATGAAACAGTACTCCAGGAATTTGTGCCCTCCAGGTACACGTAGGTAAATTTTAAATGTCATAATATTCGTGATCAGCGACCTCGATGAATTTCGCATGTAATTGGATCAATGTAACGAAATTGGACTAGTTTTGGAGTATATTGATCGAATGAAATATTCAAACTTGACTTCATAAAATGCTTCAACAAAATGTATTTTTTTGATGCACGAATGCAATTTCGAATGAGCGCCAAAAACAAAACGGTATCATTTTTTCTATTTGTCTTTCAGAATCAAATGCCGAAAACCTCATCTGAATTCAACTTGGCGGAAAAAAACTGAGGTTTAACAAATTTTGGTGTATATTTCCTCGACAGGTGTCCGCAATGAGGCGACAATACGAAGACTCTTCATCAAACCCAAGCGAGTCATAACGTACTGGGATGAATATCGCTTGACACTGACTACGTATAACAATGCTATCAAGAAAGCGCGGAGGAGCTTGGGGGAGGAACTATCGCCAGGGTATAGAGATATACCCAGCTACGCTACACTCTACAAGGTACAAGCAACCGAACGACGACAGAAAGTGGGCTTAAAATTATAAAACCACAAAGAGTATATACAGAACAGAAGAAGAAACGCCGGAGCGGCTGCTACAGACTCACTTCCCTAGATCACGTTCTGAAAAGGACGGTGGTATGACAGAACCGGGAGACCTCGTAGCTCAAAAGGTAGTGCCGGGGAAAAGCTGTGATCTGGCTGAGTATCATTAACAGATCAAAAATAGAATAAATAATAATAATAAATTCATTTCAACCATATAAGTCGTCCGAAACTGAAGGCATACAGCCAGCTTTACTACAGCAGGGAATCAATATACTGGCCTCCATTTTGTGTGCGAAGAGACTGAAACTGCCACGGACTCACCAAAGCGGGGGAAGAACAACCCCTGATTGCACCAGAGTCTACTTGTGGGATTTCTCATGTCACAATGAGATCTGTTATCCAAAAATGGCTCAAAGCAGAGCACCTTGCCTATTGGAGGGAACTGCCCCATATGTCATAGTCCGAACGACTGTAAATAGTGAGTGAAAAATATACTGACGTTCAGCGGACAAGATGTAAGGAATCTTATTGAATTCTTGACTGGACACGCCAAACAAACATCTCTGCAGTAAAGGTCTGGTAGATCAGCCCAAATGCAGAGATTTCGGCGTGGAATAAGGAACACCCATGAATGTGGTTTGTCAGTGATTGGTCGACAGACGAGATTGGTCGACAGACATACCTTGAATCCAAATACACCCGAGTAAATCAACAATATCCCCTACATCAGGCTTTTTCCTATACTTTGACTGCACGAGTGGGAAACCTAATGTTCATAGAACATTGACATCAACATTGACTAATGAGTAGATAGGAATATGTGGGGGAGGACACTAATAACCGCAGTACAGTGAGGCCTCTCTAAAGGAAGAAGAACCAACCTTACGGGAAAGGGATATTAGTCGGTAAGAATCTGGCACACCCAAGGCGTCTAAGCAAGATTTTCCCTCCTCCACTCAAAAAAAATCACTGCAATAAAATCAGACGATAATAACTAGGACCATCTCTTCTCCAAATATGTGGTTCATCTATCCTCTGATAGAGGAAGGACGAAACAGTTAATCACGTATAACTGAAGGGTGATAACACAAGTTTCTATGGTGAAACAAGTATTTCTAGGTGTATTCTAATGTAATATGCCCCAACAAAATAATTGATACTTATCTCAGAGGTCGTTCGGTTGATCAATACAAAATTTGCACATATTGTTGACACTGCTTTTAGTGACAACAATTAAAATTTTATGGTTATCAACATATGCCGACGAAGTAGTCACAGGAGTGACTACTGTGGGTCTATCAGTATAATAATTTTCATTAGCTTAACCAATCGGTCCCTCTCTCCTCGACTTACCTTATATTAGGTTATTTGATTGATCAAGCAAGTTATGCTATCCTTTATTATCTATCTAGGATGTATGTAAACAATGCGATGTATATATTAAAGCATATTAAGACCACCTTGAAAAGTTAGGCTTCGCATATATATGAGAGGCGGTCGTTCATATATCATTGGACATACGAATAAAGGGATATGCAATATTGCCTTTTTCAATTTCCAGATTATATAAGTGTTGACTGTGTACGTGTTCACTCGAAGATGTCGAAAAACTAACAATGGGTATGCTAGTGGATCAATTCATTTCTCTGATAGGCGTAGTTCTCATCACTGAGATACAATTATCTGGGAATATGTAACGACTATGTTAAAGAGATCAGATTTTCACATATTCCATCTGTGTCTTGAACACTATTTCCGCATGCTATCATGCTTTATTTGAAAGGAAAAGAGGTTAATGGGGAAGAAAATTCTATTTAATTATTGCACGTATTTATATATTTATATCATACACTAACGTTTTACATTTGTAATACATCATTATGATTTGTGCAGGTGCAACTTTATAAATAGAATACTGCTAAACATGTCTTTTCAGCTTTTAAGGAATACATAACAAAGAAAGGAAAATTCATAGGCAGACATGCGCCAAGTGAACATATAAACATATCGCAGATAACTTAGGGTGCATTGATCGAAATGTGAGATCACAAACTAATTGATCACTTATCTAATATCTATCTCTACTAAAATAATAATAAAATTATTAAAATATATTACACGTAATGACGACTTTATACAGTGAAACAAATGAGAAACGAAAGTCAGCACCAGTCACATAGCTAACTCCCGTTCGGAACCTTTGCCGCCCTATTGCAGCGATGGTGGTCTCATCTTGTTGATAGCATTAGATAAGTGAAGAACTTCTGTGTTCAGTTGATGCACCAAAGATTCCAATTTGTCGACGGAATCTAATACTTCTACTTGACCGGTGTGTGGATTGAATCTGACCTCGAATGGACGAGACATGGCCGATACCCAACGTCTGAATTTATCTTTCATGTCATCGAAACTTTCGGCTACATAATAAATTGGTTGATATTCCTGATCTTGGTAAGGTTGAACGGCTGTTGAAGCTGGTTCGAATGGTCGTAACTCAGGTTTGTCACTCAAAGCGTGTAACAGTTCACCATATGCGCTCAAAAGCCCTGCGCCATAAGCCTTCACTGCTCCATTTTCCTTGCATAAGCCAAATTCAACAGTAAACCAGTAAACCTGAAACAATAGGGGTTTGGTAAGAGATTGGAAAAATTGTTCGATAGTTATGATCCGTTCTAATGGTGACTGAAAGATTCCAAGAGGAAAACTTCAGGGAATTTATGTCAAAACAGTGTAGAAAAGCTTCCTCAAAGTAGATGAATAAATAACATATGAAAAGAATATGTTTTGAAGAAAGTTTCATGAATTTTAGTGAATCAATATGTTACAATTGGTTTGCTGTTCTGCTATTAGAGTCAGCTGAAGAATATTTGGTTGGATATTTGAATATCTGACAAATATTGATATCGAAATAAATATGAGATCAGATCTTGATATTTGTAATTCCCATTCGAAACACGCCAGGAAAATGATAATTCATACCTTCTGTACCTGATAAAATAGTTATATAAGAAGGCTGCTCATGACCAAGTTTAATTGAGATTAGTAAAGACGCAAATAACTTTGGAAATTCATAATTATCGATTTTATTTAATTTATATTATTGTCGATCGTCATTAAAGGCCTACATTCTGATATTTCGTAATTAATGTTGACCATGTTCGCATTAAAGAGTGTATAGTATTGTTAGTTTTTCAATCTCCGATCACGCGTGCAAAGTTATGACCATGACATGGTGATCGCATTTTAGAGTAAACATTTTCCTTTTAAGTTGCAGTGCATCTAGTGGACTGTATGCAATGCATGCCGTAATAACGATGCAAGTTGAATCAAACTGTTTATGGATCGTAAAACCGTAATTTACTTGTAACAGGTAATAAAATGACAATTATTTACTTACATCCCACCTTGGTGAAACAAATCTACAGGTGCACATGTTTAAATGATATATCATACTCAAGTACAATGGAAATAATCATTTGGAAACTTGATGTTGATTCTAAGATTACGAACAAATAGTACCATCCGATTTCCACAGACACTTGGGACATAGTCAATAACACTATTGAATGTGTGAGTTTATAGAATGAATTCCATTGTTCTTTATAGATGTAATGGATGACAGCTCGTTTACTCCATAGAGTGAATGAATAAAGGTCATAAGAGTGATATTTATTCATATGACATCGATGAGTTCCTTGTCCAAATCCCACTACTGGTATAGTGGATATTTGGAATCTGTATGGTTATCAGATCTTCATATTGTCTGAGACTCCCAAAAACATTTCAAGATTGTTGAAAGAACTTATTATGAATCATAACCATTTCGACTTATCTCATTGTTGTAACAAATTCTAAAGCTGTGTAATTCAGAAACTTCGGAAAAATTAATATCTGACTAGTTTTTCAAAGTAGAGAAAATTGTTGGATTGAATTATTGAAACTACCTATTATGTTAATAAGGTGAGACATCTAATAATTCAATTAGCTCAGAATCAACTATGATGTCTCAGTAAGACCTTTCCATAGGACATTCTGGAGCTTGAAAAGCTAATATTACAAAAATGTAATATGAATCTTTCAGATAAATCTTGGCATTCCCGCAGGTAAGATTATACCTAAAGTGATCAAATATTCCCGGAATGATGGAGAAATATCATGTTAAATTGTTCAATTGAATAGTTACAATCCAGGTAATTAAATGAAGACGATGTAGGAATTTAAAAATACTTACGGTAGATAATTTTTCTATTTCTTTGTCGGATGCTCCAAGTGATGCGAGGCCAATCTCTTGGGAGAACTGTGCGAAACTGGGATCGGCGAGAAGCGGCATGTGGCCGAGTAACTCGTGAATACAATCTCTGAAATAAAATAAAATCCGATCAGTTCAATCTCAAATCTTCCGATTACTTGGAAATATGATTACTTCGGCTACCTTTAAATTTACTCAAGTCAATAATCAATAGGTATATCTCTGAGAGTTCACATACGTTTTTTTCTTACATAATTAATTTATTAAGTCAGTAAACCGGCTCCCTAAGACTGTAGATAGAATTCGTATTCAAAATGGATGAATTCACTCATTCTCAACACGGAAAAATCTCCTCTTTCCATATTGATGAATTTTAACTCTTCTGGTAATAAACTTTTCACAGCGGTAATGAAATAAAATTCTTTACTCAGCGTCGAATATGCAACAATTATCTTCCAATGCGATCGAGTAAGACCCATTTACTATTTTGCACATGATATTAAGAGCGGGTGTGCAAAGCTAGCGACATTACTGGCAGACTAATTACATGCAGCTATACCGTTATAATGGACTTTTAATTGAATCATGAGAGACTTCTTTGAAGTGATAGTCTACATTAGTAGGGAAATCCCATTTCTTAGCCCCCAATAATAACCGTAACATTCTAGTATGGCACTGCTTACAGATAAGATATCGAAAGTGTTATAGTGTAGATTTAAATAAGATAAAAATATACTTTAGAAAGCTACACTCTGTCAATTCAACCAAAATCATAATTCTTCGAATGAATAAGACCTTGATGCATACCCTTCTTATTTGGAATAAATGTACATGAGGTGAAGTGAATTTGCATGTTAGTGACATTAATAATTAATTCTTCGTACAGAAAGAGAATGCAACAAAACTTGAAACTATTGGTTTTTCGCCTCGCAATACAATACGTACACCAGTATTGAAATGCCTCTTTGAATTATGTTAGCTCGCCACAAGTCAATTCATTGGTGGAATAATCAAGTCACTTTTTTGCAACTCAAGATTACTGTGAGAGTCGGTGCTTTAACTTCATAGATTTACTGGTATGTCGATCTAAATAAGCCATCACTGAAACTTGAAGACTCATTTACTGGCAGTAGAAAGAACGATTCGTTATTTACAGAATTGATTCATCCAGATTTCTCTTCATTACAATTCCGAGGAAAAGTTAAGAGTAGTTCAAGATGTGAGTTAAGAATCTAAAATGTGTAAATGAATTAACTTTTGAGGGAATGAATGATTAATTCGGGCCCTAAGAGAATCATTCCTGAAATGATTTGTCCATCATCTTATATTGCTTTCAAAATAATTGTTTTGATCAATGAGAAGTACGTGAAAGCCCTTATACCCTTCAATGATCAATGATACGTGAGGCAAACAATATTTTCTATGGCAAATTAATATTCGCAAAGTCACTTGAGATATGTGCAAGAATCAACCTGGACGAAGGATACAAGAAGAAGGACTCAGCCATCAAGCAGCCGTAAAAGCGTAGAGCTGAATCATCATTAGCTCCAGGATGGTATTCAACTGTAATACCAAACTAAGGACCTTATGGGTGCAGAACAGAGTCACTCTTCATTGGGTCATATAGAAATTGAGGGGAATGAACAGGCGGATACTCTTGAATGCAAATCTTCAGAACAGGAGACAGAGAACTCAGCACTTAACACTAGAGCTCCTGAGTTTCTAGTAGACAAATTGGGAAAAAAGGATTTCTTGGAGTGCATAAAGTGAATCAGGAACAAATTGATTAAGAACCATAACAGGAATCCAGACGAGGCACAAGACCTACTCATTGAAGGGAGAAGCTGAGGAAACACCGATACATTTTCCAACTAACAACATAACCGCAGGCGATATTATGAAGGATCTAAAACTCACCGGCGTATTGTAAATAGTACCTAGGGCGGGATATTATAGTTAATTATAGAACGTAGCAAGATCAATAATAGCCTTAATAGTAATAATCCAAGAATCTGAATATTAGCAAAATCAAAGATATTAGGTACTTACGGTTCGGGTGTGTGATAAGGTGAGTTCAGATGACGCACATACTGGGTACTTTGGAAAATTCGGAACGCCAGAGATGCCAGAAAATCACGAGCTGTTAGGAGTCCAGCAGCTGGTCTTAGAGTGAATCCAGTGCAGCTTGTCAAGAAAGCGGACATCTCTTCAAGTTGTGGAATCTTATTGGCGCAAAATATACCTTCGTCTTGGAGCTTCTTGAAAACACGTCTATATTCAGCACATGCATGTTTCGGCATCAAATCAACCACGGTGTTGTAGACGGAGTTCCAAGTTTTGATTTCTGTTTCTACGTAGTTGATGTGAGGAATTGTGTCTCCGCTGAAAATAAAATAATATAATTAATTAAATTTGGAGAATTATCAGCAACAGATGATCAATAGCTTCAGAATGATGATATATTTGACAAACTTTTTGATAGTCGACGATTAGAAATCGAATTTATTCTAGAAATTCCACAATGAAAATAGATTTACTCTTACATGGAACTTTAATTCATAACATTCTATTATCATTGTTACGGAGTCTGAATTATGGAAGAGTTAACAAGTACTCAAGGAGTTAATATGAAGATATTCAATTCATGTCATCAATTATTATCAAATAGATCAGAATTGTAGGTTTCAGAATGGATGGTAATAGATAAGGTAGAATTGACTTTATCGAAGGGTAATAAATTCATGTAGAATGATATTAATTACTAAAACTGGTTGTCTTTTAATTTTGCTAATGTTAAAAATTCAGAATGTTAACCTTGAGTAGTTCAGTTTAGACAGTTATGTTGAATATTAGCTTATCATCAACTGATTCGTTCATGAAATATTTCCATTTGCAAAACTCTTTTGCGAATATAATATTGTTTATTAGTTATTACATACATTTTCCAGTACAATACTATTGATATGATTCTCTCCAACAATAAATACCTGAGCGAAATAAAAGTACGAAAATCGTTGAACCAGTATTTGAATCCGTATTTATTTATAGACTCTGATTAATTCAATTCAATTCATCCATGAACACTAATACTTTTTTCATATAATTATAGTGTGAAAAAGTAAATATAGATACACGTTTAATCGCTTGTTAAGGTCGAACAGTTGACCTTCGAGAAAAGAATATAATCTATTTTAGTATCTGTACAACTTTTTCTTCCAAAACGGATGTAAGAACATGCGATCGTCATCATCGATGACCAAGTCATCAGTCAAAACTTTTTACATCTATTCGAAATTAAAAATTGATTGAGGAGTATTTTTTGTTATTCATAATTTTTCCATATTGTTAAAGTCGACTGATTTATATTGTTTCTATTCGATTTTTAAATTGTGTAAAATATGTTGGAAAATTGAGTTAACTATTTCAAAGCTGCGCAGTGTATAAAATGTGTACTCACTATTTATATTTGAAAGCGATTTCGGCAATTTCTTTGCGACGAGATCGGTATTCCTTGTCGGCGAAACCAGGATGGTTCATATCCAAATCGGGTTCGTATTTGGTCATGAGATGGTTGCAATTGTCTAAGTCACTGGCGTGTCGTGGGAACCATGGAGTCTTCGATGAAAGATTATCATCCCCAATTAAGGTGCAGTGTTCGAGAGTAGACGATTGTCGAAGAGATTTCAGAATTTGCAAGAGATTGACTCGCGACATTTCAATTTTTATGAGCGCATCGAGGTTGGCGTTCTCGCTCTTGTTAGGACGAGTTTCCAAATGACAAACAGTTCCTTGATATTTTTCGATAGTCTTGAGCACGCGAGATAGCGAACTCATTCCTTCTCGTAAACGCAGGATTAAAATAGCTCGCTGCTGGTATTTTTCAGCCTCAGGACCTTCGCTGATCGCATTTGCTAATACGACTTCTTCTTCTGTTAAGCCAGAATCTGGGGAAAATGATATAAGTTAAGGATCAATCAATTACATGAATAACTCCTCCCAATGGAATTTCGTATTATGAATAAAAATATCGCCAAAATATATTTTCGTGCAAAGTATAAAGTTATGGAAGTACCCAGCAGCAGTATTCACCAGATGCTAAATTAGACCAGCTCCGATTTTATAAACCAAGTCCGTGTGATATTATTTGTACTTTACTTCATACATGTATTTGTCAATAATATGATTCACATCAAATCCCATTTTTCGAGAGAAAGAAAATTTCGAAGGAAATGTGAACGATTTAGTTATGAAATATCTATTTACAAAGGAATTCTCTTAGAGTTGAAAACAAGTCCATCTTGCAGCAGTTACTTTATATTCTTAGAGAGAATCGAGACAACTATATTTTCAGAGCTTAACTCTTGATTCTGGTTCTTCCTGACAAATGGAGGGTGAAAATTGACTTTTGACGTTATAAAAGCTGGACGAAGTGGTTCTGGAAAGCTTTGTGTGAAAGGCACATTTCTTCTAACATCTTGGCTCTCAACGTAATTATACCCTACAACGGTAGCGCATAATGCACAAGATTTTAACGGTAAATTATATCCTATGACTCTATAATTCAAGTTCAAAAGAATTGTGTCAAGTTTGTTAAACGAAGGTTGATTCAGAGGTGGCACGGAATGAAATATTGAACTTGAAATTGTATTATTTTATTATAATAATTACATAAATCAAGGTATACAATTTAGAAATCGGAATCACTCTCACGTTGCCTATCAAAACATGATGACTCAATTATATCTTTTAATCACGAGAAACCATGATTTATCACGACATTGGCAATCACAACAAACAGATAATTACAAATCCTGACATTGCCCTTCATAATTTCGTCGGAACTAGCTTCTAATTATTCACAAAAATTAAATTCAATTGCTAATTTTATCTAATTTGAATTGTTCTCAAAACATCTAGGATTCAAGTATGCCTGAAGCTTTCGTATCAGAACAGAAGTTGATAGTAACCTCCTTTCACAAATATCCCGCGGCCAAAATACAAAGTGAATCTTACTTTTTTTTAGTTAGCAGCATTACTGAAATTTCATGACTAGAGTATAGAATACTGTATACCGGTTTACATTTGTGTAGAGAAAAATATTTATCTTTCGAAATTAATAATCCTAACCATAATTATGGAGATCGATAATGCATTAAAGATATTCACCTTCATCTGTTTGTGGTACTTCGGTTTTGTTCACTGGTTTTTCCTCGGTTTCAATTTCTGGTTCCATACTAGAATCTACAAGCATCAAACAATTACATGCAACAATCATGCGAAATAGTAACTTTGGAAGTTCATGCAGTAAATATCTTTCAAAGCACAATCTCAACATATCACATAACAATAAATGTAATGATATAAAACGTAAATCTTTTGACCAATGCAAGCGGACAGCTGGAGAAAATCGAGCTACCTAACATTTATCAACAGTAAATCATTTCATTAACAACGATTCTTTCCAAGTATAAGATCGAGAATGCATAAGTTAGGAATTAATAAATTGCTGCTGTACGATGCCAATAAATCAGTTGAAGTTTTTATATAACTACGAGTAATTGTTATTGGTTACATTTTCTTGTTACGTAGCGTCTCAAAACTCAAATTAATGCATCGACATGTGTCACTAATGGTTGTAATACGTCAGACACCTATTTCTTCATAAGGTATTAGAAGCGGATTTCATAATGAAGTTATAACTAATTTTAGCTAATTAACCGAAGCGAATGCAAAAATCGCGATCGCAGTTGGTTTAGATGAGTATTTCAAGGGCTAAGCAACCGTGCATGAATAGCTTGTTTCCTAATATGTATCGAGTTTTCATGGTATGAGACCTCACAGGAATCTAACGCTCAATCAATTATCGTATAAACATGATATTTATCCCATTTGAATCGTGAAACTGCGAAGGTTAATGCTAAGTCAATGGTATGCTTCAAGGCATTATTCACGGGCAGTTAGGATTACTGTACTTATTCATGAAATCAGGGTCATTTATTATCCATTATTTTTGATCTACATTTCTCCCCTTTGTTTGAATTTGTAATTTATTTATCTAATATCTTCAAAAAATAATTAATCTGTTCAAATAAAAAAGCATTAAATTGAGATCTTAGGTTATATTATACCTACTTTCAACTCTGAACGTTGTGATGTACTGTATGGTCATTAGCATGGATGTGAATCCAATACAATTACGTTTTTGCAATAAATCAAGCTACATTTATTTTTCAAGCTATCTAATCAGACATTCAATATCTTCTATAATCGCTACCACACTGAGTTACAGATTATGTACTTACCATTGGATCTGTGACGAGCCTCATCCAAAACAGTCTGTTTGGTTTGCTTCACTACCAAAGTCTCGAATCGTGCATCATCTACA
Source organism: Endomychus coccineus (assembly GCA_958510875.1). Taxonomy (NCBI): domain Eukaryota; kingdom Metazoa; phylum Arthropoda; class Insecta; order Coleoptera; family Endomychidae; genus Endomychus; species Endomychus coccineus. The sequence goes on from OY294067.1 coordinate 223,022,742, forward strand.
AGAGAGCGGCGCCGTGCAGGGTAACCGTTCTAGAAACAAGAATAGAAATGCATAATTCCATTGTCTTTTGCAGCAGGAAACTGGTAGACTCCAGGAAATTACTCCCGAGAACGTTCTTTCCATAACGAGATAAGTTAGCTAAGAAATTATCGGTGCGTGATCTGAATCCTACAACATTGGGATTAGATGTTCTTTGACTCGTCCCGTAACACTAATTGATTTTTAAGAAACGATTTAGTTTTGTGCTCAAGTTCGTATAATTTATATATTCTGAATGGGAATTTCTTATTACAATTAGTCAGATAAATTTTAAATATATTTCGGATTTTTCATATATGCTCATATATTTGTAGAGATATATTAAATGCGTTGTGTGAGTATTTATGGACATAAAAGCAGGAATAAGTTCAGAACTATTACATAATGGAAACAGGAATAGTTATGTAGTGAAATTTCTATAAGTGTAATGTACTAAAGAATACAAAAATAAGTACTAGTGTATTTCCAAGAAAATTATGGCAATAATTTCAAACTATATATAGCACAATCTACAACTGGAAATATTTATATTCAGTAACTACTATAATTCAGTATAAATTATCACGTGAATAATTAATATTTATAAATTCACACTTCTAAAACATTCTGCAGGATCTATTTAACATATCTTGATTATAAGAATCAATAATTAAGATATCTATTTAATCGAAAATTGGTAATACGAGGGTCAATTGAATGCATGGGGGCTCGGCTAAGTAACCTTGGTAATGGGGGCGGAGTGTCAACCTAGATGACGGAACGTTCCCCGAGCAAGGTCACGATACATTTACATTGCCTGCGGTATACAAACATTCTACGACCATGATCTTAGTCAATCAGATTCAAATAGTAATTACATGTAGGTACATATATTATTTCACATTATCGCAACACCTGTAACTAATGTTGACACCATCCAATTACAGAATAGAAAAGGGTTTCTGCACACGTTTCTTGCGAATGAGTAAAAATATGTTCCCGATGAAGGTCACAAAACCGAAGTAATGTGATTAGAGAATGATGCATTTAAAAGTAATTGAGTCACTTCACTTAGATTGCTTGTAATCAATGGAATAACACAAAGTCACAAAGTTGAAAATGTTGGGGCACATGGTATATGACCTATTAAGCAGGAAGTGACCACACATGATAAAGTTAGTGTTAAATATCACTTAATATTTTAATGAGATTTACAATAAGAGAAGGGGATGTGTGCTCGCGTAAAATACTCAAATTTGGAAACTAAAACAGATGTCATTACAGAGGTATGTACAATAAATTTTTGTATCTCATCTCCTTGCAAATTAAAGATGATGGAATACTTGGAGCTGGTTGTGAAATGCCAAAGAAAAGTTTGAATAACATAAAATTAATTACGAAATCCTAATACAAGTACGAGGGTTTAATATCATTCGATATTCCCCAAATAAGAAACTGCTCTTCTTGGTATATCAAGTTGTATACAAAATTTGGTATCGATTTTCATTGCGGATGGCCGTCATTTCGGATTGACAAAGAGACAGATCAAAATAATGAACTCGATATTCTGATCGTTAAATCTTGATATTTTTCCTAATAACTATTTGTTTTTTGCCCGAAAAAAGGATTGAGTTTGAGGTATTATTCTCCAATTTCCTGTCCTAAATTAAGCTCGACGATGTTCAATAAAATATTGGTAGAACATGATGGCTTGATGGTTTGCACTGTATAGTAAATTGTAAATATTCTATATAATAGAATTGTCTGCAGTATAATAAGAAATTCTACATCATTTTCCTTCAGAGGCTATAATTGTGTTATGATTAGGAAATGCTCTAATTGATATTAATTATTCAAAGTTGGTGTGAATTAATTTGTTACTTATAATATTTTGTTGACATTGATTTTGTTATGTATCATATCAAAATTATAATTTTATTTCATGAACGAAGGCTAAGAATGTATAAAATCACTACAAATTTGACTGCTTATAATAAATTAAAGTATTGATTGGAACGATAAATTCACATGCCAATTCCATGGATTATATGAAATTCGCATTCCCATTTGATTTATAATTTCTCTAAGGTTGTACTTGAAAATCTGGGAACTCTTTCATAACCAGGATCACATAACAAATAACTGATTTAAACAAAATAATGAGATGTAAAAACGTAGAAATGGAACTTTTCGTTTGAGTTTTTATAATATGCTATAATGTCATTAATATAGGTACATACCGCCATAATTAGTATGACTGAAACTCAACTATCACATCTACAAACAACTTCTCTTATGAAGATACACCTTTTTAATACCTTGTATAGCACACAATGAGATATTTTCTTCGGCTAGTTGGTTAAACTGGAAAATCACCACATTCAACCTTCCGGTATTTTTACCGCACGATTCCAATACCTCTCACTGGAATAAAACGCCCGCACACTCCAACTTTGGGAATTCATGATTCGTAATAGACAGTTTGGATCTTCGGAACATGATCTCCACATTCACAACACTGTACAGTTTCTATTACTCATCATTATTTTCCACCATTTTCATTCAACTATGGGCTCAATGAAATGTCAAATGTTGCTAATGGTTCTAAGAGAATTGTTATACTTGCATGAGTTATCATACTCAGGAATAATCAAATGACAATCAATAAATTGATCACGAATTTTACGTTCATTGTTAAATGTTTAGGCCCAAAATACTAAATTCATCAAGTTTATTTCAATCGTTATGAGAATTTTTCGGTGGTTTTCAATGATTAATAGCAGAGGCTTCATATTAAATTGATGAACACTAAGCTCGATTCAATATTTTTAACAATACAACTAGCTTCAATATTTCGATCTAATTAGCAGAAAAGTATTGTATTGAGCCTGGTTCAGCGTTATAAGATTAGTTTATAATTCATGACCAGAGCCGTTGTTGAATGGCGCCCAGGGCGAGAAAAAAGTATGCACCCTTCTTACCCCACCCCCGGAAACAGTTTTCGTTCTAGAATATTTTCGATACTGTATATGATACAAAAATTGATCAACAGATATTATATCTGTTAAGAAAATGAACTAACCAATTCAGGTGAATATCATACTTATTATTATATGACTAAGCCAAAATAACATCAAACCACAATGTTTATTGAACCCGCTAGCCCTACTATAGGGCCGGCTCTGTTTATGACTATCATAAAGGAAAAGAGCTGAAATATCTTGAGAAGCACTTCGGAAGTATGAGAGTAGGAGGCATATTAGCACATTATCTAAAAACTTTTCAATGCAATTACATACTTAGAAAAATTCTATCACGTATAAAATATTTACTTATTATAATCTTATAAATTGTCAAATTAAATCTGAATTTACCAAAATCAAATTTAAGCTAACCAATTCCTTGAAATTGATCTACTTAAATCAATAAACAATCAACCAACATATAAGTTTTCTAGTTCTCATTTCTGTTAAATACATTTCACCTATTTGAAACGTGTCAAACGTATTAAAGATAATTATTTCGTATCGAAATTTCTATTTTCCGAATGGATAATTTATCAAATTACATATTATTATCAATTCGGCACTCGAAACACTAGAAACAAGTTATCGATGTGACTACAAGGTCGTTGAATGTAATTTCAATTAATTTAATTATCTAGGAATCTATAATTTATTTTACGTTTACCGTACGCTGATTATTTATATTCTCATTCAGTAATTCTGAGAAAACTATTGTTGGAATGTTGTAGGACATTTGAACTGAATAATTGATTGAATAAATTCCTAATTATGATTTCCTCAACCCTGAAATTTGTATAAGGATATACTCACTATTCATGCATTAAATTAATATGAATATATTGAAAACTGCATCGTTGTTAAGTTGATGGGAATTCACTCTATTACAATAATTTATGAATTTTTATCATCTGTATTCACACTTGAATCATCCGGAATACCTAAGTGATTCTTCTGGTGTACAAACTTTTCTACTTGTGAACTTCAATCTTATTTTAGTTATCATTCACTCACACTGATATTAGTTGCCTAATTAAACGGATAAGCTTTTTCTTAATTGAATGCATAACATAAGTTGGTAGTAGGTACCTACATATTAAAATGCCATCTTCCCAGAATTCGCTATATTTTGATATACGTTTGTTCCTTCAAACTACTGAAATGATGGTATTTGATAAAAACTTTATACCGTGAAACTACTATTTCAGAATTCGCATTGAATAGGACCCAAAAATTTCATGAAAAAATAATATATGAGACTATGAGTGGGATAATCAATTTCACTTTTTCATTATTTTCTACGAGCGATATCGTATTATAGAATGTCTCAGAGAGCAAATCCAACACATAATTTTTGAAAAATTAAAAATAATCTATCTCCTTGGTGTATTCCAGTATAATATGAGTAACTATGGATAATTGAATCAGAATAAAATTGACTTATAATAATATGTATCGAACGATCAAGAAGAAAAGAAAACATCTAGTAATAAAATTGGCATCTTACAATTGTTTTATAATACAAAATTATAATTAAAATAACAATTTCTAATAACGTTTAGTATTATCAATGCTAACTTGAACTAATTATTCTCATAACTCAATCACATAATTATCCTCATTGTTTCAAAAATATTATTTTTATTTTTATTCTTATTCCTATTCCTATTCTATTTTTATTTTCAATTTTATTATAATTTTTTTTTTATTTTCATTTTTTCTATATTATTTTACAGAAAGACTCGAAATCTCTAATTCATTGAATATATATGAACAGAGAGATATACGATCGCAACAGCAATAATTTATAACAAAAATAGTCAATATCCAATCATATCTGAGTAACAATCAATTAAATGTTGACATTTCTTGAACGGGACACAGTCAAATTAATATAGTTAGAGGGTTGATCATTATTATCGAAAAACAAAGAACATATATAAATAATAAGTTGATTATTTAATGATCCTTAATTGTAAGTTAATTTTCGACAATATCCATGGAGCATCAATAAGGTATTTAGTAATACACTAAAAGGGTTCACAACTGTGGATACATTGTAACTCTAATAAGTACGAAATAATCACCCTTAGAGAGTAAGCATGCGACGTTACTCTGATGATGGCTACTTGGTAGCTAAATGGTTCATGGTATTTTGATAGTATTTTAGTGGTTATTAAAGATATTTAGTACTTAGTTAAAATATAAAAAATGCATCTTAATATTCCCTGAACGAAATTAACGGATATAAATTTAACGTTTGAGCCAAAAAAATATAATTGGAAAATTTATATTATTATCATTGATATAAAATCAATAAAATATTATATGAAATGAATTTTTCCGGAGATTCTAAAATCAACGGTAGATACGATTCATTTGAAAAGTCAATATTTATAAAAATTTTAAATTATTACCTCAATGCTGTAAGATTTCTTGATGGCGAACATCTCCCTGTTCTTCTGAGCTGCTGCAACTGCTGCCATTTCGATTCCACAGAAATATGTAACTCGCAAAAATAGATGACAAAATTCAGCCTGAAATCACTAAGTGTTCACTGCTGTAAATAGCGTAGATTTATTTAATAGCCCGATTATTGACCACGATTAGTGACTGTTAATCGTCTGTCAAAGAGGTTCTATCAAAATTAACACGCTGTTTGCGAGATAGGGCAAACCAGTATAATGATGAATGGGGCTCGTGGGGCTACAATATAAGTAGTTGAACCCCTTCTCCACATAGTCCCCACGCTGGTAGTCGAGCCCTTTCATTGTTGCATAAGCGAGGAGTCACGCCTGCGTCAGATGGCGGCTATCGGGATCCCCAAGGCTCCGGAGGGTATGCTGCCATACGCTACCGATATTAGCGGTGCTTGCCTATAGCAACTAGTAGGCGACAAGTAGCTAGATCGTGTGTCATCGACTGTCCATTCTAAGAAGTTGGCCACGCGTACCGAAGAAATCCCGATCTTCGATCAGCTGCGATATACTCAGGCACTTGCGGTTGACGGAAATTTTAAATACGGTAATGTTCAATTCTCATGAATCTAGTAGGTATTAGGTAGTTTCCCTATACCTCATCTGGCATGCGTCAATTATGATTCGTTTTTAATTATATGCTAACACATTCCAGTTCTACGTATTTAGTAAATATTCGTTTATTTGTTTCAAATGAAATAACTTCCATGTTCTTGAGATTTTCTTCTACGATCCCAGGAATAATATTCAGTTCTTCATGTATATTGCATAAATTATAGATATGCCGGAAACTAACTAGATCATTGTGATACCCCGAATACTACGGATTTGAAACTTTATTAGTCATCAAATTATATGAATACTTTTCTCTAAAACAGATTTAAAATTCAGGAAATTGAATAACATAGAACCAGTGCCCTATTAACATGATTCTGTATTAAAAATTCAAGTAAATGTATGTTATGATACTTAGAGAAGGATTTTCTAGCTTATAAGATGGGATATCAACTAGAAAACCAAATTCAATTGTAAAAACATGTTTTGAATCCTAATATAAATCAATTAATAATACGAGCAATATTATTACTTAGTGAAAATTGATGGTTTATTAAAAATAATAAAATATTTTATTCAAACTACTGAATATAGCAATAAATCAGATATTTTTTTCACCGGGAAAACAATTTTTATAATCAACTTTCAAAATAAGAAAAAATATTTTGATTATTATTTATTCAATCTTTTATTGACAATGTATGTAGGTATAATAATTATTACAATGATTCATACTCGCGAATGGCGATACTTTGACATCCTCCTTATACCTCTCAGTAGCGGAAAATTGAGCTATAGCTGTGACTTTGAAAATCCAATCCGTACAAATGCGAACAAATATGTATATATGGCTACATTGATCCATGTATTAAAAGACATACCTATGTTGTAGATAAAACCAAGCAAAATTCTGCCCGAGTAAGGACTCAAAAAAATCTGGACTTTCGCAGATATATATGTTTTTAGCATTTCTCGATCGATCTATTTTTGACATGTCTATGAGTGTGTGCGTGTGTGCGTATATGCGATACACACTATGGAGACGATTGAGCCCTTCCTATTGGTTATATAATATAGGTTTGAAACTTTGCAGACTTTAAAGTGGTGAAAATAGAAACTGTATTGTCTCTGACCACGGTAGCTCCGTTTCTAGTTGTATTTCTTTCTTCATTTTCTTCTAATATTAACATTATAAAAGATGGTAATCACTTCGAATACACCATATACATAAATCCCATTCAAACAAATAGGTGTATTGCTGCAGATTCACTTACACCAATTTATTATAAGCTAGTTCAATTTAATAGATTATTAAAAATCTCTTTGAGCCACCAAAATTAAAATAACGAAGCTTAGAAACTCAAGCAAAGAGCGTTGGACAATGGATACTAAAATTTTTTCATCAATAATTCTATTACTAAACAAAAAAGGAATTGGAACGCAATCAATTAACCAAATTAGAACGACTACCTTCAAATGGTTCAATAAAATTAAACAGTTTCACCTTCGGCAATCAATAAATTCTAAATTTGCAATACAATGTAATTTTTCTAACTTTCGTACTCGGTATAAAGAACATTTTGCTCATATGAAAAATAATGGTGAAAAAACAACGTAAACATATTTGAAATGCAGATCACACCATTTCTTAAGAAAGTTCATCACATCTAAAACATAGTAGTAAAACTAGTTGATATATTAAATCCCAATTTCTCCAGCTGAAGGTAACGTCTTATTTGCATTATTAACTCCCAATAGTATTCAAATAGGCACATTTTGATCTCTAATTTAGTTCACTCTGGCTACTTGGTAGCTGAACAGTGGCGTAGATAACACCCCGCAACCCCCGCGGTGCGGGGGCGCACGTCTGTAGGGGCGCACGAGAAAATCAAAATGTCAATTTCGAGTATTGAAAAATACTGATTGGTATATAACATATTATAAAATATACTATTAATTACGTGTAAATAACAAATTATTTTTAATAATCAAAATATGTTGATTATTTTTAGTTCAAATTCAAAGTATATTTGCTATTTTTCTTTTCCTTTTCTTGTAGAAAAAGGAAGGGGGGCAAAGAGTTTATACGCGGGAGCGGAGCGAGAATTAGCTACGCTGCTATAGCTGAAAGGTCCTCAGTAGTTTAACATTACTTTTAGGTGATAAGGATGAGTGATTCTCATTTATTTTCTCATAGTTTATTGGTCACTTTCCTCGCTATACCTATAGGTAGCTATGTTAAGTATTGTGACAGGTATAACAAAAAAATTACCTATTTTCTGGAAATACCCCTGTGGATTATTTTTGAGATAATGTCTGTGTCTGTGCGTATGTGCTTATAAGCATACCCCCTGTTAGAGACTATTGCGCCGTTCCAATTGGTCGTTCGAACTTGCAAATCGCTCAAAGTGTTGAAAATAGGAACGATATTATAGCTCCCTTACAAATGATACCTTTGACATCGATCTCCTTTTCGCAATGGAATCTATGGTATTTTTTTTGTATGGGTGTTTTTTGGAAGAATCTGCGGGAGTGTAAGAAATTGATATTTGAAAATTTTTCAAATTACGTCACCAAACTAGTGATGGAACATTTTTTTGTTTGCCATCGTAAATATTATCTTAAAATATATAGGTCTTGAACCATAGTTACTTTATAGTGAGTTTGCATTTAATTAATTACTCTGTGGGATCACTAAAATTAGGCTTAACTAGTACTTTAGGTCACGATCGTATATATACAGGTCTGGGAACTCGAGGCTGTTTCCTATGTGAGATGTGAGTCCGCTTAGCGTCATCTGTTGCATAGGTGGCGCAACAATCAAAGAATGATCTCTGGCACGTATACGATCGTAGTCTCACTTAATAATGTGATTGTTGCCATACTTCGATCCAAGCGCTAGCTGGTGCCTGAGCTAGGGACTACGAGTTTGGCGACATGTAAGAGACTCATGTCAAACATACGAGTTCCCAGACCTGTATGTACGACCGTGCTTTAGGTGAATGATTTTGACAGTCCACCTACAGCAAAATATTATAATAATACATAGAGTATGAAACATGGAATTGTAAAACACATAATTATGTTGTCAATTATAATAAACTTTCATTGTCACTAAATAGAGCATTATCAGACATTTTTCGTGTCTTTAGTAGTTTCTAATCATTTACAATATATAATTGTTCCTACAGGTGTTAGCTCATACATTTAACACGCAGAAGTCTCCGAAACCGAAAAATTATGATAAAATAAGGTTGATGGAAGTAAGTGATCTACAGATCAGTTCATTTTGTAATATCTTTCAAGACTATTGCCTCCCTTATTTCAACCATATACTGAGAAAAAAGATCGTTAGTATTCAACGAAACTGCTTAATACTTAACAAATCTCTGGTTTCAATATGGCGCAACAAATATTTAATTGTGAGCAGCCATCATTCATTTAAAGTCGTCAAATATAAGATTCGTTAACTGTTTACAATTAGGGTTTTTTCACTATATCAAATCTGGTATTTAATTTTTAATGGTTAATTCAATGAATGATTATTATTTAAACGTTTCGGTTTGTTGGATTTTAAGCAGTTATTTATAACTAAGAATACCATCTTCAAAATGCAAACAATTGAAGTATTTTGCTGCTATTTTATAAGTTTTTTTAAAAACAAATCTTTCCTTAGAAATCATTGACTAATTTCAATTATTATGCGTTTTAATAGGCTTAATGCCTATTAACGCCTTATGAAACATGTTAATGCTAATAAAATAAAATAATATCAATACTTGGTAACTATGAAAAATTAACAAACAAATCAAGAGTAAGTAGTTTGAGAGTATTACAAGAAAAGTTTATATTTTTGTGAAAGTACCTTTAATATCAAATGACATTGCAAAACCTTCGACAATAAAATATTCATATTTTAACTTAAGCTACTTCTAGTTTCAAGTTAATAGATAGGTGAGTGCATTAGGTACATCAAAATTATCAGTAATATTTGTGTAATGAGTAGATATGAAAACACAAATAAAAGTTGATATCCAAAATTGTTGTTACAAGTACATAAAATAAACATATTATTATTTTTAAGAATATTGTCGTGTCTGTGGTATGTTTTAATGTACAAAATTCGTGGCGTGCAGACAAGTTGTTAAGATATTCGATTTCCAGAAAAAGTTTATCCTCGAGCAGGATTCGAACCTGTGACCTATAGATTTCCGGTAAGTGCTCTACCAACTGAGCTCTACCGAGAACACACTTTCGCAAGTGCAATACAGAATACCGCTTTTCGAGAAATTAATGTAAATATCACACCTACAACGTCCTAGTTACCGTTGATACCAAGCATCATCGACATATAGTGATTTTAAGCAGGGATCAAGGTGCAGATCTCCGATCACAAGCAAAAAATAAAGGGAGGTAAAGGGTAAACTATGACCGATATCCATAAAAAAGATAGACATAAAGGCTCTTGGCGTGTGGCAAAGACCGACAAATGGTGATGATTTAAATGTATAATCAAAAGAATGATGAAATCGTAAACGTACTGCTTGAATGTTCGGCCACTTCTAATTCTGGCAAAAAATGTGGGTATTAATGGCAAGGAATGTCTCAATTTTGTGTATATTTTGCAGTACATACCAAGAAAGATGATTAGAAATTAGATATCAAGTATATATTGGCATACCTATTTTTGATATTAATTGGCAATGTATTTGAGACAGTATAATTAACATGAAAATTTCAGAATTAGAATATGATAATTACATTCGGTGGTGAGGCACAATTCTTTATTTGTAAAAAACATTGATTACAATTTGAAGTAGACGCATTAGTTTTTAGAAGTAGGATAATGTAATAGCCAAAATCACTTGTAGATAACGTATTATTGAACATTCCTATTGGCCGTTACTGTACTAAGTACCCATCAAGAGTCTTCAATTAATTATAAATAGGTAGATGACATAAAAAATATTCAACATCGTGTTATTTAATATAAATTTTCTCTTCCCAGAAAACTCCACATGATAACAACATAGCCATAAATAACACTAAATGGTGCTATTGTACACTATTGAAAGGCACAAACTTTGAACGCAAATGTCTTGGGAAGTAAATAAACATTGATTCTATAATATAAATTAAGTGTTAACAGGTTTCCATCTGCAAAAATTTTTAAATCTGCTTCCAAACCTCATTTTTTTAATGCCATTTGGGCAAATTCAAATTAAGCTCCCATGATTTTGAGAAATACGTACACCTAACCACTATACGAAACAAATTGCTCCGTCTCAAAGAAGCATCAAACTTATAAAGTGATTATGTTATGTGTTTATTACCTCCAAATAATCTATGTTAAATTCATTCTAGTGTGTTTGATATTTCAATTTTTAAGTACTAACAACAGTAAATTTCCTCAGAAAAAATGAAAAATATTTTTGTTTTGGCAAATAACATATTTATTTTAGAAAAACTAGCTGTTTCAAACTAGTATGGCATTTAATTATAAAATAATTTCTGATTGTTCTCTAGAAAATAAAGTTGATGTTATATTGTATTATTATTATCGAAAATATTTATTCAGTAAGAATAAATAAATCCCAAATAAAGATTTATTTAGTATTTATCTTTCTCAGTGCATTCACGGATCAAGTTTTAAAGTTTAGGTATAACAAAAACGACGAAAACATTTTGAAATGAAATAATCTGTGATATTTCAGTTTTAAATATATATCCAATTCAACATTTCAATTTCAAAAACCAACAATGAATTGATAATTTTGGAAATGATCTGTTAAAGTTTGATATTATACTCAGTTTGGTAACCTGACAAAGTAATTGTATTTTTATTTATTTACTGATAACTAGTTACTGAAATCAACATTGAATGAAGTAGGTATTGAACTCCAGATCCAAATTATCTCACCTTGATAAAATAGCAGTTAGTAATTAGTCAGTAATCAAGTGGTTTTATATCTCAATATTGGACAGACTTTAGTTGCCATGGGGTTGTCGCCCCTAGTTTCGTAACAGTGGAAGAATCAGGTGAATTTGATAATACTTACAACTTGAAATGAAGTACGATAATCAATAGATCAGAATGATCATAACTCGATTTGCAGAAACCTGACAAGAAAAGTAGAATTCCGAAATTAATATATCTATGGCTCCGGCGTTTACGTAGTGTAAATTCATAATACTTCGGAAGTTGGAGAATAAAACTCAAATTTTACACAACATTCTTAACATTTAATTTAAGTTTGAGTTTTATTCTCCAACTTCCGAAAATAATGTTTCAAGTAGATACGCAAAACAAAGTCATATACAAAAACATGCACACTTTTAACCATGAAAAGTTTGTTTAAATTGTACTGAACGAAACATTGATATTGAAGTATATTTTGACAAACTATTCAATAACCCTGAGATATTTTCATAGTACTAAGAGGAAATGAGTTATTGATAATTAAATAACTTATTCGATTTTCCCAACCAAATATATACATTTTTAAAATCGACGTAAATTTAACGAATGCGCATAGGATTTGGGTCCTTCCCCTCATGTTCCCCTCCCACACGTTATTGACAGAGTGGTCTGCAGTTTTGCACATTTCACTAACCTCTCGAGGACGATGAAGTTACTGTGAATAAGAAATAATCACCCTTAACCACTAAAAATACATGCAGACACTACAATTATTTCTGAATTACTTTCAAGATTACAAACGATTACACCTTTTGTTTCTTACAGTTTGTCATATCAGAATGCATCTGAGGTGCAAGTAGAGCATTGTAAAATCAGCAACCACAATTTACATGTTTCCACTACTAGCATGATATTTGAGAGTTAAATTCAGTTGATGAAGGTGAAGGGCAACGTGTTCTGTAATCAATCAGATATTTGATATATTATCTCATTTAGTCAGATAAGTGATTATACCATACCTTTCCGTTGATAATTTGATTGTCAGCTACTTCCAAAAAATACAACGACATGCATTTTTATATTCTTCCTCTTCTTAAAGTCAGATCTGCATAACCATCATTATAATCTTCAGGAACGGAATAACTTAACAAATTCCCAGAAATAATGGAACATAAATCATAAGTTTAGAACGCTTTAAAAACTAAAACAATTTTGAGTTCAGTATGAAATGTAATTGAAAGTATTTAACCAAGTTCAAATTAAGCGACATTACCCATCGAGGGAAGTCAAGTGATAAATTGATTACAACTTTTTTTATCACATTTCGTTACTTTGACGTCACATCGATGCCAGGAGGCAAGCTCACTCCAACCTGGTAAGTTCGCCAAGCCCTCACAATTTCCAGAAACAGGTAGAGATCCTCAACATGCGGCGACATCGTTCAACACACGAGGACTACTGCTTTACTTTCCATGCGAAGGATGCCTAATGAATACGACCGCCTGAAATATTGATGATATGTATCGAAAATATCTCAGCCGTGACCCAGCTGTGAAACCGATAGAGGAAGTGGCAACCATGCTAACCGCTACAATACCGAAGACGGTCATCTAACATAGATAACTCTACTACCGTAGAATGAAATGTCTTATGGAAGGGACCAAAACCGTCAAGTATTTACGCTTCCAAAACACGGGAGGGCGCATCAAGCGTCCGAAATCAATAGAAATCATAATGCGCATGCGTTTGTTATTGTTGTTCAATAGTAGCCATGTTTAATTCATTTGTGGATTTTGTTTGCTATCATACACGCTATTTCTATAATATTATTTTTGCATAATATTTATCATGGGGAAACACGGCTATATACCCTGGCTTTAGCCCAGCTGTATTCCATGGATTGAAAGAAACTGCGAAGAATATGAAACCTAGTGAGAAACATTGTGATCTTATTTTTGATGAAATGAGTCTTACACCATACCTGCAGTATAATGAAAATACGGAAGACGTCGATGGTTTCGAAGATTTTGGAAGTTACAAAACCTCTAACATAGCTAATCATGTACAGGTAAACTATATGTGAATGAAAATAATTGAATTTCTCTCATTGACACTCTTTCAGGTTTTCATGCTGTGAGGTATTGAGGGAAAATGGAAACAACCAATTATGTATCAATTTATTAAAGGAGCAGCAAAGGCTGAAACCATTAAATGTTCAATTCAAAACATTGTACGATCTTGCAGGGAAATTGGTTTCAATACGGTGGCCACAATTTGCGATCAAGGTACAAATAATGTCAGTATGATAAACAAATTAGTGAAGGAAACGAAAGAGGAGTATGCAAGAGGAGGGAAAGAATTATATGACTTCATATTTGAAGTTGATGGACAAAAAATTATCCCATTGTATGATCCACCACATTTACTGAAAGGTGTGAGAAACAACCTCCTAACAAAAACAGTTTATTAAACGCTATGTGTTTTTGTTTTAATTAGTCTCGGTATTTAATTGTATTTATATGTATATTTTTTGTATTTTTGTTTCAACCCATTGTAATTAGTCTCGATATTTAATTGTATTTATATGCATATTTTTTGTATTTTTGCTTTAACCCATTGTAATTAGTCTCGATATTTAATTGTATTTATATGTATATTTTTTGTATTTTTGCTTTAACCCATTGTAATTAGTCTTGATATTTAATTGTACTTATATGTATATTTTATATACCTATTTCTGTTCTAACTCTGTTGTTGAATAAAAACTATTGGTAAAAACTATCGACTTTCATTTCCTACTTAAATTGTAAAAAACAAAATTTGCATTTATGTGCTGTGTAACTTCGAATTTCCCTCCAAACCATCATTTAGTACGCTTCCAATCCTCACGCAGCGCTCTTGTCGCGGTTTCGGTACTTAACATGGAACATTTCATTCTACGGTAGTAGAGTTATCTATGGTCATCTAATATACACAAGCTGTTGTCCGCAGACAGACAAAAACGTGGTAAGACGTTAAACTATGCTCTATGTCATTCAAAGTCCATTCGAATTGATAACATATGTGTTTTATACTTACAGTGGGGCAATTTCCTGTTAAACTTGATTTCTCGTTCAAACCAACTCGATATCGAGTTGGTTTGAACGAGAAATCAAGTTTAACAGGAAATTGCCCCACTGTAAGTATAAAACATATATGTTATCAATTCGAATGAACTCTTCTTCAACATGACGAACACAGTTATTCGAAAACTGAGCTGTAACAGTGGTTAAAGCTTTCTAGCATTGAGACATCCCACCAAAATGTTCTGTAACGAAAAAATTCAAAATCTTTGGCGAATTTTTTTTCTGACGTTAATCAATAAATGTCAATAGTATTGTTACAGAATTATGAGTTACAAAAAGAAGCTATTAATTGTAATACACGATTTTCTCAAAAGATTGTGCGTGTGTGTGTGTTTCACTTCCCCATAAAACCACAATTGAAACTAAAATTTTAAATATCTACATGAAACAATGGAAATAAAAATTACATTCATAATAGTAAATAATATAATGTTCAATATAAATGCATTAGCAATTTGATAATGGCTTAATTAGTAACTGATAATTTTATTTTATTGTCTAGCAACGAGAATGTTATTTTTGTTTCAATATCCTTGTATGGTCGATTTCTAAATTGAGAAGGTTCAATATTGAATATCTTTGGTGCAATATAATAGAGGGATCTTTGTATTGATGGAAAGGAAGTGCTTGGAGATGTGATTTGATTTAAACTTACAGCTTTAGTAGTTATCCTATAGTTTTAAGTTCCTTATTTAGTAACAATCTAGGAACACGTTTTATGTACAATTGTTCTAGGTTCACAACTCTTGCCTCTTTGATAAGTTGCCCGTTAAGAATTTTCCTGTTTTCAAACAGTACTGTTTTAATAGTTCTTTTCTGGGCAATAATTAATGGTGATAAGACAGATTTACAGGCTAACAGGCTAAAAGCCATAATTCAAGACTGATTCAGTTAAGACACTGTAGACATTTATTAAGTTTTTTTTGACAACCAGCCTCTAATGTGATAAAATTTACAACACATTTTCCTTAATTTTTTTGTTATATGTGTGAGTCAAATAATTGCCCTAGATATTTAGTTTTAGACAGTAACGAGATCATTAGAGAGCAATTACAATTTGAGAAGACATGACAAGTTTGTACGTCAATCTTTATTTGATTATCACAAGGATAATTTCGATAACTCAGAGTAAAGCACCTGTAATTGGATTTGTCTACATTGAGTGTCAATAACTTTGTATCAAACCATGTTTAAACTTTAGTCATTGCTACTTCGGCTTTTTTATATACCAGATCTCATGTATCATCCTGTAGCATAATAGCTATGTCGTCTGCATAACAGGATACATTTCCTTCAGGAACTGATTGGAATAAGCTATCTATATAAATGGAGAAGGGGAATGAGGAGCGCATCGTATCCTGTGGGACACCACATTCCACTAGACAAAAACTCACTTAAAAAATCTACAATTTTAACCTGCTTAAGATCCTTAAGATATCATTTAAACAGGTCTGAGATATTACTCCTTATTCCCATGCTGTCTATACTGTTGAGTAAAATGCTGTGTGACACCGAGTACGAAGCCTTCGCTTGATCCAAAAATATGAGTTAGCATTTTCTACTCTGATTAAGATTTTTTGAAATGTAGTTTGTGACCTTGATGATTGCAAACTCTGTCCCGAAACCTTGCCTAAATTCATACTGGCTGGGTGATAGAAGATTATAATTTTCGGAATAGGATACAAGTCTCAGCTTGATGCAATTTTCAATAATTTTGGTAACATTGATGTTAATGGCTTTATCGGTCTATAGCTGATTTCTGTTTTGAACCCCTTCATAAATTGGCTTAGTAATTGAATTTTCAAATATATGTGGGTATATCCCCTCTCTAAAAATTAAGTTAAGTTAACTATGTGCATCAGGTGAGTTAATAACCTCCAGTTCGAGTTCCGCACGCTATACCAATGTCACAAGGTCGTATTAGTGGTTCTGATCATCGGTGTTTTGTGCGGAATTCGGTTTTCGCTGCATTTGAACTTGGTTGTCTGTAAACTCAACTGGTCCAGTCATGGAGTGTTATTCAGGAAGAGATACGATTCTTCAAACCGCTTCAACCTGAAAGGTAGTATGAGAAGGAACTTAATGCGCCTTCTCCCGTGTTTAATCCTTAGTGATTTGAGTTTCCCGCTCTTCATAGTCAGTACTGGGACGATGTTGTTTAATGGTTAGGTAATTTGGCTGGATAATGGTTGTCGGATTAAAACTTCCGCCAACGGAAGAGTAGATTGTGTAAGATGAGAATATAGGTTTACCCGGTAGATCATTCCGTCCTGTAAAAACTCAGCGCAGATCAGGTTAAACCGGATGCAGAAGGCAGTAATTTTGGGTTTAATAAGACCACTTGGGGCACACGATTTAGGAACCTGAAGCTACTTACTCATGGGGGGAGGAGTAGCTTCGGTGAACCGACTTGGTTTTTCTGGCGCGATTGTTTCGATGTTGTCGGAGCGCGCAGCAGCCCCTACATTGTATTAATGTCAGAAAAAATATTATATATATGTATATATATAAAAACTCTGGTTTTTTGACCTGTCGAAACGTCAAAACAAGAGAGTTTTTATTCAGTCATATTTATTTATTTTATTTTTATTTTCCAGTCATATCTAATATGTATTTTATTTGTTATATTGTTACTGAATTATCATGTTTTAGACTTTCAGACAAGAAGCGTCATAAGTTACTACTGTTAATTGATTTTTGTCTATCCTCCACATATTTTCTATACGATGGCAAGTTCTACGAGCAGTCCTCGGGAGCTGCCATGGGTTCCCCACTTTCCCCGATCATAGCTAATATCTTCATGGAAGCTTTTGAACAAGATGCCATTGACTCATCTGTTCTCAAGCCGGAATGTTGGTTTAGATATGTCGACGATACTTTTGTTATTTGGCAACATGGTCGCGAAAAGCTTGTTCCCTTCCTCAATCATTTAAATTCATTACATCCCTATATCCGTTTCACCATGGAAGTCGAATCGCAAGGTTCACTCCCGTTCCTGGATGTATTGGTTAGTCGACAGACTGACGGTACTTTAGGACATTCTGTGTATCGGAAACCCACCCATACCGATAGATACCTCAATGGTCTTTCCCACCACCACCCTGCCCAAAAGCAATCTGTCATAAACTCCCCGGTCCACAGAGCTGTCAACCTATCTCAGCCTCAATCCTTAAAATCAGAATTAAATCATCTATCATCTTCCTTATTATCAAACAATTTCTCCCATTACAACATTCAAAAAGCCATAAAGAAATACACTTCACCTAAAATTCCAAATTGACCTGAGCCAGAAACCCTCCCACCTGCTTTATCCACGGCCTATCTTCCATATATTCAAAAAATATAACAGATCGAATTTCCAAAATCCTCAAAAAACATAATATTTCTACCCGTTTTTTCACATTTCCAAAATTATCTCAGTTTTACAAACCTATCAAAGATCCCCTTCCTCCTCTCCACTCAGAAGGTGTTTATAGTATTCCCTGTTCTTGCGGTAAAGTCTACATTGGTGAAACAGGTCGTACAGTAGCTACTAGTGTGAAAGAACATGAGCGCTGTACAAAACTTCGTGACACCAGTAGATCTGCACTTGCGGAACACAAGTTTAACACAAATCATCAAATCCTTTTTGAAGATACTAAAATCCTAGTCCGAGCCCCAAACTTCTATCAGCGAAAAATCCTTGAAGCTATAGAAATCCTAAAACATCCGAATAATCTAAACCGTGACTCAGGATATTACCTTCCCAACATTTGGAAACCCATCCTCGAAAATTCAACTTCGCACATGATCGCACAACGGCAGGGTCAGGTGCTGGAACGAAGGTAACCACCGGAACAAAGGCAGTGAACTATGTAGCGTGAAGGATTTTTCCTACAATAAATACGGCTACAGAAACCAGTAGAACCAGTTTCAGTTCAAGCCTCAAGCCTGCCCTGAAGATGCCACCTGTAATGGTTGGCGAAACGTCGGCATCAAGTCGAGCTATTGTGACGCGGAATCCATCCGGAAGACAAGATTTTTCATGAAAAGTTTGTTTAAATTGTACTGAACAAAACATTGATATTGAAGTATATTTTGACAAACTATTCAATAACCCTGACATATTTTCATAGTACTAAGAGGAAATGAGTTATTGATAATTAAATAACTTATTCGATTTTCCCAACCAAATATATACATTTTTAAAATCGACGTAAATTTAACGAATGCGCATAAGATTTGGGTTCTTCCCCTCGTGTTCCCCTCCCACACGTTCTTGACAGAGTGGTCTGCAGTTTTGCACATTTCACTAACCTCTCGGGGACGATGAAGTTACTGTGAATAAGAAATAATCACCCTAAACCACTAAAAATACATGCAGACACTACAAATATTTCTGAATTACTTTCAAGATTACAAACGATTTGCATTATTTGATATAATAAATAAAAAACCACCTTTTGTTTCTTACAGTTTGTCATATCAGAACGCATCTGAGGTGCAAGTAGAGGATTGTAAAATCAGCAACCACAATTTACATGTTTCCACTACTAGCATGATATTTGAGAGTTAAATTCAGTTGATGAAGGTGAAGGGCAACGTGTTCTGTAATCAATCAGATATTTGATATATTATCTCATTTAGTCAGATAAGTGATTATACCATACCTTTCCGTTGATAATTTGATTATCAGCTACTTCCAAAAAATACAGCGACATGCATTTTTATATTCTTCCTCTTCTTAAAGTCAGATCTACATAACCATCATTATAATCTTCAGAAACGGAATAACTTAACAAATTCCCAGAAATAATGGAACATAAATCATAAGTTTACAACGCTTTAAAAACTAAAACAATTTTGACTTCAGTATGAAATGTAATTGAAAGTATTTAACCAAGTTCAAATTAACCGACATTACCCATCGAGGGAAGTCAAGTGATAAATTGATTACAACTTTTTGTATCACATTTCGTTACTTTGACGTCACATCGATGCCAGGAGGCAAGCTCACTCCAACCTGGTAAGTTCGCCAAGCCCTCACAATTTCCAGAAACAGGTAGAGATCCTCAACATGCGGCGACATCGTTCAACACACGAGGACTACTGCTTTACTTTCCATGCGAAGGATGCCTAATGAATACGACCACCTGAAATATTGATGATATGTATCGAAAATATCTCAGCCGTGACCCAGCTGTGAAACCGATAGAGGAAGTGGCAACCATGCTAACCGCTACAATACCGAAGACGGTCATCTAACATAGATAACTCTACTACCGTAGAATGAAATGTCTTATGGAAGGGACCAAAACCGTCAAGTATTTACGCTTCCAAAACACGGGAGGGCGCATCAAGCGTCCGAAATCAATAGAAATCATAATGCGCATGCGTTTGTTATTGTTGTTCAATAGTAGCCATGTTTAATTCAAGTGTGGATTTTGTTTGCTATCATACACGCTATTTCTATAATATTATTTTTGCATAATATTTATCATGGGAAAACACGGCTATATACCCTGGCTTTAGCACAGCTGTATTCCATGGATTGAAAGAAACTGCGAAGAATATGAAACCTAGTGAGAAACATTGTGGTCTTATTTTTGATGAAATGAGTCTTACACCATACCTGCAGTATAATGAAAATACGGACGAAGTCGATGGTTTCGAAGATTTTGGAAGTTACAAAACCTCTAACATAGCTAATCATGTACAGGTAAACTATATGTGAATGAAAATAATTGAATTTCTCTCATTTACACTCTTTCAGGTTTTCATGCTGCGAGGTATTGAGGGAAAATGGAAACAACCAATTATGTATCAATTTATTAAAGGAGCAGCAAAGGCTGAAACCATTAAATGTTCAATTCAAAACATTGTACGATCTTGCAGGGAAATTGGTTTCAATACGGTGGCCACAACTTGCGATCAAGGTACAAATAATGTCAGTATGATAAACAAATTAGTGAAGGCAACGAAAGAGGAGTATGCAAGAGGAGGGAAAGAATTATATGACTTCATATTTGAAGTTGATGGACAAAAAATTATCCCATTGTATGATCCACCACATTTACTGAAAGGTGTGAGAAACAACCTCCTAACAAAAACCGTTTATTAAACGCTATGTGTTTTTGTTTTAATTAGTCTCGGTATTTAATTGTATTTATATGTATATTTTTTGTATTTTTGTTTCAACCCATTGTAATTAGTCTCGATATTTAATTGTATTTATATGTATATTTTTTGTATTTTTGCTTTAACCCATTGTAATTAGTCTCGATATTTAATTGTATTTATATGTATATTTTTTGTATTTTTGCTTTAACCCATTGTAATTAGTCTTGATATTTAATTGTACTTATATGTATATTTTATATACCTATTTCTGTTCTAACTCTGTTGTTGAATAAAAACTATTGGTAAAAACTATCGACTTTCATTTCCTACTTAAATTGTAGAAAACAAAATTTGCATTTATGTGCTGTGTAACTTCGAATTTCCCTCCAAACCATCATTTAGTACGCTTCCAATCCTCACGCAGCGGTCTTGTCGCGGTTTCGGTACCTAACATGGAACATTTCATTCTACGGTAGTAGAGTTATCTATGGTCATCTAATATACACAAGCTGTTGTCCGCAGACAGACAAAAACGTGGTAAGACGTTAAACTATGCTCTATGTCATTCAAAGTCCATTCGAATTGATAACATATGTGTTTTATACTTATAGTGAGGCAATTTTCTGTAAAACTTAATTTCTCGTTCAAACCAACTCGTATCGAGTTGGTTTGAACGAGAAATCAAGTTTAACAGGAAATTGTCCCACTGTAAGTATAAAACACATATGTTATCAATTCGAATGAACTCTTCTTCAACATGACGAACACAGTTATTCGAAAACTGAGCTGTAACAGTGGTTAAAGCTTTCTAGCATTGAGACATCCCACCAAAATGTTCTGTAACGAAAAAATTCAAAATCTTTGACGAATATTTTTTCTGACGTTAATCAATAAATGTCAATAGTATTGTTACAGAATTATGAGTTACAAAAAGAAGCTGTTAATTGTGATACACGATTTTCTCAAAAGATTGTGCCTGTGTGTGTGTTTCACTTCCCCATAAAACCACAATTGAAACTAAAATTTTAAATATCTACATGAAGCAATGGAAATAAAAATTACATTCATAATAGTAAATAATATAATGTTCAATATAAATGCATTAAATGCAATTTGATAATGGCTTAATTAGTAACTGATAATTTTATTTTATTGTCTAGCAACGAGAATGTTATTTTTGTTTCAATATCCTTGTATGGTCGATTTCTAAATTGAGAAGGTTCAATATTGAATATCTTTGGTGCAATATAATAGAGGGATCTTTGTATTGATGGAAAGGAAGTGCTTTGAGATGTGATTTGATTTAAACTTACAGCTTTAGTACTTATCCTATAGTTTTAAGTTCCTTATTTAGTAACAATCTAGGAACACGTTTTATGTACAATTGTTCTAGGTTCACAACTCTTGCCTCTTTGATAAGTTGCCCGTCAAGAATTTTCCTGTTTTCAAACAGTACTGTTTTTATAGTTCTTTTCTGGGCAATAATTAATGGTGATAAGACAGATTTACAGGCTAACAGGCTAAAAGCCATAATTCAAGACTGATTCAGTTAAGACACTATAGACATTTATTAAGTTTTTTTTGACAACCAGCCTCTAATGTGATAAAATTTACAACACATTTTCCTTAATTTTTTTGTTATATGTGTGAGTCAAATAATTATCCTAGATATTTAGTTTTAGACAGTAACGAGATCATTAGAGAGCAATTACAATTTGAGAAGACAAGTTTGTACGTCAATCTTTATTTGATTATCACAAGGATAATTTCGATAACTCAGAGTAAAGCACATGTAATTGGATTTGTCTACATTGAGTGTCAATAACTTTGTATCAAACCATGTTTAAACTTTAGTCATTGCTACTTCGGCTTTTTTATATACCAGATCTCATGTATCATCCTGTAGCATAATAGCTATGTCGTCTGCATAACAGGATACATTTCCTTCAGGAACTGATTGGAATAAGCTATCTATATAAATGGAGGAGGGGAATGAGCAGCGCATCGTACCCTGTGGGACACCACATTCCACTAGACAAAAACTCACTTAAAAAATCTACAATTTTAACCTGCTTAAGATCCTTAAGATAGCATTTAAACAGGTCTGAGATATTACTCCTTATTTCCATGCTATCTATACTGTTGAGTAAAATGCTGTGTGACACCGAGTACGAAGCCTTCGCTTGATCCAAAAATATGAGTGAGCATTTTCTACTATGATTAAGATTTTTTGAAATGTAGTTTGTGACCTTGATGATTGCATACTCTGTCCCGAAACCTTGCCTAAATTCATACTGGCTGGGTGATAGAAGATTATAATTTTCGGAATAGGATACAAGTCTGAGCTTGATGCAATTTTCAATAATTTTGGTAACATTGATGTTCATGGCTATATCGGTCTATAGCTGATTTCTGTTTTGAACCCCTTCATAAATTGGCTTAGTAATTGAATTTTCAAATATATGTGGGTAAATCCCCTCTCTAAAAATTAAGTTAAGTTAACTTTGTGCATCAGATGAGTTAATAACCTCCAGTTCGAGTTCCGCACGCTATACCAATGTCACAAGGTCGTATTAGTGGTTCTGATCATCGGTGTTTTGTGCGGAATTCGGTTTTCGCCGCATTTGAAGTTGGTTGTCTGTAAACACAACTGGTCCAGTCATGGAGTGTTATTCAGGAAGAGATACGATTCTTCAAACCGCTTCAACCTGAAAGGTAGTATGAGAAGGAACTTAATGCGCCTTCTTCCGGGTTTAATCCTTAGTGACGTGAGTTTCCCGCTCTTCATAGTCAGTACTGGGACGATGTTGTTTAATGGTTAGGTAATTTGGCTGGATAATGGTTGTCGGATTAAAACTTCCGCCAACGGAAGAGTAGATTTTGTAAGATGAGAATATAGGTTTACCCGGTAGATCATTAGTCCTGTAAAAACTCAGGTTAAACCGGATGCAGAAGGCAGTCATTTTGGGTTTAATAAGACCACTTAGGGCACACGATTTAGGAACCTGAAGCTACTTACTCATGGGGGGAGAAGTAGCTTCGGTGAACCGACTTGGTTTTTCTGGCGCGATTGTTTCGATGTTGTCGGAGCGCGCAGCAGCCCCTACATTGTATTAATGTCAGAAAAAATATTATATATATGTATATATATAAAAACTCTGGTTTTTTGACCTGTCGAAACGTCAAAACAAGAGAGTTTTTATTCAGTCATATTTATTTATTTTATTTTTATTTTCCAGTCATATCTAATATGTATTTTATTTGTTATATTGTTACTGAATTATCATGTTTTAAACTTTCAGACAAGAAGCGTCATAAGTTACTACTGTTAATTGATTTTTGTCTATCCTCCACATATTTTCTATACGATGGCAAGTTCTACGAGCAGTCCTCGGGAGCTGCCATGGGTTCCCCACTTTCCCCGATCATAGCTAATATCTTCATGGAAGCTTTTGAACAAGATGCCATTGACTCATCTGTTCTCAAGCCGGAATGTTGGTTTAGATATGTCGACGGTACTTTTGTTATTTGGCAACATGGTCGCGAAAAGCTTGTTCCCTTCCTCAATCATTTAAATTCATTACATCCCTATATCCGTTTCACCATGGAAGTCGAATCGCAAGGTTCACTCCCGTTCCTGGATGTATTGGTTAGTCGACAGACTGACGGTACTTTAGGACATTCTGTGTATCGGAAACCCACCCATACCGATAGATACCTCAATGGTCTTTCCCACCACCACCCTGCCCAAAAGCAATCTGTCATAAACTCCCCGGTCCACAGAGCTGTCAACCTATCTCAGCCTCAATCCTTAAAATCAGAATTAAATCATCTATCATCTTCCTTATTATCAAACAATTTCTCCCATTACAACATTCAAAAAGCCATAAAGAAATACACTTCACCTAAAATTCCAAATTGACCTGAGCCAGAAACCCTCCCACCTGCTTTATCCACGGCCTATCTTCCATATATTCAAAAAATATAACAGATCGCATTTCCAAAATCCTCAAAAAACATAATATTTCTACCCGTTTTTTCACATTTCCAAAATTATCTCAGTTTTACAAACCTATCAAAGATCCCCTTCCTCCTCTCCACTCAGAAGGTGTTTATAGTATTCCCTGTTCTTGCGGTAAAGTCTACATTGGTGAAACAGGTCGTACAGTAGCTACTCGTGTGAAAGAACATGAGCGCTGTACAAAACTTCGTGACACCAGTAGATCTGCACTTGCGGAACACAAGTTTAACACAAATCATCAAATCCTTTTTGAAGATACTAAAATCCTAGTCCGAGCCCCAAACTTCTATCAGCGAAAAATCCTTGAAGCTATAGAAATCCTAAAACATCCGAATAATCTAAACCGTGACTCAGGATATTACCTTCCCAACATTTGGAAACCCATCCTCGAAAATTCAACTTCGCACATGATCGCACAACGGCAGAGTCAGGTGCTGGAACGAAGTTAACCACCGGAACGAAGGCAGTGAACTATGTAGCGTGAAGGATTTTTCCTACAATAAATACGGCTACAGAAACCAGTAGAACCAGTTTCAATTCAAGCCTCAAGCCTGCCCTGAAGATGCCACCTGTAATGGTTGGTGAAACGTCGGCATCAAGTCGAGCTATTGTGACGCGGAATCTATCCGGAAGACAAGATTTTTCGAAATCTAATGAACCTCACGAAGCCTCCACCGATCAAAGGAACAAATCAACTTCATGATATCTATAATTGAGCTTGAATATTCTCTTCATGAGTGCTTCACATTTCATGTTATTTTAAAACATAATATGATATGGAAATACACCTTATATTATAAGTAGTATTCTTACACTCTTATTAATATCGAGCTACTTAAATTTATATGCATGGGTACTTGAAACAGCGAGAGTAAAAATTATTACCTTTAATCGCTGAACATCAAGCATTGTGTATATATTCACCTATATTTGGTTTGAGCACATACTTTCATTGCGCTTCATCTTAATTAGTAAAAAAGGTTCAGGCATCTATCTACACGATGCTAATTCAAGGATGTACATTGAATGCATCGAATGTGAAAATTGAAGTTGCAAATGTATGTAGCTATATTAAGTGCCAACATCTGAAAGAACAATAACATAAATAAAAGCAAGTATCATCAACGTAGTATATGTATTAGCAAGCTACAACACCCCAAGTCAAGCAACATATGCTAACAACATTAAACTGCGTTGGGTAAAGAGATAGTAACAGAAGCCAATCATAAAGTGGGCGAGCTGGCTCGCGAGGGTTACACAAAGAGAAATACCGAGGAAGGAAAAACCGTCACGTAAAAGGCTCAATCCCATGCTCTAAGAAGACTCCTTTGAACCGCTCAAGCAACGATGAGATGCGCTGGTTGTAGACAGGACAAAGAAGCGATGAACGCATTTTATCCTAAAATGACTTGAGATTGTCTCAGAAGAACCTGCGTCTACTTACAGGGATCACTAAAGGACACTGTCAACTAAGAAAGTACATGCACACTATGAGGCTAGTAATGACTCACTGTATAAAGCCTTCGAAGGAGAGACCAGTACATCAGTCCTAATGAGGATAAATCCCATCTCAATCCAGACACCTGAATCACGAACATAGCAAAAAATTCCACTTCACGTAGTGTAGAAGAAATATTGTAATATGTCTAAAAGAATCCGTTCGTATTTGAGTGGGTACGTGAGCCAATGTGGAGATGATTTTGCCATTCCCATTTTTCGTACGAATTTGAAAATTTGCTAATCGCTTCAAAGTGAGGAAAATAGTAATGTTTTGGGCGTGGTAGCTCCCTCACAAATGTTTCGTTTGGTATCTGTCTTCAGTTTTTCGAATGGAATCTTATGGTAATTTTTTATCATTATGACAACAGTATTTTTCTAGTTATATATATATATATATCACAATCACACATTCAACCTTCAAAATTTAAAATTTGAAAAATTACGTCATCGAAAATTTAGGTCTCATGTTTGAGATCCTGGTCACAGTGAAAGTCATAAATCTGTAGGTGATGGCCCATAGTTACTATATAATAAGGTTACATCTGGTTAATTACTCTATAACATAAACGTATTGTTGACAGTTCTTCATTTCAATGATTTTGATAGTTCACTTACCAAAAAAATATTATAATATAATAATAATACATACAGTATAAAACATATTGTCGTAAAACACAGAAGTGTCAATTCAAATAATTAGAGATGTCATGACATTAAGTATAATTCCTTAGTTTCAATTTATCATGTTAGTTATTGAGGAAGCTAGTGAATATAATATCACAAACACAAATTTAATCCGAAGATGTGCACAAAAGCTGAAATTGTGCTAATAAAATGTGGGTGAGGGATGTTAGTGATCTGGAAATAAGTTAATCTGAGAGTATGTGAAAAATCGCTGGTCAGACGGAGGTGAATTTTTGCAACATATAGCTATATATCA
Source organism: Endomychus coccineus (assembly GCA_958510875.1). Taxonomy (NCBI): domain Eukaryota; kingdom Metazoa; phylum Arthropoda; class Insecta; order Coleoptera; family Endomychidae; genus Endomychus; species Endomychus coccineus. The sequence goes on from OY294067.1 coordinate 223,050,420, forward strand.
TCAAGCCAACTGGTCCGTTCAAATGTAGTTTTTTCATATGTCATTGAAATCCATATCAGTGGGTTTACACATCCCATGAAACTCATGAAAGAGCCACTAGATCCATGCACCCATAAGCTCTCAACAATATTCCGAGAGTTATATTTTTGTTGTTCCGATAATCTCGAAAAAGCAGTTCAAACTAATCAAGGTAAGGTAGCATGAGTTATCGAGGAAGAATATTATTCTTATGGATACCCGAAGATCACCAACTAGGGTATTAATATTAGAAGAGAACTAAATGTCCAAATCGATATTCAAGGGAAATATGTATATTTATTATTGAGTATTATTCAGATTACATGAGGCACGGAGACTTTGGTCAACACCAATTTGAGGTTATGTTATCATGGAATGGAAGACTTCAGAATTCAACTTAGCTCAAAGCTAAATATAGAATTGGCATAAAAATATATTATTTGCTCTTGTCAAACCATGGTGGTAGAAGAAGAAAATATGTAAACAACACTGACTAGTACCATCAATTTTTTCATGAATTACAACGATCACATTCACTACTTCATCATCTTCGGGGTTAAAATCTAAAACATTTCATAATTTTTTCAACAGTTTTGTTGAATACCGTTTTGTTCACATACATTTTTCGTGTCCATTAATAAATAATTTCACTTCTATGAATTGTCATACACATAAAGATTCTGGCACTATCAACCGTTTTATTATTTACTTTTTCAGTGATCGTTATCTTTTTGGGTAAAACTGTCGCCTTATTCCTAAACTGATAATTCTTGCAACAACTCTGATCATCTTGTTATTATTTTCTTTGCGCGTCTCTCTATATCTATTCTTTTCCTCTCAGTGTCAAGTTTAATAATGATTTTTGACCAAGGTATTGATTATATGTAAATTCTCGGCAATAGGATACATTATATATTCATGCCCTTACGTTCGAATCTGTCTAACGACTATCATCAGAAGACATTTGAAAACCAATTCACATCAACTAAAACGTGGGATTCCTTATTACTGTTAGGAATCCCGCTGATGTGAATTAGTTTTCAAACGTTTTCTAATGAGGATCGTGAGACCGAAACGTACTTAAAGATAATAATAGATATGACATATGTGACGTATTTCCAAGAATTTACATATAATGTGTCAAGTTTGATATAGTGATATTTTAAGGAAAGTCAACGGAAGCTTTTGATATGAGCCAATACTTGCTAACTTTGACTTAACATACTCAGAGGTAGACTGATTTTTGAGGAAATTCTTGCAGAATGGAAAATCACTTTTTGCTTATGGAAACCACTCTTGTCATGTATTTCCTAGTCCCTTGGAATGAAACGCCATGCTGTGGTTCACATACCAGAAGGAAGCAACATCCTGTGTTTAGAACTGATATGCAATAGACTTGAATGGTAGAAGAACGTAGATGATATCGTTTTCTATTTGGGGATCGTAAAATATTCTTCCTAACATATCGGGATATGATTGGGCTATATTCCGGGTATCAATGAACTCTCATACAGGCGAGCATGATGCATCCACACACATTCGTTGTCCATCGATTTCCAAAAAAAAACTGCCTCAAAAAGCGATCCCAATAATTTCAGCTACCTTGCAATATTATCACTTACTTCAGAAATAGTTTATTGCCTCGTAAGCTCCGACCAAGTCAATTATAGCTATATCTTCTTGTATAGGTGCGAATTATTCCTCCGAACATTTCCATTTCCATTTAAAATGTAAAAATATAAAACATTAGTAAGCAACGTGAGTAACTGAGAACAATGATTTCAAAAGCTTAATGAACATAATTCATCGATTTTTTCATACATTTAAATTTGAGGTAATCAAAATAAAGTCGATTTTGAATTCACTATATTGATTATGTTTACGTTTTCTGATGAACTAATTACATTAGGTAAACTACTATATTAGGAAAAAGCAGTCATGTTGTATGGAAATAATCAAACAGTTTATTTATAACCGAAATAAAAACTACTAGTCTATTCCCAATAAGAAAATGTTCTCCTTATTATGATGAAACCTGATGCAAAAAATATAAATAATATGAAAAAGTTGAATACAGTTATAATTGAATATGGTTATGGACGCTATGATGAATATCCAATAGTTTGAATAGTAGTTTTCTACATAAAAATGAAAACACTATCCGAAGATTATTAGGTGATTAAAAAAATTAGGTCGGTTTATCCCAAGTTTGTGATTTATAAAGGACGACGTCTTATTCAAATATCATTGCATTCTTTTCACTCTATAAAATCACATTTGAAACACTTATACAATATAAGGAAGTATATTTGTATCGGATTAGAATCAAAGACTTGGATATTATTGTTGTTTTTGTGATATACGTTTTTAATTTTAAATTATCTACTTCCCAAGATAATTGTAACAATATCAACAATTCTATTTGAAACCACTGCATCTATTGTCACATTATTCATAGCTATAATTTCTTATTGAAGTGGATATAATTGACGGCGATATTACAAATGAGGTAAATTTGTTTGTTTGTAAGTGTATGACGTTATTATTTCAAATTACTGGATTGTTAATCACCTTGTCGAATTACGACATGAATGTTAGAAGGTATAAGTTGAAATCACATCGGAAATGTATTAATGAGTAACTCATTATCACTTACGTATTGCTTTTGTAGTCTAATGAACTAGGTATATCCTAAACTTGTTATCAATGACGTTACGTATCAAAATCTGGATATTAGCTATTAAGATTGACATCACGTTGTACCTACTGGTGACGTATGGAATTAATTACTTATTTTCAGTTTTGCATTCGATGTAACTGACTTGACTGAACTGAATATAAGTTACTCTCACTCTAACAGGTTTGTCAGACAAGTTTTCGCAAGTATTATTGGTAGACTAGTCAATATATCTAACTATTTATTGGGCCAAATCATAATTTTTCTTTTTCTTCTTATATTAATTCCGTTCTGTATTCTTATTATATCGCTAAAGACTGTGCTAAATTCCTCTATCTCAGTTTTGTGTCCAGAAAATCGAAATAGGGGGTCTAAAATCGACGTTATCTTTAGACCCCCTACTACCTATAGGCATGGGATGTGAGTCAAAAATTGAAATTGCTAGAATTTATTTTAGGGAACCAACTCTACAACGCCGTAACTAATTACGTTTTTTATTTTGATATCATCAGTAGGTGGCGCATTACCAATAGCATTTTTTTAGAGGCTTCTGGATGTTCAAGTTCATTCTAGATACTTATATTCGGTCGCAATATCTTAGAGAGATTTCAAGATACATGTTGTATATAGAGAAGGACTTTTTCCTTCCCCTGGTTCCCTGGAGTCAAACTTCGAACTTTCAAAAGACGCTTCGAGATGCATTTATAACCTTTTTAATACATTTATTCTAGCTTGACTTCGATCCGATGAGTAGAACCGGAAATATAAACTTATTTTGCCTTGAACCTCTAAATAAGCTCGCGCGTTTCTAGGTTTTGATCCAAAACTTGAAGTTGAAAAGGTCGTATTCCTACATGAATTTTAACGAAATTTGAATGCAAAAATGCGTTATTTCGCAAAACAAACTCGGTAGCTCGTTTTCTTCCGTTGTATTCGAAAAACTTTTGGATAAATAGTGTTCAGAATAAGAAATTAAATGTTTGAATTCATCTCCTCCACTATCATTTTCTGGAAAATTTAGAAAATCTGATAATAATAATAATATAATAATAATAATATTTATTGCAATGAGAGTCCCAACATATTTAAATATTATAAAGTGAAAAATAATATACAATTAATGATAATATAGTATAATATATATAATATAATAATTAATTGAGCATTTACAATAAATATGAGATTTATCACTAAAGTATAAATACTTGTATGTGAATAATATACATTTATATAATATAAATGAACAATAATGTATGTGTGATATTTTGCAATTTTGTATGTATGTGAATGTGATGAGTTTGATATTATCTTGATATTTTTTATAACTATTGGTGAGACGTTGGTAAAGTTGTATAAACATGTACACATATATACCCATATACATACATACAGATGAGTGAGTGTGTGGTGCAACGTATGTTTAATTTTTTTTCAATGTTTTTTTTCCATCAATCCTCCAAATATGCATCAGTCTAGATAATACATGTTGTCTGTAATACAAATTATATTGAATGAAAATAGAAACAAAATACTATAGATTAAAACTTTTCCAAATACAACCTGAAAATAGATATAATTGGGAAAATATGTGTAAATAATTATTTTATAAATACCTACCTAAAGCTTATTTTTTCATTTGTTTCATATGAATGGATCAATTTATTCATAACATTTAATGAACTTCTCTGAAATGATCGATATTTGCTACTTTTTGATGAAATTTGGTATGTAGACATTCTGAAGAATGTCAAATTCATTGGAGTTATTATTTTATCCCAAATAAGCACCCTGATTATTTTTTCCGATTTTTCACATGAAAGATAGATACGTTATATGTGGTGCAATCAGTATAAACGGGAATGAATATGAATTCCAAGGAAAAATATACTTTGTGACGTTTTGATTATATTTGTGCCTTTAGTAAGTGAAAGGGTTTGACTATTTGCATAATAATTGAATTTAATTGCATTCGTTTTTTCTACATTCAACTTTAGGTTATTATAAGTGAACCATTCGTTTAGTTTATCTAGCATTTGTAACAATTTCACTTCTAGGTCTATCATGGTCGGTTCAGACAATACCGCTGCAATATCATCTGCATTGGCTTATTGAGTCATTTACTAAATCATGCACTTCATTTGTGTAAATTATATATAAAAGAGGTTCAAGGATCGAATTCTTTGCCGTCGCAGTTTTGTTCTATCACATATTGAGACGTACTTTTTCAGGTATGGCTTCAATAAACTTAGACTTACTTACTTAGTTCATATAATTCTTTTATTAATAATGAGTGATCAAAACTATCAAATGCTTTGGATAGGTCTAAGCAAACAAGTAAAGTATTGCTGTTTAAGTTTTGTGTTTCTATTATTCTGCACAAGGTTAGATATACGGCTCTCAAAGTAGATTTATTTTTAATGAAGCCACATGTTACAGGATGCCTCTTTTCGGTGTCATACAATTTTTACATAAATGGAGGTTGTATGTTCTTCTGAGCTTTTGTTTAAAATCGAGCTGAAAATACAAAATTAAGGGGGTTGGTTTCATCTGTCATGGACCACACTCTATAGTATATGTTCCCATATTTGGATACTAATCATAATATATGAAATAAAGAATAACATCCATTCATGAAATGAATAAGTCAAAGTTTACAGTGGTAATGTATCAATGAACCATTTCATAATGATTATTCGGTCTTAGTTTTTATTTGCTGTTTATGAATTCGAGTGAATATAACATGAATGAAGAGAGCCATAATGAAGATTGATAGTAAGTCAATTGGATTCATATGAGTCATTATCCGAATTTCCTTCTCACCCAAGTCTTATGGTCAACATCTGCGACATCCGGGTATTTCCAAAAAGGATAAGTTTGATTTACTTTTGTCTATTCAATAGCTCCAATCATTATGGGAATTATAATCTTGTGGAATGGAAAACTGGATACATATTATATTTCATCACGACATCTCATAGGTGAATCTAGAATAAATAACTTTAATTCAATTATGAATGTATTCTTCATACAGCATCAGTGCTGTAAATATCACTATACTGATTGAATACTAGAAGATGAAATAACCTAATTCTGTACTATTGATTCAATCAGTATTTCCTGGACTTAATGTTAGACTATTTCAAGGTTTAATGTAGTGCATGATCAAACCAATATTTGAAGGAAGTCTCACTAAAATTCATTGCGATTTAAAAGTTTATGAAAATTTTAGATTTGCGTTTCGACAAAAGTAAATGACGGTATTCAAGTTGTTTGTGTGATAAGCTAATTCCTTTATAACGAACCAGTTTTAATGCTTTCCAATCTTTCTCAAATTGACTGATAAACAAATGTTCATGAGACTAGTTACCGAAATCCTACCTTAGAATCAACTACTTTTGAATATGCAATTTAATTATCTTAGCAGTTTGTTGGTTTTTTTAGATCTATTTATTTTTCTTGTCACATTAGGTCACATTGAGAGTTAGAAGCTCATGATGGGAATATTTGACAATTCCATCCATTTTCATCAACTGATAGTGGTTCGCCACGAAAATCGTCAGTTAGTTTTCACTTATCTATTATAAAGCATGCCTATGAGATATTATTGTCTTTACTTGTCCAGATAGGGGTCACTATCTCTATTGAGAGATAGTCATTGCTCATCTAGGACCCTGCTTGCTTCAGAATGACAATTTTCAAGAACGAAGAATATTGTATAGCAGTAAAAAAAAAAGTCTTCATTTCTTACAATGAGATTAGAAATTTCAAAAATCGTAGCAATTCATGTCATTAGAAGGTTATTTCGGTGATATCACCAGCGATGACATTCCTACTCCAAGAAAAACCAGTAGAAAATAACGATTCTAATATATAAAACTGAAAATTTGAAACAGGCATATATTAGATTGAAAATCGAGTTTTCTGTATAAGCTCACCGTTAAAATTTTTGCTAGACAAAAGGTTCATAACTGAAATAGCTGCAACTGTTTTGAAAGTACGTTTCAAAATATTTTAATGATAAATTTTTCCTTTAGAGCTAATTCTTCAAAAATTTGAAAATCCTTTATATTTAATATAGTATATTTTTTCTACAGACTTCTCTATCTGGAACCTCTGAAGAAATTTTTAAAGTCTAATTAATAGGCCAATCTCAATAAAAATACACTCCTAATCTCAAACCATTTGTTATGACTTTGATTTTTTATTCTCCTAAAGCGTATACACATTATGTCAAAAAAAATTTTTGCGACAAACCAACTACAATTTAGAAACTGTCACAGACATTCGCCGAGAGCCGCGGTTGAACAAAAGAATAATTTGAAAATCAAAAGTAGGCCGAAATGTCAATAAGGAAGCAGTGCAGTAAATTGGTATAATAAATAATTTTTGCTTCGCATGGTAAGATGATAATACAAGCTTCCAAATTATTTATCTGCAATATATTATATTGAAAATCTGGTGTATATTTATAATTTGTTCCGACAGTAGCTGCTAGCTTGGTTGATATAGTTCTGATTCCGTATAATTAACATTTAATTTTTGTATGCCATATATTTTCTCTTATTTTTTATTTGATGTTCTTATCAGTTTCTCACTAATTTGCTTGTTTCGATTATAAAAACTAATTATCGGTTGATGTGAATATGTTATTGTCCTCAAAAACCATCTTTATCATAAGTAACAGAATTTTTTTAGAGATTTTAAATGAAGAAATCCTAATTGATTCGATATCGTCTGCATGAATGATTTTATTTGATGTTCTTATTATTTTCTCACTAATTTGCTTGCTTCGATTATAAAAACTAATTATCGGATGATGTCAATATGTTATTGTTCTCAAAAATCATCTTTATCATAAGTAACAGAATTTTTTTAGAGATTTTAAATGAAGAAATCCTAATTGATTCTATATTGTCTGCATGAATGATCTAACAACACACTGCTAATATCTATAGAATATCTAATCATTTGTATAATTTATTTTTCCTAAAAACCATCCTTATCTAGAATGGAAGGATTATTCTAGAAGATTCAAGATTGAACAAGTTTTAATTGATTCGATATTATTTGTATAATTTATTACGCTATTAACTATCTGATGCAAATACTTACACGAAAACAAAATTAACATATGATGTAAGAATATTTACCTATAATTGACCAAAGTAGTTAATAAGTAGATAATTTATAATTTGCGACTATCGATTATGAATAACCCTCCAAAACCGCACGCCCATGTTGTGTAGGGAAAACAACCATCAATCCCCACCACCCTACTGGATACCTTCTTCAAACAAACCTTATGGTGAGGTATAGAGGTTCAGTAGTGTGAGGAATAAATGGTTGGTAGTGATGCATATATGGAACACCGAATTGCAGCCCTGGTCTGTTCCGACAAAGTTTCCTACATTGTTTCCGCAATCTATATGGTATTGAGTGACTGGTGATTGCTGCTAGTTTGCTAATCGGTCATCAAAAACTGTAATATTACAACATTCATCAATTTCTCGAGAAACATATTAGTGAAAACTCTTCGAGATTTATTGATGATGTTGATCTTGGAATATTTCTGATATGATATTAAAAATAGGTATCACGAACCGTAGACAAAAAACTTGTGAATAAATGTGATATATCAGCCCATTATAATGAAACTCTTGAGGTCCTCTATCTATTGGATGTCATCTACGTCAAGATGTCATTGGTTGAATAATCGAGAATTCACGGTCATCATACGTCCCTAAAACGGTGTGACCATTCTATATTGTTGAACTCTAATCTCAGATTCACTTATCCTTGCTCCAAATTGCAACACAACAAGAACGACATAGATAATATAACTACAGAAGAACGTGTCCTGAAAATGAAGTTCCCGCTTGACAGTTTGTGAGCAGCTTTATAAATGTGAGTACTGCTTCCGGAACAATCATCATTGATGGAAAACATGTTTTATTACAACGAAAAAAGTTGTTATGTTTATGATGAACCAAGAAGCAAATATTGGCCCCAGGCTAGAAACTTCCTTTTCAGTAGGTGATGGTTTCGAAATATATCACCATAACAATCTTGTTTTTAAATGTATGAGATAGTTTAATGACCCGTTCAGTGGAATAGCTTCTCAAACATTATGTAAGGCAAATCAGCTGAGAAACTTGAGAATGATCTACTTCCCAATAACTTCTTGTGATTGAATCATAATAATTAATTAACCAACCAATCTGCCTGCTTGTGTGCGTGCATGTGTGCGTGTATACGTGTTTGCGCTATTTGATTCACTCATATTCGCAATGTTTCCACATTCAAGACTCATTACAAATCAGTTATATCCCTATATTCCTTACATAGCTGTACGCTAGTCCAATTTGTCATAGTTTTATAAACGGTTCTTAAAAAAATAGAGACCATACCAATTATTTTGTCATTGGGTGTCAATTTTCCAAGTTCATTCGTTCGTCATGATCATCTATATCATAAGGATCAATTAGATAAGAGATGACACTAGAATGATAACAGTACTAATTACATGTAGCTTAAATTTCACTCATAATTCTGTATAGATGTATCCATGATCTTGTTCAGGTGATTCGCACATGACTCATGGGATTTTTTTGCATTCTTAGTATAGGTGATATATACATTTGAATGAAATTCTATTTGTTGATACACTAGAAGACTTCAAAACTGTGGATACACTATAACACTAAGTAACTAAGTACGAAATAATCACCCTTATCCACTAAAAATCGAATAACTGAGGACTTTTCTGATACCGAGTAGTAAACAAATTAAGCAGTTTACGTTCAAAGACATCTAAGAGGATATCGCATTGACAAAGTGAAGACATCCTGCATATCCAAGAGAAAAGCTACATATTTTTGAAAGAATAGACATTTTAAGTATATCGAAAGCAATAGTAATTTAATTTTAAATGACAACTTGATATATACAGAGTGTAAATGAATAACTGCGAAAAAATTCAGGGGGTGATTCCTTGTTGAAAAATAAGGTGGGTCTTTCATATAAAAAAAATCATTTGACCCCCTAATATTAAGATACAGCCCTTTAAATGGGGCGCCAGAAAAGTTGCTTCTTATTTTTATCTTCTAAATCCAAAAAGTTACAAAAATAAAATTAAGCACACATTATTTGCTATTAAGAAGGTATTCAATAACTGAGTTGCTGGTTTTCCATTATTTTTTTAAGGGGTAGAAATAACTACCCCTAAAACTTGTTTTTCCCTCAACTTTATTTTAGGTAGCTTGTTTCATTCTGAACATAAAAGGTCTCTTGTAATATTTCCGAAAAATTGAAGATTTCTGAGAAAAAACATAATTTACTTACAAGTACATGGCACGATTGTCATAGTGTGGAATTTTGATTAAACTTTGATTTACCTAGTAGGCGGCTGTCATGTTGACATATTTTGTTAAGACAACTAAATTATTTTTAGTATGTGCAATAATAAGTTAAAATCATTGTTAATTGTCTTACACTGTTATCATTTTGAGGCCCTTTTGTAAAGAATTTCAGTAAAATAGAAGTGTACAGACATGCAGAATTGACAGATATGCCATATAATGGAACTTAAACTGCACTAAAAATAACGTAACAATTAAATATTATTCTTGAATCAAAAACTAATAGAGATCATATGAAATTTTCGAAATGACCCCTTTCAGCCATTACACACGCGTCTAGACGGCGACGCATTGAACCTCGTATCCGGTGGAACATTTCTGGGGTATTTTGAATAACCCTACATGAAACAATTATGCGGTTTCGTAGATCTTCCAGGTTTCGCACAGGAGTCTTGTACACCAACGTTTTTAAATGCCCCCAAATAGAAAAATTCGAAGGATTTAAGTCCGGGGGTCGAGGAGGCCAAAACTGAGGACCACCTCGACCTATCCAGCGATTTAGATAGACTTCATTCAAAACCTCACGTGCTCTCACACTAACATGGGCAGGAGCCCCATCGTGCATGAGCCACATTTCCATTCTCTCACGTGAAGGAATATCTTCAAGTAATAGTGACAAGTCTTCTCTCAGAAATGAACTGTATGAATTCCCATCTAATATAGGTGGCAGAAAATGTGGGCCAACTGACTGTTTCCCAATATGCCCTAACCACACATTTGAAGAAAATTGTTCTTGGTGGTGAGCTTCTATTATAGCGTGAGGATTTTCTTCAGCCCATATGTGGTTATTATGATAATTAATGATCGCCTCTCTAGGAAACTTAGCCTCATCTGTAAATAAGACCTTCTTCAGAAATGCACAGTTTTGTCTAATCACTTCCAAGTGGAAAATACTACACCATTCGGAAAATCCAGCGGTAATAGAGCCTGAACTCGTTGTATGTGATAAGGATATAAGAGCTGTTCCTTTAAGATGGCATATACCGTCATATGGTTAACATGTAACAGCAAACTAATCTTCCTAGTACTAATGTCAGGTTGCTCGTCGACTAAATTGAGTACTGCTTCCTTTAATGCTGGTGTTCTAACTTCGCGTTGGCGACCAGAATCATGTTTCATCGTTTTGAAGGTACCATTTTCTCGTAGTCGTTGATGAAGCCGTGCAAATAGACTGTCATGACGAGCGACGCGATGGGGATACATTTCTGAATATCTTCTTGACGCTTCTAAGGAATTTCCATTAGATAGCCCGCCCGTAAACGAAATGCATATCTGTCAATTCTGCATTTGTGTACACTTTAATTTTACTGAAATTTTTCACAAAAGGGCCTCAAAATGATAACAGTGTAAGACAATTAACAATGATTTTAACTTATTATTGCACATCATAAAAATAATTTAGTTGTCTTAACAAAATATGTCAACATGACAGCCGCCTACTAGGTAAATCAAAGTTTAATTAAAATTCCACACTATGAGAATCGTGCCATGTACTTGTGAGTAACTTATTTTTTTTCTCAGAAATCTAAAATTTTTCGGAAAGATTATAAGAGAACTTTCTTGTTCAGAATGAAACAAGCTACCTAAAATAATTTTTTAATTGGCAATATACACATAAGAGAAAAGTTGAGTACAAAAAAACAAATTTAGGGGTGGTTATTTCTACCCTTTAAAAACATAGTGGAAAACTAGCAACTCAGTTATTGGATGCCTTCTTAATAGCAAATAATGTGTTCTTAATTTTATTCTTGTAACTTTTTGGATTTAGAAGATAAAAATAAAAAGCTACTTTTTTGACGCCCCATTTAAAGGGCTGTATCTTACCATGAGGGGGTCAAATGATTTTTTTTATATGAAAGACTAACCTTATTTTTCAACAAGGAATCACCCACTGAATGTTTTTGCAATTATTTATTTACACCCTGTATATATATTTACATTTCTATTTTTAACTTAGCTGATAACTCACTTTGATAATGTCACTGTGGACAAAACAAATATACTTTGCAATTTAACTTTAAATTTATTTCATTTCACTGTTCCAAATATTTGTAATTGGTAACGAAAACTACTCTACTTCAGACAATTCGGAGATTGAAGGGAACGATGGTTTATACCAATAATATACAAAACTGTACACATAATGTGAATATAAGACAAAAAAAGGCAGTCAAAATATTGCTTTACTTTGCAATTTCCATGGCAGGGGAATTCGGTTCTTATGGGATGAGGAAAGGGGAGAAGCACTAGTTAGTCAGCGGTGAATTCAATACTGTCTAACCGAATTAGCTGATTTTATTCACTCTCTATGAGCATTATATATACGATGTGATATTTTGGCCAGACTCAGCATCATGTCATTGCGCACGAAAGACTCATTGATTAATCGCGCAAGGCATATCAGTCTTACCGAAAAACTATAACCCCTTTAACCTACTCCAGACTCGTCCAAACGTGAATTTTCGGGAACTCTCGTCTAGAGATGTCTAAGATGGAAGATGAATAGCTCGAAATAATGGGGAATTGATCCATATAAAATTGCGCCTTGAGGAGCCTGAACCTAATTTTACAGTTCATAATATCTACAATCATGGTATTAAAACAACTTTAAATAAAATTATCTTTATAACTACAACCTATTGGATCGTATTTTAACTGCGACTCGGACTTATTATGACAGGGTCAATCAATCACGTGTTCTAAATTAGTAAATATGATGAATTAACATAACTAATATTTTATAATTTTAGGAAACCAAATTACTCGCGTTATCTTTTGAGATCAAACGATTACATGGTCAACTACCTGATGTTAAGTTATCAGTTGTATCCCCGCGCCTAACTCTTGGCCATAGGAGATGCATAAAAATATACGTAGTGACTGACCTAGAGATCGAAACCCTCAACAAGATGATCAGATTATGATACAGTTTTGTCTCGTAAGGTATATTTTCGATCCTTGTTTATTTATATACTGTAGGAAATGCCTCAGAGGAATGTCTTTCTTTCAGATTAGTTTAGCGACCTGGGAATACCTGAATATTCAAGCAAGCGATTACCTTGCCAATTTGAAACTAGTTTATTCCTTTTATGTTGAGTAGACCACGTGCTTGTTAGTTATGTACTTGACGTCAATGAATGTGTAGTATGCATCGAAAATTCACGTAGCTGATCCGAAATAACCGGTTTTGAAAAGTCTACAGATATCAAACAATAAGAACTCAAATCAAATATGTATATTACAAATCACTCGCTATATCATTAACATTAATTCATGTCTTAGATCTCATGCAAAACACTGCCGTTAACTGGAGTTTTCGATCGATGGTGCTATTTTTAGATACTACTATTTATACTTGTGTAATGAAAACAATGTTGGTTTATTTATATCGTAACTTATTTCTTCTACTTTTTATAACAATTTTCAGGAATGCTGGCTGAACAGAATAATTTATTTTATAAGAAAATATGTAATTTGGAGCTATAAAAATAGTTTTGCAAGTACTGTACACAGATATAGATGATGATGTTACCTGATGCCAATCAAATGTGCTAGAACATTTTTGAATGCACTTCGGTCTTAAATAGCAAGTTTTCACTGTCGTTTTCATATAGCTCTGCTAACATTCTTATTATACATCTAGAGAACAATTGTTCTATGTCTAAGGCATAAAATATTCTGGGCTTTATTTCATAATAGCCTGAATGTCGTTGATCCCAAGACTTTAATTTTATTCTTCGACATTCTCATTTGCCATCAGTTTCAGTATGCTGGTGTGGCCTTCATCTAATGGGGATGGCATTGATATAGTAGCTCTCTTATCGCATCGATGGTGTTTATCCCATTAGAGGATACCCTCGACATTTATTGATAGAAAGATTTGATCTTGTTAAGATCCGGAACAACAACTTTCTGTTCACAGATCATCGGACCAATGTAGCAGATTGGCCACGTTTACGCACATATTCAGGGTTCTCTTGGTATATTTTGTCCATTTGCCCGTGAGTAAGCGCCTCATGCAGGAAAACTGAATGTCACTGTATTTTATCTATAACTACATGTGGTATGTAGGGTGTAATTATAAATGAATAAACGATAATAATTTAACATAGGATTATAAAGATGAATAAACGTGAAAGATTGAACCATAGGCGGGATTTGGACCCACATTATTGGATTTCTAGTCCAGGGTGTTAACCAATTACACCACTTTGGTCCCCATAGATTTTTATATTTTTGTAAATATAAACCTCTGAAAGGATAGTGAATCATTGATGAACACAATGCGATTCGATGCACTATCATAGATCAATTATTCACGCACATTCATTTAAAGTTCAGTCGTTTTTGAAATAAGGATTGTAGGTTAAAGTATTGCTATTGTTGGCAATTACTTGGAAGTACTTATTCAATGACAGCATCCCGGTTCTTATATATTTCAATAGAATTGATTGAGACATGTTCTGTTTGAGTATAATCAAGTTTAAAGTTTCTTTGCCTAATTGGCCACAATATCGTGTAGGTAACTTAAGAGATATAGAATTAAATTTTCTGAATTACGAAGATAACTTAGATAATTTAACATAGGATTATGAAGATGAATAAACGTAAAAGATTGAACCGTAGGCGGGATTTGAACCCTCATTATTGGATTTCTAGTACACCACTTTGGTCCCCCTCTGAAAGGTTTATATTTACAAAAATATAAAAATCTAACGGGACCAAGTGGTGTAATTGGTAAATACCCTGGAATAGAAATCCAGTAATGTGGGTTCGGATCCCGCCTATGGTTCAATATTTTACGTTTATTCTATTCCATTATTATAATTCTATGTTAAATTATCTAAGTTATCTTCATAATTCAAAAAATTTAATTCCATATCTCTTAAGTAACCTACACGAAATTGCGTCCAATTAGGCAAAGAAACTCTAAACTTATATATTATATATATACCTATATATATATTCTTTTATTGATATTCTTGAACCATTTGTAATATTTGTATGCTTTCTTGGTATATTGGTTCGTATATATACTGAAAATGCAGACGCATTTCATAAATCGAAATCATCTATTCTTTTCTCAATTACATGGAAACACTAATTCACAATTTTGATAAAGACAATAAACATTGTCGAAACGTCAAACAGAATTTTTATTCCATTTTCAGTATATATACGAACCAATATACCAAGAAAGCATACAAATATATATATATATATATATATATATATATATATATATATATATATATATATAAGTGTATATCGGGTATATGGAAGAAAAAGTCAATATTTTTCAGGAAAAAGTAGGTAGAAAAGTTGCCTCAGAACCAAAACTCTACATTTGATTAGGACCGATCATACTGCTTTATATACAAATCACATGACTTGAACCTGATCTTATTGTTACTGCTCATTTAAAATGGTTCTTGCATTGTTACTTCAGAATGACCTGCATAATTTCTAAATATCATGATGCTGAATGTTACAATTACACCTTGTGAAAAAGGGAAAGTGAGGAAACGTCTAGTGCATAAAGACAAGCGGAAAAGAATTAAAATGAAAAATTCAAGGTGAAACGTTTACTTCAATAATAAGAGATAAGACGTATATTCTCATTGTATTTAGACACCTGCCTAAATATCTTCCTGAATTTCTCACCTATAAGCATGCAAAAAAAAGATACTTCGGTGAAGATTTACACGTGCGACACTAATGCCCTTTAACAGATTACTTTGAGAGAATCACATATGACAAAGTGAGCCTTTCTAGAAATGGCCCTCATATCATAAATTAGGAACTGTATGAATGAAAGAACAGATATAAGACATTTGAGTGAGATTTATTCCTATTTATTATCACCAGATATTAATCCTCTAATAATAAATAATGTCACTACGTATAATTAACAATAGCGTTATCATATAATTTTATCTGATAATAAGCATTCTAGATACAATAATAATTAATTGTATGTGGTAACATTATCTAAGCTCCACTATTACAAATATTGGTACAAAATAACACTTGGTACCATTTCTATCTGAAGATCACTCTGAACTCCGACTTACCAGTTGGTGTAAAACTGCATGTTAGACAAGATGTGATATTTAAAAATTGCTTTTTAATTGTATCTCGATGTAATTATAAATTGTAAACTAAATATTGTGTTAGCTAGTCTTACCTTCAACCAAATTTCTCTGATTAATCTATCACTATGATAGATCATAGTGATCATGAATTTTTTATTATAATATTCTCTCATACAACCTCATCTAAGTCGGAACTAATTTTATAATTGCATACACTATGATTAACATGATGTTGTAAAATTCATTGTAGTGTCCCAGATGACGAAAATAAGAATTTCTGGAAGATACGACTTAGTTCGCCACTATTACCCTAACTTATTTTACAAGTCTAAGGGGCCACCATTCCGTACATTAAGAGAAATAGAATTAAATTTTGTAAGTTATGGGGATAATTTGGGACTATATAACATAGGATTAAGAAGTATAATTTGTAATCGTATAACCTGCGAATCAACTTTTCACTAAATAAATTGTTATATTCAAATGTGAACATCGTTAGCTGCAGTGAAAGGTTGATATCATTAATGCAAAAATTCTGCTGAACGGGTTATTTAATCGAATCACGCTAGCTTCTTTAGAACACAATAAGCTCAGGAATAGCTAATTGGCACGTGGCACAAAAGGACACAAATTGAACAAGTCCAGGACCACTAAAATAGTTATGTAGTTTTAAATGTTCAAATAGATATTTATTTTATGAATAAACAGTTTTCTTCCCAATAACATTTTCTGGTAATCCATCTTAGTCATAGAAATTGTCATATCTATCCACCCTTAATTCCGTACCTGTCATATATTTCAGCTAATTAATTTTTGTTTCTTCCCCAATTCATGATTCAAATTATTCCTTCAAACAATTTCCGAAGGAAATCCAACCCTGAACATCTCCTTCAAATCACATCCCTTGTTTTGTTAGTGTCAAATATGCTGTCAAACTTGAGGCGTCTCCCTCTAGGAGGACGTCGATGGTGTACAGGTGGGCGACAAATAAATAAACAATACATCAGAATACGTTTTTTTATTTATATTTCAACTTTGAATTAGCAAACATATCACACAAAAACATATTCACCAAAATTAAAATAAAACTTTTCTAAGGCATAAAAGAAATGAATAAATTATACTTATACTTATAATGTGCCTGCTAAATACACATTGTGTCAATGTTTGGTCTGATCTCCTTCTCTATTTGAAGTGGCACCGGAAAATCAATTTTGGAAAGATAAGAAGTAGGAAAAAGTATGTAACATTATCCTTACATTTTTGCGGTACTTGTAGAAATATTTATCAGATATTCTTCTTGCAGAAACAAGTCAGGCTGGTACTCCAAATGGATTTATCACCCAATTCAAGTTACCCAGCTTAATGGCTTCCTCTGCGAACACATTGTGACGAACATCTCGAAGGAATTTTCTTTCAAGTTGTTACGCAATAACTGTGGTATCCTAAAAAAATTTTGATTTTTCACTTAAATCAAATATATTTGTATTATTTCCTTGATGTTGTCTAATATGTCTACTAAGTAGGAGAGCTTCGTTGAAAATGAATTGTAGTAGAATTTTTCCTCATGTAATGTACCTCTCCACTCAATTCCCATACTTTCACAAAGAGCAGCAAAACTCATTGACTTGTGAAGTTTGGTTTTTATATAAGGAACTATGTTAGTAACTACTATCAAAACAATATTCAGCACATAATTTTAATTTTAAGACACGCCGTCTAAGACTTTTGCAGACTATACCTGGAGATGTTTTTTCACGAGTACTTGTAAACTGTTATTGACGTGTGAATTGAAAATAAAATTTTGAAAATGAAATATTGAAGAAAAAAAAATTCTTATTTTCCTAAAAATGATTCTATGAAGCTACAGTTAAGAAAAATGTGAAATATGTACGAAAATCTGTGAAAACAATGACGTCCTTGACGGGCTGACACTGAGTTTGGCTACTACACCTTATTGCCTTTTTGACACAGGGTAAATGAATTACATCATATGAGTGATTGCGAATTTCGTGGATGGATTTCGATTCAAATCCACTATTGATGATGGTATCTCTGATGCGAAATTATCTCCCTCACATATCTTGGGAAAGGTTGAAATTTCATAAGTAAAAAATTGAAGTTAATGTGACATTACATTTGGAAGACTATAGTTATGATAAACAAAATGAGTAAGGAATTCAGTATAAAAAACTTAAGAATATATAAGCTGTGATTCAACAGAAGTGAATGGAAATGAATATACAATTTGGCATTATAACTATTAATTGTAGAAGGTAGAAGAGACAGTTATATCTACCAGACATGGCTTGAGCTCCATGAGTGCAAATTCCAACATAATCCTTCCACTAATAGTTTGACTAACAATAGCATCATTTCTGATCATGAACAACTCGACAGCAGTTGAGCTTGCAAAATAGCAAGTCTTCAATATTGCAGCTCCTGATATAGCAAATCGAATGAGAATCGTTACTACTGTCTGTTGCATTAGCAAGTTGTATGGCAGATGATTCTCCAACTATCTCAGATTCAATGACTTGCTGATTGTGCACAGATATATCGTTAATACTTCGGCAAAACAAATCGTTTGACAAATGAGTCTCACAACTTTCACATTGTTCCTACCATGTCTACAGCAGCTGATGAAATGAGCTGCTCTGCAACCGTGCATTTGGCTATTTTATGAGACACTTTGTATGATGTCGATCATATAAAAATAGGGGTCAGCTGGGCAAAATTCAAAAATTGGCCAGTGACAATAACACAGTAGGGGGTAATACAGAATAGATTCAATTTAAGATCCTCACATACATATCTCTTCTTAGAAGTTATGAGTAACAAAAATTAAACATGTACTTATTTAGTTATAAAACAAAAAAGAAAATTCAACTAATCGAACATTTTGGAGAATATAGCGACTGATAATATTAAATAAAAACCAAATAGTTTATTGAATTTAAATCAAAATTAAAATTAAAATTGTCAGTCAATGTCAAATACTAGAAATATAACGGTGCTGGATTAAAAATATAATCCGAATTCAAATTATAATGACAATGTATATGCTTAAAATTTTGATAAAAAATTCAAAACCAAACATATATACCATTTATAATATAAAGATTCTTGACCCAATATGAATTTATATAAAAATTCTCGGGAAATAGGTCACAAGGACACTTTTTTAAATTTTCGTCTTTACGTACGTTTCGGTCTCACGACCTTCATCAGAAGACTTATTATGTAAAAAGGGGTTAATTAAAACTAATTAGCACAAGCGTCCATATCGCACAATTTTCAATCAAAGAGACGGCGTGGGCTTTTTGATTGAAAATTGTGCGATATGGACGCTTGTGCTAATTAGTTTTAATTAACCCCTTTTCACATAATAAGTCTTCTGATGAAGGTCGTGAGACCGAAACGTACGTAAAGACGAAAATTTAAAACAGAGTGTTATTGTGACCTATTTCCCGAGAATGTTTATATATATACCATTTATGAAGATTTCATGTAATATTGAAAAGAAATTATTTTATACAGTCCAAATAAAAAGGTCCATCAATAGATATTTTTGTTCTGGGTAAACACGTCAGTTTTGAATTTGTTGGAAAAAAAACCATTAATATTTAATTCACTGTTATTGAAGGGTAAAAAGTCTTCCCCTTGTTTTTTTTTCAACTTCAACTGACTCTGTAGCATCATACACATTCATTATATATTGTGGGGTGAGTGAAATTACTTCTAGTCAAATCTAGAAATGATTAACTTTCTTCCCATATACCCGAGAACTCCTATTTCACAACGAATTAATTTGAACGGTATTTTTTGCTTTATTGTTATTGATCGAATGAAAAGCAAGTTTGTCACAGAATCACTAGGAATTCATATTTTTGTAACAATTTTATTTTTGCAACTTCATCCAGTACATATCCATACCTCGACATTATCCTGGGAACTACATATTGCATCCAAATGAACATTCAAAATTATTTTGTATTATCAAATGCTTGCAAAGTTGACTTTTTATTTATTTCATTATAGTTATTATCGTTACGTAAAATTCACGTTTCTTGGTGGATTTGTAAGTTAAACTAAAATTTTGTTCCAAAAATCGGAAACAATGAACCAATTACAGTCTAGATGGAAATATTAGAATCTCAAAACCAATACTCCATTTCTTTATAGACAAATAATATTAAAAGAGATTAGGATATGCATGAAGTGAAGTGACTGATCTCCACATCGCGAGGTTCTGGCCAATGAATCCAGAAGTGCATGACAGGTCGATGCAGCCAATGAAGATTTGGCAAGGATTTTGAATAGGTATTCTATAATCTAGTAGAGTTTAATGTAACTGGGAGTCAAGCTTATATTTCCTTCAGAAAGCGGGATCCCCTATGGAGTCCTCAATATCCATGCTAGGTATCAACATCAACAGTACGGTCATGTGAAGTTCATTGCAAAAGCTGATTCACAGAAAACTGTTTTCTATTTCTTGTAAAGAGCTAGGTCACACCCCAGCAGATCATCATGATGATCCCATTCGTACGAATTTATTGACTTTTCTATAATATAGGTGTGCGATCTCCCCTTTTCTATGGAACAAATCGTCTGTTATTCCAAAGGGTGCGTGTCCAGGTAGTCATAACAGATGACCTCAGACTGGTCACATCTCCATTAGCAGAATCGAGCGTCTTTTCTCGAACTTCATTTTACAACTAACCATGAACTTGTGGATCGCAAAATATAATAAAAAAGAAGCTACTATGGAACTCATTACCATTTTAGATACGAGGGATGTGACTATCCGAAGCATCGTGACTGAGTATGTAAAAAAGTTCGCTCTTTGCTCGTTATTTTTTAATTAATATGAAAAGTAATCGATCCAAGAATTGCAAGACATTGTACAAAGTTTCTTGAAATTAACCTATTCTATCTTTTAACCTTTTTGGATTTAACTCTTTTTGTCTTTGTACATAATTGCCATGGTGTAGACCCAAATGAAACACGCTATTATCTGAGAAAGCATTTTAGACACTCTATTAAACGGATTCCATATGACTGAACAATATTCTAAAATAATTGATCTAACAAACGCTTGATGAAGACTCATTTTAGTGTTACTAGAGGAATCCTTGAAACTCTCAAAATGAAATCTTACATCATAAACTCTTTACTATAATTTCAGTCACGTTCAAATTGAAGGTATTTCTACCTCCAATTTGACTCCATAATCATGAACGGACTTTACCCTGTTAAGTGTTACATTGTTTAATCAATAATGAAATTGGTTGTTGTCCGCGAGCTACGTCCGCAGAAACAGATAACATTCGTAGAAATGCTAATAAGACATCGGCTCCACCGGCGCAATGTAATTCTCCAAGTTGCAGGACCTAATACATATTTCAAATGAGTACAAGCAGCTAAAGACGTGTAAATAATTTAAGTCTTTTGAAAGTTCATTATATTGAATGAGGATATCTTTGTTATGAAGTGGTCTATCACGAATATCATTATAGTTGTATCAGCAGTCTGCCATGTAAACGTTACTTCTTTATTGTTATGGGTTTATGTGTGGTCTATCAAACTCATAGACAGTCTGAACTGTGATGATGACTCAATGATCATTGTAATTATTCATCGATCTATGAAGCCGTCATGAAAACATTATGTAATTATTTAAGACGTTAGAAATGTCGAATTATATCGTATCCCATTTATCCTTTTGGGATAGAACTTTGAAATATCCGTTGTTAGTGGGTGCCTACATCGCTTAAGGAACCTACCTCAGTCAGTCGTCAGTGCGTGGTATTTCTCTTTTATATCATATACTAGCTAACACTCGTAGAAGAAGACATCGGCTCCGCCGCCACAACGTCATTTCCCAAAATTGAATAGGAACACCTGAAGGCGTGGAAAGATATAAAATCATGCTCTATGTCATGTGAAAGTTCATTTGTTATGGAATGGTCTGTCAAGAACCTTAGGTCAATCAATGAATCAGTTGTCTGCCATATCCTAGAAAGAAGGAGCCTCTTCTCTTGCCCGGAGCCTGAAACCGCAACCAGGCGCGTCTCCAGGTGGCGGATAGGGAAATGCTCAAGGCCCTGTTGCCAGCAGGGTCAAGGATAGGAGTAGACATGCTCCCGTGGACCAACAGGCACCCAGACCCTGGATAGATTATGGATTCCCAGTCAGATGTTCTTGAGAAGAAGGTGACGGGTAGAGTGTGACTGATACGGATGATCCATATGTTCCAGAAGAGTAAGCTATCCCATCATAGATAACTTACTGAAACACATAGGATATATTCAAAAAGCGATAAAGTACTATAAACACATGAACCTCAATATTGGGAACAGCAATATTTTGTTACAAATAAAAACACCACAGGAAATATCCACAGCAAGATGAAGTACTGGGAACCCAGAAACCGTAACATCGGTATGAACAGAAACGCCATAGGAAGTTATCTACAGAGAGATAAATAACTAAGACTTGAAAATGCAGTAAAATTGGGCATTAACCATATTACGGTATAAACATAAGCAATCACGAGACAGAAAGAAAGACAAATAGCGCTATATAGACAAATGAATCAGGAACAACCAAACGTTAACATCAACGGAAACACGAACGTTAACAACTACGAACAATCAACATAAAACATATAGGTAAACATAAAGTGATATAACATCAAGAAACACGAAAAGACGCAGTCCATACCCTGAAGTAATGCGAAAAGCGGTTCCAGGGTATGGATGAAGATCGGAGAGGTTTTAGGAGGTATGCTGTAACTTGGAGTGAGTCCTGCACTACCAATAGTTATAGATTGGAAATGCTGGTGTGCATGAAGCATTTCCTCTCCACAGGAAAAAAAAAGTTGTCTGCCATGTAAATGTTACCTGTCTTATTTAGGGGTTATGTATTATCTATCATAGATAAACTGTCATAATGATACATTAATCTATGGAACTGCATGCCATGTTAATTGTACGTCATTATATTAGCTGTTGAAAAGTCTATATATATGGAACCCATTTTACCCTGTTTGGAAATGTTCTTGAAAAATTCGCTCTTTGTGTATTTATGTCTATCTGCCAACTTTCAAGTCGGACGGCTCCATATTTCCGGAGATTCTGTGATATGTGAGTAAGTGAGTTAGTGATATTAGCCTTTCATATATAGATATAGATACAAATGGACGTTAAATTCTTACACCGATTATCACACATTAATTAGTGTTCAGCTTTGAAAAACTTCAAATCGTCAACAAACATGAGAAATTTAGAAGTTTCAAGAATAGGTTCTATGTCTAAAGCGATAAGGCTGACTACCAATGGATCCTATTAGGCCAGTCGCCAGAGGAAAAATTAAGAAAAAAAAATTAAGGGTATAAATTTGCTGTGTTTCTTTACACGTATTTTGATGTACTGAAAACGGGAAAAATAAAGAAAAAATTCCTACAAGTTAGCTTCAAAAGTTACGGGCATGTTTTGGCGCGAAAAAAGACGATTTTCATGTTTTTTGCGTTTAAAAAGAAAACGGTGGCCCAAATGGAAAAACATATCGAGAGACAAATTGTACAAAAAGTGAAAACGCATCGTTTGAGATGGAATATAAGTCATTTTGAGGTTACGGTCTTGAGATATGAGCATAATAGTGTTTTTTGGGGGAAAACGAATGTTTTTTTTCTCATTCGAATATTGACCAAAAAAATATTCTATTCAAATTGAAAGATGGTATTTTTTATATACTATCTACAGTGTTTTTTTTTATCTTTGATTTTGGCTTCACAATAGGCCATTTCCAAAAATCCCTAAAACTGAGATTGTCAGCCAAAAATGGACTTATCGACAAAAAAAAAATCTGGACCTAGATTTCGACAAATGTGATACAAAACATCCTTCATTACTGTTTTTGGGGCTTGAAAAAGAATGTAGGACAACTTTGAAAATTTCGGATCTCGGAAAATGTGCAAATTTTCCAGGTTAGAAATTTCTTAAGATGATCAAATTTTAGGTTCTATCATAGTATTTCACGACGAGTAGTCTACGCTGAAAAAAAAACCTTCCTAGGTTGAGTAGAAGCCGAGATATTGATATAAATGTGTTTTAGCCTCACCAGAACCAAATTTTGGGCCTATTGAAAAAATTCGGAAATCGTTGGGAAGTAGACAAATCTTCTGATCTAAATCCAGAAATGAAACCTCGTAGCTGTGACCATCTCGAATTTAGAGCGCGTTGACATACAAAAAATCAGGTGTAAAATAATGCAGCGGCTTGAATATCTATACCGCTTATATGCCGTAATAGTCCAGTCATTTAAGGAATTTTTTTGTCCGAATTTCTGCGAGGTCTAATTTTGGTCCATTCTTATGTATTTGGACATGCTGAACACTATGGTGTAGATTAAATTCGGATTAACCCTGTGCTCGAAAAACTATGTCCATTTTTTGGACCAGAAAATGGCCATTTTTCGATTTTTGGCGTTTTGAGACAAAACTATGGATTTTATGGAAGAATGTTTCGAACAGAAGTTGTTGGGACAATCAATACGCAACTTTTGGTTTTGGTCTTGAGTCGATTCGAGGTTGTGAGCCCATGATAAGACCCATTTAATGTGTTTTTTGGCACATTGATAAATTGAGTATACGTCAAAAAGTTTTCGTTTTCTCATATTCTGTTTTGGTGCAAAGGTAGTATTTTCATTCCCCTTTTATTTGATTCTTGGTATTTTGACCTATCTCATTTTCTGGCGTCACAATCGGCCATTTTGAAAAATCCGTATTTTACGAATTCAATTTTTCCCGTTTTCAGCGCGTCAAATACATATAAAAACATACAAAATTTCCACCTTCATTTTTCAAGCGATATGCTCTGGATTTTGTTTCTCTAGCGACTGTACTATAGGCAATATTTAGTGAACGCTATACGGTACTTAAATTGGAAATGATACAGCTTCACCATATTTAACCAACAGTTCCGTGAGTCAAAAAACTTCAAATAACTTGTAAACCTTACCCTCAACACTAAGTGATTAACTCTATCAAAGGCTTTGAAGAAGTTCGTATAATATATAAACTTCATTGTAGCCTAACATCCATCTGAATTTTCTGTGATAAACTGTGTGTGGGAGATCAAATTTGTAGAGGTGGAACTACCAAGATTACATACATACAACAAAATACTGAATACAAAAATTAAAAGATTAGTTTACGCAAAAAATCATTCGACTAGCATTCAGTATTGGTAAAATTTAAATTATACCTCAATTACCAAATAAATCATCAGCTGTACCAGAAAAGACAAAAATAAAAGGTTGAGATTATAATCTACCTAATGATCTGTTGAATTATGATAAACCACTTAAATTTGTTTAATCTAACATCTGTATGATAGTTGAATGAATTCCTTGTCTTTTACTTACCATCCTTATATGTTATTTCTTATCTTTAATAATCTCATTATTATTGAGTGTTTATTGAGTTCATACAGCAGCTCTTTCATGTCAATTTACTTTACTAGTAGTGACGAAAAGCGTCACACAAATGTTTAAGATAGTGGATGGCATTTTTGACATGAATTTCCCTCAGGGCTCCATCAATTCAATTTATAAAAATGTATATTTGTGTTTCATCTCATTCACCATTTATTATTTTATTTAGTTTCATTATCACTAATTCAATAAATGAAAGTAACTATAGTGTCACCAACACCGAAGCTTCTTGAAACCAATACTTTGTAATATTTGTTTGAAGAAGCTACGGTGTTAGTGAAACTATAGTTACATTTATTTATTGAATTAGTGAAATTCAAACTTTTAAGTTTCTAATTGATTTTTTTTTCATCACATAATGGCTGATTCCATTCAACTATTAATAGTTGGATTATACTAATTTAATAAATAAATGAAAGTAGTTTCGCTAATACCATAGCATCTACAAACACATATTACAAATTTGTTGGTTTGCAGAAGCTATGTAGTGAAACTGGTTGTATTTATTTATTAAATTAGTAAAAATCAAACTTTTAAAAGTAGGTTTTATTCAAATTAATAATGGATTTTCATCACGTAATAGCCAATTCTATACAATTGGACCACATTTGTATTAAGGTTCAAACAAATCTGATCTACATGTAATGATTATTGAGCAGGCAACTCAAAATTTTCCACAAAAACTTTAGAAACACCATTCCTATCACTCAAAAAACTTTGCAAAGTGTAAGGAAGTTAAATTTGAATGTAGTATCATCTTGAACTCATGAACAAATATTGAATAGATCTAATGTCAATGCATAGCAATCAAAATACAAAGTTTTGACAAAACATTTCCATGGCAAAACCCAAATAGTTTTAGTTCTCAATTCTAGACACATTGATAAGAAAACAGGTACATGATTTTCAGGGAGGTATATGTTGTAAGAACTTCTGACAATTTGGCAATATATTACAAGTAAAGTACGTCTTTTAGATGAACTCAATTTTCTACTGACCAATTTATGTTACAAATAAACAAAGAATCTTTGTTGGTTAGGTACTGCAGAAGTTCTGCTCATCCCTAAAGCTAATTTTAATAATTTTTGCACAGCGTTCATTATATTACTGAGTGAAATAAAATTCTGCACTTTTTCAAATATAATTGTTTATTTGATGCTTAATATAAGAATTGATTCAATCTGTTTTTAGATGTTATGATTAGGTACTTTTTTTATAGTTTATTCATGAACCCAACCATCATTTGCTGATTCCCAACCAATAACTTCTTTCTCAGTAAACCAAAGATGTAAGTCTCTAAGATCCAGAAATGATTTTTTTGAATTCCACCTCATATTTTTTATTTTCAACCATTGTGCGCCCCTTGATACAAGACTCAGTCCAGCAGACCTAAGGCAGGGCTGAAGGCTAGGATTCTAGATGGATTGATGTATCTTCCGTTCTCCGGGTGCATGTATGTGCTACCTAGATATTGTAGCCTGAGAAAAGTCAATGCTGGAGATTATACAAGCTTATGAGAGGCAGTTTTGTTCGCCTTTCCGCATCTACTACAACCTGAGTCATCAACGATGCCCATTAAGTGTGGGTGTTTGTTCAGATGGCAGTATCCTGTGAGAAGTCCTGTCACCAGATTTAATCCTTTTCTGCTCTTAGAGAGAATACTTTTCGAGCGTTTGGATGGGAATTCTGCGATGTGGAGCTTTGTCTGTCTCGTACCGGGGCACTGCTCTAAACCGAGAGCCAATGTCTATCCAGTAGCTCTCTTAGTGTGAAGATCCGTTGGTCGATGAGATTCCGATCTCTGGATCGAGGCCAGGAGTGCCTGGGGAAGCCCGTCTTGCCAATTCATCGGCCACTCCGTTCTTTTCACGTCAGAGTAGGTGGCTACACATGATAGCTGAAGTTTGTTCCTTCTGCCTAATTAGGTCAAGGTCTCCCTGCACTCCAAAACAAGAAGTCACTCAAAATGCGCACAGGGCCGCTCGGTTGTTAGTGCAGATATATAGCCACCTACCTCGGTAGTTTGTCCTCTGGTTTTCCAGGACACAGGTCCGTATTGCACAGACCTCGGCACTGGAAAACGGTTACGTAAACACTCAGGAGAGCTTCCTTCTGGGTGTGTATGAGCAGACTCCGGCACCGCTAGACTCGCCAGTCTTGGACCCGTCCGTGAACCACAAGAGCTCCCCTAGTGTATCGCATCCTGCTTCAGTCGGAGGATCGAATAGCTTCCATCAGCCCAATCCCAAATTTCACCTACAGTACCATTCCTGCATTATTATTTTGTTCCATATCATATATAACATATTGTTATATATCCACAAAAATTGATAGAAACCTTGTAATCTGTCAGTTTTGTTCTATATCCATAGTAATATCATAAAATTTTCAGGTAATTGAAATAATTAGAAGGCACATTAAGGCACTTTTGAAAAACGTTATGAAATAATTAGCAGCCTCACATTTTAACGTATGGAACACTTTGATACTTCGATGGCGATATGCCAAACAATAATAAGGTAAAGGCGTCTGCGTTACACAATCTATCACTCAGGTGTGTGACTTGCACGTGCAAAATGAAAATAAATAATTCTAAATGAAAATAAATCTTCATAAGTAATGATTCAATATTTTGAATGAATACATATCAGATAGATAATTAGTTGCACTTAGTTAACACTGAGTCATATTTATATTATTTATGCACGAAGAAATATGTATTATATATAATTAGGTATAAATAAAAGTTTTCTTGCATAGCAAGGTTGGTGGTAAGTCTTGTTTCCAGTAAGCTATGATATTGGTTTGAATTCATTTTATCCTACAGACAATGGATAATTCATAATTAAAGATTATTAGTAACCTTGGAATTTTTTTAATATTAATGAACATAATATTTCTAAACGCGAACGAATGATTCCATTATTTGACTTTAATTGCGAGATACTTTATCTACATGTCATTATCATATCCACCAATAGTTGCAGAAAACCTAGTCTTGTGTTCCAAGTCAATGGTTTTCAATAAAACAAATGAGCCTTCCTCGTTCCTGCAACTATTCTTGGAACGATTTGATATTTCTGTGAAATCCCCGGAAATCAAATTAGGCTATATATTTTGTTTGTAGACATACTAAATGGGGATACATGAATTTTATAAAAGTAGAAATCATAAATGTGGTTATTGCTGCAATAAATATCAACACTTGCTCATATTTTCCTCCCACTCACTTGATTTTAAACGAATGAAGAAGAGCAAATTGGAACCTAGGGATCTGGAATATGAAGTATATTTAAATTCAGTTTTAATTCAATCATCATAGATAATTACTCATACATACTATACATTTTGAAGGTTTGAATAGAAATCATAGGTAGTTGAAATTGGGGCAAAGCTTTGAAGATCTGAAAAGAAATGACGAAATATATTCCAGTTAGGATTGTCTTGGAAAACGAATTTCTATTTCATGAAAATCGGTAGCACTAAATGATTCTTTCAACTGTGTATGAAATATAGACTCATCTACATTAACTTTTTCAACAATTTGTTCAGCTACTCACAACTATGATCATATTGACATCATCTTAATCAATAATTAATAATATATTAAGATGCTGTCCGCTGCGACGTTACGAGGATGAATTGTAATCCATATTTCATCAGCTTAACTCAATAATTGGAACCAGTAAATATATTGCAAATAATTAGAATGAATAAATAATACTCTATTTCTTCACATTGAAAGTCCATTCGACTTGAAAATATATGTTTTACAAGGGTTAATAACTCAATACTAGACCTTCAGTGTATTATATAGCTGAGGTATACAGCTGTGCTTACTGAATTTTGAGTTGGGTTAGGCTAATTTTTTCATACTCATAAGGACAGTAATCTTCCTCTCATTTTTATGGTCAAGTTCGCAAAATTTCATCAAAATCGGATTTCACCCGCGGAAACACCTATCGTAAACAATCAAATGTTTGGCTGCGCGGTTCTACTGCCCTAGTGTGCGTTCGGAGTGACAGCTGTTTCTCTGCTCCCTTCTTTCCGCACACCCAGATAGGTTCCCTGCATCTGTTGCATGGTACGGATTGTAACAGTGCGCGGAGCGTATGTTTTATAAATCTGGAATTACTCCAGATTTAATTTTTACATGCAAGTGAATATGTAGAAGTCCTATCTCACTGCTTGTAACACTTGTACTTGTAACAGTCGGCCGGGTATCATTTCAGGTAACGTTAATACCTCATCGACGTGATACGTGGATTGAGAATTGTTTGTTGGAACCTGCTCGGGTATCAAAGATCTTGGTTGATCCGTGTACCCTCAAGGTTCTTTCAAGCTGACCCCACTAGGTCCAGCTGTTTTTGAATACGATGATTTGATCCCTTCCAAGGGATCGCCTCGAATTTCGTGCAATCATATCTTTATATCTATTCAAGCGTAAATTCTGAAGGTCGTATTCGCTGACAGGTGATTAGGAATTACCAGTCAAACTCGTTAATCAAATTAAATGATAAATATGTATTGGATAAAAGTTAACAAAATTTAGTACATAATAAAACAACAAACAAATATAAAATTAGTCCAGAATCTAGAAATGGGAATGATATGAATTTGAAGACGGCTAAATCAGGTTCACCCCAAGTGGGAACCTGGGAGACCGATATCAATGTTGCTAGTTCTACCTCTTTCGCCAGTGAGCGAGTTCCTGCTCAGGTTCTCTCAAGAGAGTTGGAATCAGTGAAAGCTAATCAGTACAATATCCGAACAGTGATCGATTTCGCGCTTGATCACGCCGATGATTGATAGATAATATTCAGAATTAAAGAAGGATTCCTCTCTTTCTGGTAACCTGGGACAAGTCTAATGACCTGATACTCTATCATATCCCATGTGATCTCCGATAAGCGGAATAACGAATGATCAATACTTAGCCTGAATGACTGGAGAAAACGCCAATATTTATTTTGTTAATAAATATTGGCGGGAGGAGCGTGATATGAAGGTTAAATAATCACATTATATCATATCACCGATTCAGAGGTTGGAGTCAATATAACAGTTGTTCTTTGGCGATCAAAATTCACTTACTGTGTTGGTCCAATATCACAACTCCCTCTCGAATCCCTTGAAGAAATAAGACACAGAGAATTTACGCACTCTATTTCTACGTCGGATTAAATTATGGGTGTTATGGAATTGTCACAAAAATGATTTCAAAGGAGAACAAACACTTCACGCGGAACGTGAAGTCCGCGAATAAGTTCAGCGCTGCTTCAGCCTCAGGAGTGCATAACCCTAGTGGCACAAATCCTACGTTTAATTTTGGTACACAACTGAGTTCTAACTATGGGCCGATTCAGTGCGCCAAACTACCCTACACAAGCCACCTACAGCTGCGGGGTTCTTTCTTCTACAATACTACAAGCAAAATTCAACGTAGGTTGAATTCA
The DNA here is from genome assembly GCA_958510875.1 of Endomychus coccineus. NCBI lineage: Eukaryota > Metazoa > Arthropoda > Insecta > Coleoptera > Endomychidae > Endomychus > Endomychus coccineus. The sequence continues at coordinate 223,081,582 of OY294067.1, forward strand.
AATAATTTCTCTGTTGACTCATATGAACACAAATTGCTAAATTGATTTAATCTCTATACATTTCTTGAATTTAATTGGTTACAATCTTGACAACCAGGATATTAATCGATTTCAGAAAATATGATCTAGTAACACAAATTAATCTGGATTAAGGTTCTACCTGACTTGACTCGAAAATTACTTTATTACTTTATAGAGACATTATCTCAACGACAATGAAAAGAAATCAAAAATTTTGAATATTTTTAGTGTGAAATCTAAATTAAATATATACTTGAATTAATGCAACAATGGAGCATCCCTGGTGATATAAAGCTGGCTAAAATTACCGAACGAGTAGGTGGTGAAGAACTCTACTTTTTTCTCAAAGTAATTAGTTTTTATGAAACCATTGAAACGGAGGCAACCCCACGCGCAAACCTTAGAAAATATGTTTAATTCAGAATACCGGGAGCAGGACCCGCCCATACTTTATAACAAACAACCCATAGGAATGTAACTAGGCGAACGAATCGTAAGTGACGGCTCTTCTCAACTCCACGTGGACTTCTCCTGAATCAGAAGAAAAGGGTACCATTGACCTCGTACTGTGCTACGTTTGCTAAAAATGGTTCATGGCTGGCCTAGAAGTCAATGCTACAGGAAAGAGGGTTCAGATTACAAACGTCGCTAGACATATCGTATGTTCTATCAAGATATAAAAATTCATGAAACTTCCCTCTCGAATTAAATAGAATTATTCAAAGGCCCCAAAAACTAATAATCCGTCGGAATATTAAAGGATGGAAAATGACTAAGATTGGGCAGTTGGGCAATGTGTGTGGTCCTGGACCCTTCGGTTGGTTCCCATTTGATCACATCAGTCGTAATATGTGCACCTTTCTGCTTATGCTTTAACATAGAATATGTTTTATTGAATTGGTGGAAATCATTCCGTTACGCAAGAAACTGCGGAAGGGTTGAGATGGCGGACCGGCGAGCGCATCTCGACACAAGTATCAAGAGAATGCGCACTAAATGTAATTGACGTAGTTCTCAAGACGGATCTGCTAATCTCAAAGCTTCATATTTGTCAAGACACTTGCTGATATACAGATCATGTTTGCTAATACAAATCATACGAGCATTGCACTTTATTGAGATAATTCCTTAGCACATTTAAAAATAAATAAATAAATAATAAATAATAAATAAAATAAAATAAAACATATTTATGCTATTATGTTTTTATGGTATTGAAAATAAACACTTATTTAGTAACATATTATCAGTTATATTTCTCATTTACAAATCCTCATTATAAAATCAGTTAGATTTTATTGAAATCATTTCCGGTCTTGAATAAATTATAAATTCTGTGGCCCGTTACCCCATTTAAATTTATCATTATCATGCTAAAAAGTATGTCCACCTCTGTTATACATAACTGTACCACATAGTTTAGTTTCTATTTTGAAAACCTCATAAAGATGCCCTTAACAGCTGTTTTGATACGTCATCGTCTATTGCTATATTTATTAGTTGTACTACTTATGTATAGTGTAAAAACTGTTCATTTTTTATTTGGAAACATTGAAATGAGGACGTAATTTACAAGTTGAACCGTTTGAGTCACAAAATAATCATTACTATGTTCAGTCAACAGATATTATCGGACAGGGCATGGTTCCTGTAAGTACAACCACATTACCTTTTCATAAGAAGTGATGTTTCATAAACTTGAGAATATTCAACGACTACTTCAATATCCAATGGTATGGTAGGAGTTGAGCTTACCTGTGATTTGAACATGCTTGGGTTATAACAATATTGGTAGATACTGTTGCGTCCGATACTGGTTTGACCGATATAAATGACTTAATTGTTTGGCGCATTCACCATTATCTCTTTTATGTATTCCGCTATAAAAGATATTTATTTTTAGCTATTGATTTTTTTGGTCCAGCAACATACTTCATCGAGAATTCTCAAATTTCAATGACTTATAGCTATATATAAAATTTATATATATATATATATATATATATATATATATATATATATATATATATATATATATATATATATATATATATATATTTAGAGCTTAGCTTAGTCACGTAAATTTTGATTAAGATCTATGTTTGTTCTACTTGAATACAGAGGAGTCTGTTATATAGAATTGAGATGAAAATAATAATTTGATTATCCCAGCAGACATATCATTGATAATCAAAAAGTCGATGGTGGAAATCATTACTTTGTGATAATTCATCATATTGTATAATGAAACGTATAACTTTTTTATCGCTTATATTATAGAAACACTAACGTGATTATATTCTCGACAACTAGCATGTCATATAGTCACGTCACTTAGTGTTTCTCTAATACAGAGTGGCTGCCCAATGAAATTTTTTTTGCATCTCGTTTTTCATTATTCAAAATGAAAATCTGGAAAAACGGACCCGTCGATTATTGATTCTAGTAAGACATTTTTTTGTCAAATTTCCAAACCTGCAACTTCAACCCCTAAGTAGAATTGATAGTCACTCCAAAATGTTTAATACGGATTGGTGTCGAGTGTAATTTTGGAGGTATTTATACCTTCATTCTAACCTCTAAATAGGGAGTCGCTGCTATCGCTCCCATTGATATGAGAGCTTGTCAAAAGCTGTAGAAAAAAAGATACAGCCTCCAAAATGAGGGTTTGAATATCTTTGAAAGTGACATATCACTGAATCATTTGAAGGAGAAAGGTTATTAAATGCTTGAAATGACCTCCATTTACCTCCATGCATTAAAATAAATTTTGTTCAAAGCGTTGTCGTACGTTTCGGGTGTAACTTGGTGGCATTCATGAACTAACGATTTCCTGAATCATTCAATGATTCGGGCTGGGTACCATACATTTCAGATTTTAGAAGAGCTCATGGAAAATTATGGTTCTATGGTCTTTCATTCCTAAAATTTGTACCTACAATCTCCTACAATTCCACATACATTCGACCATCAAGAACACGATTAAGAAAAAAGGATCGATTAAGTGATTCGTGATATAAGATACAATTCTCTGACAATTATGGTAATATAAATTGAACATTGTGAATTGTGAAATAATGAGCTATGTTAAATATATCTGATATATATGTGGTGGAAATTCATAATACTTCGGAAGTTGGAGAATAAAACTCAAATTCTTGACATCAAATGATACAAGTTTAATATTTGTCTTTAGTTCTACATCTTTTATTTTTTCTATTAACTGAAAACAGTTTTTCAGGTTTAAAGTTTGTATATGTTGATATTATGTTGACGAACTTTTTCGCCATTTTTTGACAGGGTGCATTGATATATGAACAGACGGGTCTTATGGGAGTATTGTCTTTGTGGATTTTCAAATCTGAAAAATATGAATTAAAGAAATCTGGAGCTTAAAGACTGAGATGTAATGACTGTAGCGCTTTGTACATAGGACAAACTGGACGCAGTTTCAGCGTAAGGTTCAACGAAAATTTGAGAAGTTACAGGCACAAATAGAGGACTCTAATTACGCAAATCACCTGTTAGAACATAACCACAATTTCACCCTTAATCCCGATATTCTACATATTCAGGAAAAAGGACAATATCTTGATATACTAGAATCCATAGAAATATTGAAACACTCGAAAAACAATAATAATGTATTATTAAATGATCAAATCGATACATATAATTCACCGCTTGTTAACAGTTTTGTGAACACACCCCACCATTATCCACCCCCATCCCTCAATTTGTACCACATTCTGATCCCTAATATTTGAGGACATACTTTTAGATTTAGCTTTAGTTGATAACTCCTTGCTTTGAAAAGGCCACAGTGTGGAGAAACAATTTGTCAGCATTTTTAAATTAAATGTTAAAAGTTTTGTATAAAATTTGAGTTTTATTCTCCAACTTCCGAAGCTATGTTAAATATTAGAATAGCGTTTCCATACAACTACAGTTGATGAAATAGAGAATTGGAAGCTTGATAATATACAGGTACAACAAGAATTGGGAAAAATGTAATCATCTACCAGTTGTAGTAGCTGTATGAGGTGCCGTATGTATTATAATAACTATTACTTATTTATATTTTTATTATATAATGTTAAAATTCTAAAATATATGAACATAATTTCACAATACAGTGCATGCTAATTAATCCGCTGTTCCTTATTTCGAAAAGCTCAGTAATCCAGTGTTTTTGACCTCCAATAACGGAGCTCACAACTTTAAACAAAATCTACCTTCAGTTTCGCATATTCGCCAGTGTGCACAGGAATTACGTTTGGCAACACGGACAAATAGCACAGTTTGTACGAATTACAAAACCCTGACCTATAATATACAATGATTCTGACATTTAACATCATCTTTAATTGGACATTATCTATTGTATTCTGTTTGTTATCATCAATCTCATCGTCTCCTTCCGTGTTCATTTGTATTCAGTTTATTTCGAATAATGTGTGAAGTTGAATTGGTGAATGCTGGATAAACGGAACAGAAATCGTTGTCATAAAATTTTAAGCACATCTGTTTAACATTGTAACTACTCGGCCCAAAGAGATTTTTGTTCGTATGTTTTTGCCCCATTCTCGAGTAATGACGTCTTCAACTGTAGAAACATTACTGTGTAGTGGTTTTCTAATACTATCCATATATTTCACACATTAATGTGTTACAATTCCAATTGTGAATGTTTCATTCGTTGTTGCGGTGTAGGCATTCTTGATTAGAATAAATTCAATTATTGTGCTTATTGCAATCAGCTTAAGGAATCCCGCGCTTTAGTTTAAGTGAATTAGTTTTCAAACGTCTTCTAATGATGGTCGTGAAACCGAAATGTACTTAAAGACGAAAATATCTGGGTCAAGAATCATTATCATATTTGATATCTCAAATTATTCACCATGTAGAATAATGTGGTCATAAATAGTTGACAAATTAAGTAAGTGAATCACTATAAGAAAAAATAATCACCCTTATCCCCTGAAAATACTCCTGAAGTGCTGAGGACCATTCAGCTACCATCAGAATAACCTAAATTTGAAATCTAAATGTATCCAAATACTATTTTGAATTAATAGTGTATACTCTCTGCTGGAGAGAAATCGGAATTTATGAAATTGCTTTTGCAGTCTACATTACCTAGATATTTATCGTTACTGTGTTTCATGAGTGAGTTTGTGAGTCGTGTTCAAAATGTGGGTCAAACTAAAAGGAATATTCTTACTCGGTATGAAGTACACTTCCCCATATAAGGAAAATAGTGATACAAAATCAACATTAGCAGAAAATTTGTTGAATACAGGTCACACCATTCCTCGAGAAAGCCTTCACTTTCATCCAGGTAATTTAGAAGGGGTGGAAACGTGTAAGCTAAATAGCAATTTAATGAACTTAGATGTAGCTCCAGCTGAGAGTGATCCTTTCTTTCCACTATTAATTTCAAATAGTATATAAAAAGGCACATTTTGATTTATAATTTAGTTTACTCTGATGATGATCACTTGGTACCTGATAGGTCTTCATAGCTTCAACAGTATTTTTAGTGGATACGGGTGATTGTTCCTTACTTATAGTGATTCACTTACAACATAACATTTGTCAACTATCTATGAACACATTATTCTAAATGGTAAATCTTCTATAAATATTAAAATTTCATTTTAAACATAAATCTGATGTGAATATCTCTTACCTTGAATTATTTTTATGTCTATTCGCTATAGTTAAATATCAAATAAAAATTATAAAACTAATAAAGATTCAAATTAAATTCAGAAGGTTAAGCTCTATATATCAATTTTTTCCAGTTTGCGTGTTATTCCAAAAGTCGCCTATGAATGACAAACAAGAATATGTGATACACGAGAATGGATAAGCCCGGTGTCTTCTAGAGCAATCTTATTAAAGAACAACTATTTGGAACTTCAATCTTTAAAGGATTCATCATAAGGTATGTGATTTGTTTATACGACTGAAATCTTCAGAGTTGAGAATTTTGGATTTTCTGTTCAAGAATATATACGGTTTCCAGGCAACCGTGTCAAATTCATGTAGATTGGTAAGGTGTTTACCATTACACACAGTGCGCTTAAAGGTTTGCACACGCTCTTTCCTCCGTCATGTGTCAATCATTTTCAATAATAGTATACAGTGCACTTTTCGTTGTTTTCTATATAACAATCTTAGAGAATAGTGTACTGTGCAACTGGTTTTGGACATGCTACTTCCCGAGTGCTAACAGTCATTGTAACAAGTAATACTAGTTGCACAATATTTTCTTCTACGACTGCATTGAAGAATTTTAGATTTGTTCGGGGCATACTTATCTGATTTTATATGGATAATGTGATAAAATTATTAATAACACTTGTCGAAGATGTATTGAAATTTTTCCAGATCTAATACCAATAAATGGCATGAAATTTGAATGAATTCAAAATAATTTCGTCAGTTTTGGTTACATATTAAAAGCCGCCAGGAACTCAACCAAGTTTGCAACTAATAACGAAATGAATTTTTTGGGGTGTTTTGATCTCGATAATACCTACCGCAGAGAATTTGACTTAACCTCTGCTTTGAAAATTTATTCAAAATAGCCTAGACCTTTTTTATTAATGATAGCTATTATTACACACTATTTGCATATCTTTTGATTATAATTTAACATTCAATTAGCTTAGCATTATCACATCTGGATACATTTCATTACATCTTCTACAAGTGCGACTAATAATTTTGTCACATCATCCATGCAAAATAAATAAATTCTTATGCTCTGAATTTGAATAGCTATTGTCTCCAATATTTTTTATTGAATTGATATTTCATATCAGAATGAATCTAAGGAAACATCAACAGTGCGTACATCACCGATTCAAAAAAATAAACTAATTGTTGCTTATTACTATTTTTTCAAAATAATCCCTCATAAGTCAATAGATAGATAGATAAATAGATCGTTTATTCGTTCAACTTTACAGATATACCCTCAAGTGGCGTACAACACGTCAGATAACAGATAAATAATTAAAATATAATATAATACAATAAAATGAAATATTCGATAACTAAATAACTATTGAAGATAGGTAAAGTATCACTGTGATAGAGAAGTGGGAAATTAAGAGGTCTTCTCGAATAAGAGACAACATATGGAGTATTCCATTAAAAAAAAGAACTTTTGGTGGCTTTTCTTACCGACCGAAATATAAATGTTTTAGGACCACCTATATTCTTCACCTCAGATTCAATTGTGGGGTATAACGTTTCAGAATTCTCATTAATTATGATAGGAAGTTGACTTTGGAAAATTATGAGATTTAAAGATATGAAGATTTTTTCAAAAATAATAAAATAGAAAATGATAAATATCTCAAAAGCCATACAACAAGGGCATAGGCATAATTTATCGGATAAAGTTATACAGAAACACATAAATATTTCAAATAGGATATAGATATAGGAGGTTCCATTTGGTATTTCAAAGTATCTAGTATAGGAACACGGCGCGTTCGAAAATATTTTAAAAGGAGACCCATTCATATAACCAACCGTGAACAAGGGATAGTCCATTCACCCTGGATGATCCTGTATTTTCATGCTGGTTATTTCATTCGGGATGAAGAAATGACAAAAACAACAATTTCACGGTTCGCATGATAGTATGATCATAAATTGACGGTATTTTTTTGTGCCCTAGTAAAAATCACTTACACTAAAACCTGTTAGATTCAAAAGTATGAAACTTGATGCATTGATAATGGGCAATAAAGAGGTAAATCGAAAGCCATAATGATATGAAGTGTGTTAAAATTATATATGAATATATGATAAAAATATTATAACATCTTTCATAGAAATAATAATGGAGAAATCGTATCTTAATATCCGAATTGAATATTTGTCTTCATAGTAATATTGTGCTATGCTATACAGAGAATTTGTTCTTGTTTAAAATGAGGTAATATACCAGGTAGCCCATAAGTGTGAGGGAGAAACGAAACTAGCTGAGGTGAACATATATAAAAAAAATTGAAATTTCGTAGTAGAAACGGCAACGTTTTAAAAATATCATGAGCTATACAGGACATTCCACGATAACGAGATGACAAATGAGATAATTTTTCCATTTTTTATTCAGAAAAGTCGGATTTCAGTTAATAACGGAACATACCACAGAAACAAGTTTTTCTGTAATTCGGCGCCCTGAAATGCGGAAATATGAGAAGTTTTATAGTCTCATTTGTACAGTTATATCCATCAATGTTGATGTATAACCTTTTTTGGGGGCTTCAATATTTACAAGTGCCGCCATGATATTTGGTTTGAAAGAAATCTACGTTATAGATTTATTGTAGAAGATTTATTTAACGTAGGATTACATACAGTGACATATTTGACATTTTTCAACTAGGCATTACTCGAGATTTCCGAATGAAACGAACATCCTATATTCTGTTGTGCTATTGTGTAGAGTACCTTCCAAATAATCCAACTTTTGTCATTACAAATTTTGCCATAAATTGATCCGTTTTTCGAATGTTTTATATTTCAATCGAAAATGGGATCTTTTGGGTTCCCTACAAATAGGCCATGACCGATTTCATCGCATGTCAAATGACAACAATGATTCAAATTAGTAATATAAAATAACGCATGTTGAGAAAATTATTCTTTTGTTGAGAAAATACCTTTTCGATATACACTTCTCTCAGTACCTAGACATGACATTGATATTAGCTAATTGTCTTCTCGCTACAATACTATCAGCAAGTATATCCTTACAGAAGAGCCTAAAAAAAACATTCAAAAAATACCTTCCATGATGGTGGAGCAAAGAAGTGGCCAAGTCGAGGAGATTAACGTATGCCAAGAGAGTATCGTGGGGGGAAATACTATGAGGAATTTGAAAACTCACGAAGGTGTTAGACTCCCCAAAATACTTTCCAAAGAACCCCTATAAATGATTCAGACTCTAAGGTTAACTACTTGGAGACACTCAGAACTGGAACCTTCCAGAAGAACTTTCAGGGAGAATGACTGGCCCTTTAAAAGGTGAATTTCTCTATTGAAGAGTTAGCAAACATGGCATTGACATTAGGTGCCATCTAATTGTCTTCTCACTACGAGATTATCAGGAAGCCTGTACTGACAGAAAACATCCCAGAAAATAAGCATTCGAGAACTACCTATCATAAAAATGGTAGTGTTGATAGCCATAATTTCATTATTATGCCGATAATAACCCGCATATGATAGGACATGAAACTGATGTTCAATGAATGTAGTATGGGGTGGTATAATAGAACATTATGTACTTTTTCGAGAGAACAGTGACCGGCCCCGTTTACTTAAGACTTCTGCAGAACAAATTACCGCGTCTACTGAACAACTTGCCTCTTTGTGTCAGAGAGAGAATGTGGCACCTACATGTGTGACGAAACTGCAGAACATCAGAATTGCTTTTGTCAAACAAACTGCAAGATAGCTTTAACCACTCCAGCGTATACAGAAGCTTTCCAAAACGTCAGCAACATTGCTTATCTGCGGTGAATATGTTATTAAGAGATAGAATACGAACTTTTTGATAACCAAATTATGCAAATATTATCTTTACTACCTTCCATTTGATACTTCTATGCGCAAGATAATGGACCGAAGTCACAGATAAATTTGGAAAATTAGAAGAAGTCCAAATGTGATAACTTGGTGCACATCGATCATGGCCTACTTCTTAAAAACAACGTTTGGGCTTGATATAGTGGACTGTAGATTTAATTGATACACAGCACTAACCTTAAGACCTATTTATTAACTTTACTTCTCACAATTATTTACAGTTAGAAATATAGACGTTCGTCGTTTGGTGACGAGAATACTTATGACCTAAAATGTTACGGAAAGGGTCTTATGCCTGAGTGGCAACCCCAGAGGTATAAATGTACAGACAAATACAAAAAAGTTGATACAAACAATATGAGCGAATTTTTATATAAAATATAAAATATTGGGAAAACGAGACACTTTAGGGCATAAGTTGTGCCGACAAAATTGGAGTACTGCGAAGGTTCTACATAATAGCATATTAAAATATAGAGAAATGAGCATTTTTTTAAATAAAAGAGGTATAAAATATTGGGAAAATGAGCCACTCACATACTATATAATAGCATATTAAAATATAGAATGTGTGATTTGGAGTAATTGCCCGTTGCAAAATGTCAAATTCTTCGAATATTATCCACATTCGAATGTTGAACAGGTCTTCTACAATATCATGGCGACTGTGCTAGGTCTCGTTAGTACCAGAAATTTTAATCATTTCAACATTTTATTGAATAACTTATCGACGCCGCAAGGTATTTTGAAAAGTGAGATGACGTCAGGATAGAAGAGCATAGAATCCAATACGTGAATAACATACATCATTAAATTTAAAAAAAATCATTATTTGTCACCGCGTGTTCGTGGAACATACCTACCTTATAGCTCATAATATCTTTTAACGGTTCCCCTATGACATTGCAATTTTTTTTGAATATCTCGTTTCTTAAGGCTGGTTTTGGTACTTCCTCCAAGAATGGGTCACCTGGTATGTTGGTTTCATAAATATCAGCTAATATTGAAGTGAGCATCTATTGATATGATTTCTCAAATTGGGTTGGTTTAAATATTCAGCAGTAGAGGTAATATTTCTTAAATGAACCACCACTCCATTACTTCATGTAATTCATAAAATAAATTCGGTGATAGTGAACGAAACGGACCTTATTTTATTGTTATAATTTTTGACATATTTTTTTTGACATTTTGAGATAATTTGAAACGGACGATATTAGTGTAGAATCTATACTTTTAAAGGCTACTGAAATGACTAGTAACACTCCTGAGACCCTTTACGTCCAAATGCAGGCCTAGGGGTGCTAGAGGTGAGACGGGGATGAGTTGAAATGTAAAATATTTGCATCGATTCTGTAGACCCAGACTACGAAGGGTTATAAGCTAGTATATATAGTGATTTAGGACTTACAAAGATGAATTAATTATTAACAATTTTCAAAAGAATAACAGTTTTAATTTATGTTTCAAATTTTATAATAGGGAATATTAGAAATGGCTATTATTTGGTTCAATTAAAATATTGTTTTTTCAGAGATCAATATCCTCTGTGGAAAACAATCCCATTAAATTTCAGCGAAACGCAACAGATAAAAAAATTTCAAACTTCGTATCATTTAGCTTTTCTTTTATTTAAATTTTGTCAAATGTCTATCATACAGAATAAAACAAATTTTTACGTCCCGATACTTTATTGCAAACATATTTTATCAATCAGAATAAACCATTATTTTCCTATTTACCTATATGAAATCACTTATCTTAAAACAATTTCAGATATCAATGAAATAAACAGAACCAACTGAGATGAATGCAAGATAGACCCATAAAATGGCTTGAATGGGATTAGGGTAAACATAACGAATACAAATGACCTTGTGATGACTGCGAGACAATTGCAGGATGCAATTATTTCAGTCTTTAACGAAAACTACTCCTATCAACATGGTAACCACCAGGAACGTAGCCTGGTGGAGCGAATAACTTACTAGGAATAGGAGACTGGTCAGACATTTTTTGAACAGAGCAGCCATTCAAATGGATGGAGGAAATAAGGAGACTGCTGACCGGGTACAACAAGGAACTAAGGCAAGCCGAGAACACCATCACATCGACAAAGATGTGAAGTGAGCAACCCAATGTTTTAGTGTTTGGTCGATGCTTCTGGTCTCACCCTCATATCCATATACCTGTCTCCTTACCAAACCGACATTTTATCCATTCCATGTTTTTCATGGAAATACTGATGCTGAAGTCTCCTAGAGAAAATTATTCCGGGAGAAAAGTATTTATTCGTTCGGATTCTCGGGCGAGTGGTGCGAGTGGGGGTTCAACATTGAAATATATAAAATTGGAGAAAGATCTTTGAAATATTTAAGGTCTTAGCAAAAACATAAACGATGTTCATTACCAGCAGCAGACAAACAAACCAGACGTACTCCCCTCAAATGAGACGCAGGTTAATCCATTAACCATCAACCAATAGGATTTACATGCTCTGCCCTGACTATGATCTTCACATTCGTTTCAGAATCAGAGGAGTTATCTGCCTTTATTCCAGGAATTATCACTCATGCCACCGAAAAGTGAATCTAGAGCCGCAAGAATGCGGTGTAATGTGGTTCAAGCTAGATAACCACACTATTGTCTTTATATTTATCACCAAATGAACCAGCTCATGATAAACTCTTCAAATTTCTTTCTCTAAAACTTGACTTCTTTCAGCAGACCTATCCAACAGCTGAAATTTTCATAATGGGGAATTTTAACGTTCACAACTCCGCTTGGCTCAAGTTCTCAAACCAGACGGATGACGGAGGACGACAAGCGGAGGCTTTCGCCACTACCTATGGCCTCGAACAGTAATTAATGAACCAATACGGATCCCTGAGCAACTATTATTATGCCTATACGCTTGAATTATTCCTCACTAACAATCCAGATCCCTATGAATTAGAGGTCCGTGCATCATTAGGAAACTCTGACTATTCACTCATCACTACAACCTGTCCACTCCACGAACCAATCTAACACTTTCATGCATAGTTTGGCACTACAACTCAATCGACTGGGATGTTTTTCGCATGTTTTGAACCTGATGACACAACGCAATGTGCCAAAGAGATTTCGGATAACATATGGCTAGGAATGTAAAAGTCACGTACCTCATACAAACAAATTGCCAACATCTGGTGAATCATGGCCCGATAAAATATGTTCTCTTCAAAATAATCGGCATACCGTCGTTTAAGCGGGAACCTATGCCTGGAAACGGGAACAAAATCTGTTGGAGCCAGAGATATCTGCAAAAACACAATTAACGCTTTGAAATTGGAATATAACAATAAAATGAAATCAAAGCTTATCGAATGCCCGCATAGCTTCCATTCATTTTATAATTTCACCAAGGCAGTTCATACAAATTCGGTGCATACCCTTCCAGCTGTGAGACAGCTAGAGTCCTACCAATACCAAAAAAGGGAAAGAAGACCATTTCCAATAATTATACACCTATTGTACGATTATCTGTGAAATCTGGAGAAATGGAGGAAGGAATAAGGATCGAGCTCCTCGAATACCTAGAGAGCTCCAAAATCATGAATGACGGCAATATGGCTTTCGTCCGTGGAGGGCAAGCAGGTTTCCTGTACACGTAGCACATGTATTTCAGAAATCTATTCAAAAATATGGGGAATCTCTAGCTGTATCATTGGATACCTACAAAGCATTTGACCGAGACTGACACCAAGGCCTTCTTGGAAAACTTCCAACAATTGGTTTTGCCAACCTAACTTTTTCGCCAACTATCGGAGTTTTCTTTCAGATAGATCACTCCATGTGATTGACGGTGTGTCCTCCGATTCACTGGCTATTAACGCTGTTGTTCCAAAGATATCTGTCTCGGCATCAACTTTGTTTCTGCTCTATATCAACGATCTGTTATAAGTTATCACCTGTCCCGTTCACAGCTTTGCAGATGGTGGTATACTTCACAACGCTTTCTCATCTAGAGCCCCCATATCATCCAATGAAGTCTCAGGAACAAGACAGAGATAAATTGACACAATTAATGCAGATTTTACAACGATTTTGAAATGAGGATCTTATAATCTGGTAGAGTTTAATGCAACCAAAACTCAATCTTGTATCTTCCCCTGGGATAGGGATTTCACGATTCCTAATAATATGATGATGTCAAGTACATTTGTTCCTATGAAGTCTTCCATATCCATGCTCGGGATCACCACCAACAGCACCCTGTCATGGGATGAGGTCCTTTGTAAGACCCATTTTACAAAGCTTGATTTTCTATTCCGTCTCAGCAGCTCATCATGATCTACAAAGCACAGATTCGACCTGTCCTGAATTACTGTTCACATGTTTGGAGTTCGGCTCCCAAACATATACTGAAGCTCTTGGATTATATTCAGAAGAGAGTTGATTGTTGATGTCAGACTTACGAATTTACTGAATATAGTAGAAGGGTGGGCGATCTCTCCCTTTTTTATAGATATTTCTTTGGTCGGTGTTTTATCAGAAATTTGATCGGTCATTACACCATGGGATATTCTAGGTAGACGGACTATACGTGCTCAAGCTAGTCACCTCTTCATTGTCAAGCTCGAGACCAGCCGAACTTCTTCCTACTAGACTTCATTTTTATATCGAACGGCGAAATTGTGAAACTCTTTGTCTAGTGAGGTCTTTCCTAATGCCATATACCTCCAAACCTCCAATAAAATGTCCAATGCCTATCTCCCCTCACAACAATTCACCGCTGGCTCACACAATGTTCTTCGAACATTATAAGTTTTTCTCTCGATTAGTTAACGTATAGAAATAAAAATGAAAATGCCCAAGTATTATTCCCCAAAAATCTACCATTGCAGCTTCAACGAACTAATATCCAGCTAGCTGCGGAAATTAAATATCTCGGAGTAATTCTTGACTCTAAACTATTCTGGAACGGCTGTATTCCATTTACCCATTCTAGGTGGTACTTTATTTGAGGCCATACATTATCATTCTTCTGTAAATATTGTTGTGATAATTTCTGTAAAGTACAGAAGTGCTATCATGATTATTCGTTGTGTTTGAAGTATTTAGATTGGACTCGGTTAAGTGCTTGGGTACATTTATTCAATGTTTTTATTAGATGTTATTTTTATAATTTTCATATTTCATTGTTTTATTTCGTATTCCCAGGAAAATACAACTTTACGTCATTACATCACCAGGTAGGAAAGTGTTGCTTTGGCAACAATATCTGCTCGTTGATCGATTACGCCAAGTCGAAATTCTTCAGTCAATCGCAAAAACACTGGTCGTGAATTAGCTTGTAATCGATTTTCCCTATGCTCCGGTGCCTTTAGATAACGTGCCCTCCCAACCCCCTTTTCTTTTAATACAAGAGAAACCAACAAGAATGTGTAGTCATCATTGTTACTCAGTTTCAGAATGTTGCAAACTTTCTTCGAAATTTTTTGTGAGTACTTACCTACTCTAGATGTATGACGGTCGGTAAGATAATCCAATATTCTTCTCAATTTTTTTTATCACGGTAATGTTTTTAATTCTTTTGTTCATATTGGAAATTCTTCCTCCAATCTCCTTGGTAGCATGTAATTTTCGATTGAAAATGTTCCATTGATTTAGTACATGACTTCATCGTTAGGTACATGCATTGAATGGGTATGCACATATTGTTTCAAAAAGCATGGACAAGACATTTAATTTGTTTATTAGGCACTTTCCAAGGATTCCATGGCCATGTTAGCAAACGACCGCAGTTATGGAAAGTATCCGAATAGTGAAATGCTACTTTTGAGATAATTAACTTTTTCGAATGACTAGTTTTTTCGTTACGAATTCGACATCTGTAATAAGTTCTAAGATATTGAGGAGATCCTGAATTGAGGTTTAAACTGAAATTGGTGAATGGACCAATCTTAACAATGAAAATTATACAAATTATAATTATTACAAATATAGAAGAACCTTGTATAATAAGCAAAAACACCTACTCAGCTATTCCAAACAAAGTTTCAACCAATTGAATCTATATCTTAGAGGAAAAAAAAAGGGTCAAACTCCATCATCTCACTAAGTTGTTTCTTTTATTGGCAGAAAAACAGATTCGACGGTTTTATTTTAGAGATATTTTCTACTTTAATAATTTAATAATTATTGGAAGAATAAAATTTCATTCCATTTTATAAGACTGTGATATCAGGTTCAGTTTGTTCATACCGTTAATTGATAGTATCCGCAAATACAAGTCTTCAGGTAATATTACTGAGAATAAATTTTCAGAATAACAAATCATTACATACATATTTGATAGATTACAATCTTCTTTGGTCTTGCACAAATAACCATTACTGCACAATGGCTACCTAAGTTAAAAATGAGACGTTACTATCTTTTATTACTTTTCGCTATTCCATATGCGACATTGACTTCTTAAGTTGACTGAACCCAATCGGGGCTGTCATTGTTTAGCAGCCGCGCCAGACTGGGGATTTCCTCGTTGTGGCCAATCCACATCCAACATAATTGCCAGAAAATATTGGTGAATCGCTTCAAGCTATATTGTAAAACAAAATTATGTTTTTGAGAGGATTAATCACAGTTCCAGGAATGATATTAGCACATTTCTTATTGCCACCGTAACCAATCGTCAATTTATGGGATCATTTGAAGTTTTAGGTATTTTATGAGATTGATCTCAGCTAGAATGATGACAAAATAAAATCTGGACTGGAAGAAACTGGGTGATTTGCGAGAAGTGTCGTAAAAGTTTTATTTTCCGAGCCGAATTGAGATCTGAAAATGTAGATCGCTCATAGAGAAATATAAACTATCTAATCATAATATTTTGAATCATGTTCCACTCCCAGTTATATCGGATGTGGCAACTAAATAGAATGTTGCAATTTTTATCACAAATTTGGATTGTACATGAACTTTTAGGTTGCCCTTCATCCTATTCCTGAATTCAACTGTTTCTGAGATAACTTGAATTTTATGTTAAATTTTTTTTTGTAAAATTGAACTATATGGAAAATAATAATCAATTAATCAATATCCAAGTGAATATATTATGAATTTATTCATTATACATGGTGAATGTAAGAAAATATCCGACAAACAACGATATCCGCATTTAAATGCCAAAGAAACACCAAAGCAAAGTTTGAAAGAATATTAAGTTGATAATTAAAATTAACGTTAGGAATAAAACATAGAACTTATTCAACTAAACATAAAATATTGATTTAGGCATATTAAAAAATTATTGAGTTCACTGGTAGTCGCTCTTCTAACTTCGTTTCGATCTAAACCAAGTCTTGTATTATTTGCATTCGTCTTTCGTCTCCACAGGCATGACGTAGGCAATACCTATTCTTCACTCGCCCCCAAACTAAGGAATCTCATGGTATTAGGTCTGTAGATCTTGCAGGCCTTTTGTGAGAACCATTTAGAGTTGAACACATCCAAATATCTTCAAACACTCTATTCATTACAACCTCATCTCGTACACGAACAAATCAAACAAACTGAAGGAAGTTTTTCCACAAATTCACTTACAATAGTTCTTAAAATATTCAAATACTTCACATAATTTAGAGTGTTCTCATGAATGTGGTAGGAGAAGCGAATGTCCAATACTAAACAAACTGAATTTTATTCAGAAATTCTGCTGCCTAATTAAATATGGATTTCTGTTAAATCAGAAATGTTCGTTTCTTCTGTTTACAACTCCTTCTCTATTGGACTTTATTTCGGCAGGCCTAATAATCTACTCGCATCTGATAATCATGAGAATGAGGGTACTCAAGGTAAAGAAAAACTGTTCATGTTATATTTTTCAGAATTGCTTGTTTTATCATGTAATGAATGAACCCAGTCGATTCCATTAATGATCTTGTATTTTTGGTCTTCTAATTTACCGCCTTGCTGAAATCGTTTCATCTCCCAAAGACTTGGCTTGAATTCTATGAAAGTTCGATTTGTTCATCAGTGTCAAATAAGGATATCGTGCGTTGAATATTCGATATGTTCTGTCGGTAATTTTCTTACATTCACCATGTATAATGAATAAATTCATGATTTCTTCACATGAATATTGATTAACATTTTATATATCGTTTAAATTGATAAAATTCAATATATTAGCGCTCCTGTGATGACTTTCATACATAATTTATTATTGCATTCGACGTTTTAATAAAAGTCATACTGCAATATTGTTTATTGGAACTCCAACTTACCGATAAACTAACGCAGATATGTTTAGGGAACTCTTATACAAAATACACTAAAATAGGAGTCTTCACTTTCGAATCTGAGAACATGAGATCTGGGATTTGAAAGATTAGTAAATTGAAGGTTTTTCAAGGTGCAAAACTGAAAGTTCCCACAAAAATCGAGTTATCTCAGAAGAAATTTATAATTTAGGTATATGTATAGCCGATGAAGTTCAACCTAAAATTACTCGTGATTTCACTTGGAATAAGGAAGTAAGTAGTCACTTCCGGTACAACCAACAACAACTTTGCCTTGAAAATGTGTACTCTGGGGTTTTCGAGGTCGCCGATTACGAATCCGAGCTCCGATTCAGGAAATTCAATATGGCGAACTATTTTGCATAAAAAAAATTTAAATGTGCATTTTGCCTTGAAAACATATATTCAGCGGCTTTCGAGGTCGCTGATTATGAATCTGAGATATAATTAGGTAAATTCAAAATGGTGGACTGGCAGTAGTCATTTCTCATGGAAATTCTTTTTTTTTCTCGTTTTTTGGCTGAAAATGGGTACTTGGAGGTTTTCGAGGTAGCTGATTACGAATCTGAGGTCTAATTTCATGAGTTCAAAATGGCGGATCGGAAGTAGAGTCATTTTCTCATGAAAATCCTGTTTATTTTAATTTTTGGGCTGAAAACGGGTACTTCGGAGTTTTTGAGGTCGCTAATTACGAATCTGAAGTCTAGTTAACATAAATTATGAAAAATATGGAGTAAAATTGTTTCCAACTTGAAAAACACGGGAGTTGTAGGATAGTGTAGGCTATTATTTTTCTTGGGTCTTGTTACAATTCTACTTGTAAGAAGTGAAAACTTCCGGTCCGCAATTTTAAATTTACCTAATAAGACCTCAGATTCGTAATTAGTGACCTCGAAAACCCCCGAGTAGAAATTTTCTAGGCAAAATTGTCATTTTCTTAAGTGTAATAAATATTCCTGGGGGTCCAAGAAGCCTGATGCAAAAATAATTTTTCAAATCTGAACTACTTCCCCACTTTTACACGTAGACTTATTTACTGGACTATTCGGTTCGAAGATTCATGAACATTTAACGAACAGTTCTCTCAAATCTCCCTGTTTATATAATAATGTGTAATTAGAATCACTGTTTGGACACTATTTATTACTAGCTCTACCTTTTGTAACATTAAAATATTCATACAAACTTCACCATTATAGAGAGATGAACAAAAATGAGGTATTTCCTCGACGAGATGATCCAAAACTTCCAAATATCTGATGAATTAATGATAGATATAATTGTGTGAAAAAATTAATGAAGGCTACATCAGTATGTATTTGCTAGATATTAGACAAACATCACCGAGAGTTCATGTTTTATGAATCGATTACCATAGTTCCAAATAATAATCTGTGAATTGTGTTACACATGAAGATTATTCAGTCTCTCGAACCTCCCTGTGAAGTTTCCAAACCTGTCAACAGAATGGATGTATATTTCATTACTTATTTAGTTCTCGTTCAAATATACAAAACGGTAAATCTCAATTCGAATGAATATTAATAATCACTTCAAAACAACACTTCAAAATGCAAGTAACAATCATTTATCAACTAGTATTTGTATGGTATGAATAAGGTGCATCGACCTTGTTGATTTGAGCTCAATTAGGGTGGCTTCTTTTGCTCATTTTCTGTGACATGCAACTGGGTATTTCTTCTCGATGGGGAATTCCTTATAATTATACTGTACCAACGACTACAGGGAAAACCAATGGATGCCACAAATAGTTAATTGCAACGAATGCATCGATCTTCTGTATTCAAACAACGCGAATGTAACGCTTCACCTATTCCTTTTGAAAATCAATAGCTATAATATCAATATTCGATATTAATCGAAGATCTTCTAAAACTGTTCTGAAATGCTCTCTTCTGTAAGAAAGATTATAAACTGTTGTTGACCTACGATATTTATAAAATACAAATGATTAATTTGACCTATATTGCATTAATTTATTATTACTTGGGAATCACGAGCTATGATTTACATCAGATAATTATCATTTAATAGGCAATACACACTATTAACACATTTAGAATAGAAAAATCAGTATTTATTGAGGTAAAAGTATTGACTATATCCAGTATCACCGTTTGCAAGCTATTGAGCATTCGTATCTCGTAAGCAAAGGGGCTATGGCTTATTCTCCCAAACAAAGAAATGATGCACAGCTATTGTTGTTAGTTTGACCAGGTTTTCATGGTTTTGGAATACAAATACCCATTTGATACAATAATCTGTGTTACGAAGGAATTTAGAAGTGTCATACTAATTATATCAAGTAATACAATAATACAAATTATGTGTAACTTTAAATATTATTCTCAAACTGTTGGAAGTGTTTACCCAATGTGTGAAGAAATAAAGTACCTTCTTACTGATACTGATTGCATCGGATCCAAAATAAATAGTACCAACAATGAAATAAATGACAGAAAAACAGTGAATGACGGAAGGAAGTATTTTTCAAAGGGCTCATCCCTCTTACAAAATGCCTTTTGAGATTTTATGAAGTTTGAGAGTTAATGAATCTATTCCGGCATCATTACTTTTTCTACTGCGTGAAATAATAATAAGAAAGGGGACAAGTAAGCCTTAACTTTTATTGTAGAAAATGTGCTTCTATGGTCAAACTTTTTATTATTACGTTTGCTGAATCACTTCACCGTAAATTTAGCTCTAAAAAATTATTGAGATCGGCAATGATTAAGGAGAAGCTCAGTTGAATGAGACTTCAGCTACATTCTAAGATCCTTATAAAGTAAAATCAGCAACTGCTTTTCAATATGTAGTGGACAACTTAATTTTTAACATAGATACCTCAGAAGGTAAGAACACAGACATTACTGGATGTCTAGTCCAAGCTGTCTACCAATTACATCAATTTGGTCCCGTCAAATTCTTATATTTTTTCTGAATATAAACCTCTGAAAGGATAGTAGATCAGTTTCCTTTTCTAATTGGTCACAATTTCGCGTTAACTTGAGGCAGAGCAGCAGCCCTGAAGAGAAGACCTGAAGATGGCACATGAGATTGTGCCCAAACGTCGTCATATCAACGGTTTCTATCGAAACCAATCTACGACAACGCGGAGTATATCCCGGCAACCCAATACAGCAGCGGAAACCTGAAGCAGAACATATATATATATATATATATATATATATATATATATATGTTTCTTCTTAGGTTCTCGCGGACGTAATGTGTAGAACTGGATTCTCGGGTATTGATCCGCGTTGTGTGGTTTCGGTCCTCAAAAGGACCAATTTCACGACGTTTCGGCAAAGTCGCATTTGCCATCTTCAGGTGATTCGACCGTAGAGTCGCCTAGATTTTCCAGACTCTACGGTCGAATCACCTGAAGATGGCAAATGCGACTTTGCCGAAACGTCGTGAAATTGGTCCTTTTGAGGACCGAAACCACACAACGCGGATCAATACCCGAGAATCCAGTTCTACATATATATATATATATATATATATATATATATATATATATATATATATATATATATATATATATATATATATATATATATATATATATATATATATATATATATATATATATATATATATAACTTAAGAGATATAGAATTAAATTTTCTGAATTATGAAGATAACTTAGATAATTTAACATAGGATTATAAAGATGAATAAACGTAAAAGATTGAACCATAGGCGGGATTCGAACCCACATTTCTGGATTTCTAGTCCAGGGTGTTAACCAATTACACCACTTCGGTCCTGTTAGATTTTTATATTTTTGTAAATATAAACCTCTGAAAGGATAGTAGATCATTGATGAACACAATGCGATTCGATGCCCTACCATAGATCAACTATTCACGCACATTCATCTGAAGTTCAGTTGTTTTTTTGAAGTAAGGATTGTAGGTTAGTACTGCTATGGTTGGCAGTTACTTGACAGTTCCTATTCAAATGACAGCATCCCGGTTCTTATATATTTCAATAGAACTGACTGAGAATTGTTCTGGTTAATTATAAACAAGTTTAAAGTTTCTTTGCCTAATTGGCCACTATCGTGTATGTAACTTAAGAGATATAGAATTAAATTTTCTGAATTATGAAGATAACTTAGATAATTTAACATAGGATTATAAAGATGAATAAACGTAAAAGATTGAACCATAGGCGGGATTCGAACCCACATTTCTGGATTTCTAGTCCAGGGTGTTAACCAATTACACCACTTCGGTCCTGTTAGATTTTTATATTTTTGTAAATATAAACCTCTGAAAGGATAGTAGATCATTGATGAACACAATGCGATTCGATGCCCTACCATAGATCAACTATTCACGCACATTCATCTGAAGTTCAGTCGTTTTTTGAAGTAAGGATTGTAGGTTAGTACTGCTATGGTTGGCAGTTACTTGACAGTTCCTATTCAAATGACAGCATCCCGGTTCTTATATATTTCAATAGAACTGACTGAGAATTGTTCTGGTTAATTATAAACAAGTTTAAAGTTTCTTTGCCTAATTGGCCACTATCGTGTATGTAACTTAAGAGATATAGAATTAAATTTTCTGAATTATGAAGATAACTTAGATAATTTAACATAGGATTATAAAGATGAATAAACGTAAAAGATTGAACCATAGGCGGGATTCGAACCCACATTTCTGGATTTCTAGTCCAGGGTGTTAACCAATTACACCACTTCGGTCCTGTTAGATTTTTATATTTTTGTAAATATAAACCTCTGAAAGGATAGTAGATCATTGATGAACACAATGCGATTCTGGACTAGAAATCCAGAAATGTGGGTTCGAATCCCGCCTATGGTTCAATCTTTTACGTTTATTCATCTTTATAATCCTATGTTAAATTATCTAAGTTATCTTCATAATTCAGAAAATTTAATTCTATATCTCTTAAGTTACATACACGATAGTGGCCAATTAGGCAAAGAAACTTTAAACTTGTTTATAATTAACCAGAACAATTCTCAGTCAGTTCTATTGAAATATATAAGAACCGGGATGCTGTCATTTGAATAGGAACTGTCAAGTAACTGCCAACCATAGCAGTACTAACCTACAATCCTTACTTTAAAAAAACGACTGAACTTCAGATGAATGTGCGTGAATAGTTGATCTATGGTAGGGCATCGAATCGCATTGTGTTCATCAATGATCTACTATCCTTTCAGAGGTTTATATTTACAAAAATATAAAAATCTAACAGGACCGAAGTGGTGTAATTGGTTAACACCCTGGACTAGAAATCCAGAAATGTGGGTTCGAATCCCGCCTATGGTTCAATCTTTTACGTTTATTCATCTTTATAATCCTATGTTAAATTATCTAAGTTATCTTCATAATTCAGAAAATTTAATTCTATATCTCTTAAGTTACATACACGATAGTGGCCAATTAGGCAAAGAAACTTTAAACTTGTTTATAATTAACCAGAACAATTCTCAGTCAGTTCTATTGAAATATATAAGAACCGGGATGCTGTCATTTGAATAGGAACTGTCAAGTAACTGCCAACCATAGCAGTACTAACCTACAATCCTTACTTCAAAAAACGACTGAACTTCAGATGAATGTGCGTGAATAGTTGATCTATGGTAGGGCATCGAATCGCATTGTGTTCATCAATGATCTACTATCCTTTCAGAGGTTTATATTTACAAAAATATAAAAATCTAACAGGACCGAAGTGGTGTAATTGGTTAACACCCTGGACTAGAAATCCAGAAATGTGGGTTCGAATCCCGCCTATGGTTCAATCTTTTACGTTTATTCATCTTTATAATCCTATGTTAAATTATCTAAGTTATCTTCATAATTCAGAAAATTTAATTCTATATCTCTTAAGTTACATACACGATAGTGGCCAATTAGGCAAAGAAACTTTAAACTTGTTTATATATATATATATATATATATGTAACTTAAGAGATATAGAATTAAATTTTCTGAATTATGAAGATAACTTAGATAATTTAACATAGGGATTATAAAGATGAATAAACGTAAAAGATTGAACCATAGGCGGGATTCGAACCCACATTTCTGGATTTCTAGTCCAGGGTGTTTACCAATTACACCACTTCGGTCCTGTTAGATTTTTATATTTTTGTAAATATAAACCTCCGAAAGGATAGTAGATCATTGATGAACACAATGCGATTCGATGCCCTACCATCGATCAACTATTCACGCACATTCATCTGAAGTTCAGTCGTTTTTTGAAGTAAGGATTGTAGGTTAGTACTGCTATGGTTGGCAGTTACTGTCAAGTAACTGCCAACCATAGCAGTACTAACCTACAATCCTTACTTCAAAAAACGACTGAACTTCAGATGAATGTGCGTGAATAGTTGATCGATGGTAGGGCATCGAATCGCATTGTGTTCATCAATGATCTACTATCCTTTCGGAGGTTTATATTTACAAAAATATAAAAATCTAACAGGACCGAAGTGGTGTAATTGGTAAACACCCTGGACTAGAAATCCAGAAATGTGGGTTCGAATCCCGCCTATGGTTCAATCTTTTACGTTTATTCATCTTTATAATCCCTATGTTAAATTATCTAAGTTATCTTCATAATTCAGAAAATTTAATTCTATATCTCTTAAGTTACATACACGATAGTGGCCAATTAGGCAAAGAAACTTTAAACTTGTTTATATATATATGTATATATATATATTTGGAATTTGATGAGAAAGGTTCCGAAGAATATTACATTGATCATAGAAAGTATATATATAAGAATAAATATATATATATATCGGCAAGGTCATGTTTGGGGAAAAAATGATACGGAAAGGCAAGTTCGAGGACTTTTTCGTCTTTGGGGACAGTCCCCGAACATTTCAACATACGCAACGGTATCTTCAGGGACCCTCATGTTTGAGGACAGTTACGGGAAACTTTGAGGACCGTTATGGGAAACTTTGAGGACACACGTCTCAAGTATTAAATATAACAATTGACCCAAATCTCCCATTCAAGTATATTTTGACACAGTTTGAATATCGGTTTGCATGCACAGAAAACATTATCTCTTAGCAACTGGAACAAAGAAATAAGTTAATATTATTTCCCCTACGTGTAATTTCTATTCATAGCCTAATCTATTAAATTTAGTAATTTTCTTGTTATTTTCAGCCATTTTTAATGTTTATACACTTTGGAAAGTTGTTCTGTCTTGGAAAGTGTAGATACGTGTGAGCTTGGTTATCTTAGATCAAACAAAACAAACATAAAATTATTATGTATTATATAATATGTTCTCTGTAACAAATATCAAACATATCGGTAGCGAAAGAATGAGAAGTGACCACAAACTCAAAAAAAAATGTCTGGTTGGGCATATAGGTTATATAATACAAATATGAGTTGGGGGAGGTGCAGGACTGTTTGTTCACTTTCCTATCATCCACCAAAATATTTTTGAAGGTGCTACTATATCGCTTTCGGAGATCGTTGATCAATGACTTTACAGCTTTGTCCCACTGACGGGCTCGAGGAAAGAGTGAAACAGCTGTCTGAGACTATAGGACGT
The DNA here is from genome assembly GCA_958510875.1 of Endomychus coccineus. Classification (NCBI taxonomy): domain Eukaryota; kingdom Metazoa; phylum Arthropoda; class Insecta; order Coleoptera; family Endomychidae; genus Endomychus; species Endomychus coccineus. Next base: position 223,107,108 of record OY294067.1, read on the forward strand.
GTTGTCACTGTTCAACCTGGTGAATCTAAGCTTTGTACACGACACGAAATGTGACATTGGTTGAATCTGTATTTCGTATTTAAATCAGAATTGTATTATGATTTTCCACCGTAGAGGTGGAGAATACAATACATTTCTATCGAATGCGAGTCCATTACATATTATAGGACAAATATCAACTTTTCGGGAAGCAAATTAAATGTACGCTGTATTGTATTCACTGATTCGCCACATACGAATTTGACAGGTTAGACATTCCCTCACTTATTTTTCTACCAATCATTCCAACTCGAAAGATGGAAAGAACGTTATCAACCAGAATCAGAATAACAGTTCAATAAAAAGATGCGAATTATCAATCCGAAAGTAGAATCTCACCAAAAAACGCAGCTGTAGTGTTGACCGCCGCCATGATGAAACTCTGATGTTTTGCAGCGCAGTTTATGTAGTCAGTGAGTTATTACCGGAATTACTAACAATTCTTGCTACAAATATACTTGCTACAATTAGATTATTACGGATTCTATTCAGACGAAGTTTGATAGTGTTTTGAAAATGTAAGTTCCCCCTTTCGTGATTTTAATTACTTTGAATGAACAGTTCTCAATAAATCGCTGCAGATCTCATAATCATAATGCCAAGGTTGGAATAAAATATTTGCGACATATATGTAATAGCTACATCAGCTTTAAAAGGCAAATACCACTGTTACTATTTTACTATTGTCCTAACACAAACATCTTTGTGGTCAGTGGGTTATTACCTGTGTCTATGGTAATAACTCACTGACTACATAAACTGCGCTGCAAAACATCAGAGTTTCATCATGGCAGCTGCATTTTTTGGTGTGATTCTACTTTAGGAATGATAATTCGCATCTTTTTATTGAACTGTTATTCTTATTCTGGTTGATAACGTTCTTTCCATCTTCCAAGTTAGAATGCTTGGTAGTAACATAAGTGAGGGAATGTCTAACCTGCAAATTTGTATGTGGCAAATCACTGAATACAATACAGCGTAAATTGAATTTGCTTCCCGAAAAGTTGATATTTGTCCTATAATATATAATGGACTCGCATTCGATAGAAATGGACGGTTGCAAACAAATATGGTAATTCGGAGACAGTTTTTGTGTTAGCTAAGCTACAGAAATCTAATAATTTCATTATCAATGTACAAGGAAGCTGCAATAAAATTTATGTGAGGTTTTGTTCATCCCTCTTCTAAACGTTTATTTCCTAAGAAATCCAAAAGCGGCTGTTTCGGCCAAATCTCCATCTAATTGAATGAAGATTTTAATGGAAATAGGTCATGTAGGTTACATATTGCTGTTCAGCTAAATATATTGGCTAATTTATTTTGCCCAAATTTTACGAAATTTCCTTTGCGCCAAATGAAGCATCACTACGATAGTGTAACTTCAAAATTCCATCTTTCACTTTCGTTTAACTGGCTTATATTAATATGCCCAAAATAATCATCATATAATACTGTAAAATATAGGTATACTGATTAGTATCTTACTCTTAGTAGATATTAATTATTCATTTGATCACTGCAATCTTAGAGCTAACTACTTGGTTCTTATTTTGACCATATACTTCATAGTTTCAATTTTTCTGAAATAATAAAGCTAACCTAACTCATTACATTCTCAGATGATGCAAATATACCACCTTTGCATTGTAAGTTCATGAAATATTTGTTATAAGAAGAATTAAATAAGATTTCTGAAGGGTAATAATTGGTTTCTTCAAACGCTTATTCCAGAGTGCTACAATAAAGTACATTATTAAACTTTTAAAATTTACTGAAACTGAAAACATACATGGCCATCCATAAGAAGTTTGTGGTAAATTATCTACCTGATCACGGAAAACTGACAATAGTCACAATATCTCTCTTAATCTGGCGATTTCAGAAAAAGGAAGTATTCACAAGATTTGTAGGGTTTTGTAGGAATTCCTGCTATAGAAGACAATACAGGACGCTTCATTGGGAATGAACAAGTTTTGGTCTACTTAAATAATTTATCAATAACATTTGTTACTGTTCGTACAACCTGTATAATTTTGCTAACTGTTCATTTTGCAGTTTTTTGTTGTCCCTCTCTGATAATGATTCCCAAAAGAGTCATTCCAATACGAGATGTCTCCATGTTAAACTCAATGTTTTTCCAGAGTGATACATATTGCATTATTTGTAAAAAAACTTGAGAAACTCTTAAAGTAGATACCTATGCGTTTTGGGAAACATATTTTATTACAACATGAACTTCTTCTCTCAAGCAGTATCGAAAAATCAAATACGTTCTATTTTGAAGTAAATTAAGTTTATACCAACTGCCGGTAGAATCGGAAGTTTGATTCAGTTGGTAATATTTCATAAAGATAGAACATACCTATACGAAAACCCCATGCCTTAAATTTTAGAGTGAAATTTCTATTGGATTCTGAAAAACATCTGATAAGCCATCCACTGTTTATCACCCTATATAATTCAAATATGTTACTTAATGTTATAAGCATTAAGCCCTCCCAATTGCAAAAACTGAAAATATTACTTTCAGTTTAAAATTAAGTAATTTCAATACAATGTTACTTTGTTACCAGATGAGAAAAATCCTGGTCGAACGTTTCCTAAGATATTTCGACAATTATGTCATTCACGTCTTACATAATTTCCACCACAAAAAAAAATGGATAAGATGTTTCCATATACCAAGACACCAAAATAAAAATTATAATCTTGCAGAATCTGAAATGCAGTATCCAATTATTCATATTCTTTCCATATACATGATTCATTCATTGTTCAATGCCGTAATAAAGAAATTTCAGATATTCCATCTATCTGATTTTATGATCCTTTATGGCTCAGAAATTTACCTAGTACCCAACGTTTATGATCCCTTGAAATTTGTTTGTTATATTTATGATATCTGTTACTGTTATGAACAACTTAGCTAAGTTTTACTATGTTTTGTCGAACCATGTCAGAATAGGGCAATACAATATTCGTTTCTGACACTTACCAAGTATAATTTGATTCTATTTGAATTTTATAAAAAAATGTTTCAACGCAATTACGTGGGAAATAATCTCAACCTTTGCTAATCATTTTTTACAATCTGGTCATGATTTCCCTAATTTAGATAGCCTAAGCATTTCACATAACCAAACCAGAGATTTTAAATTGAATTAGAATCAATAGAGATTTATAAAGGTGTTAAAAACTTTGATAAAAATATCCTCAATGATCAGTTAGACCTATATCGAAGTGATCTTTTCATGTGTCTTTCAAACCGCTCTCAAAATAATTCTTAAAATATTGAATTATATACACACTAATTCACAAATTGTTACTATGTTTACTATGTAATACTGTACTGTCTTTCAAACCGCTCTTTAAATAATTCTTAGAATATTAAATCATAATCGCACTAATTCACAAATTGTTTCATGTTTACTATGTAATACTGTACTTTCCTAGGATCTACCTGTTTTTGGAATTTCCGTTGATCCCTTAATCTCAACCCTACTTTACTCTCCTCTATTTATACTTGAACTGTTTCATTGATTTATCCATAATTTTCTAATTGTTTGATAATGTCACTCCGGGGTTGAAACTATAGTTACGTTTTCACGTTATTATTAATAAAAGTGGTATAAAAACAAAGTAGTTATTCTTTCATGTAATCAAAATGATAAATTATCATAAAGTAACGGTTTCCACCATCGATTTTTTAAATAATCTGATTCTACCATATATTTCATAATAGTTCAATATCATTCAGTACTTAGTTGAAAGTTTACCAATAAAGGTTGTTTCGGAAAAAATTGGACTCAGAATACTTATCCGATTTCGAAACTTTCATATGTCCTTACTTAGAATAGTGAACCACTCTATATTTTATGTTGGGGATGGAATATTTCTGCATAAGCAATAAGAAAAATATTGTATTCGAACAATATATTGAATTACAACGGAATTGTCTTCATAAAACATAAATAAAGGAAGATTTTATAGATGAATAATAGATGAACTTAACGATTTCTCATAATGCTTGACAATTATATTCAGATTCAGACTGTTTGCACTTTTCGTTCCTCTCCAAATTTCTGAAATTTCTAAAAAAATTATGATATTGAGTTAATATCACTTTTATTTCAGATAAATATTTTAAATGTTCATATTTCTTGTTTGTTAGTGGTAACAGTTTCTCATAAAGTTTCTTCATTGTAATGTCTTTCAAATCAACAATGGTTTTTCTACCTTTTTTTAGTATATTGACTTTTTCAAATCCTACAGTTTTCTCGAAGCTGTTCTTGACAAAATTTATATTTGGAAATTCCTGATTTGCTTTTATTATTCTGATTTCATTCCATATAAGTTTTTCACTGTTTTCTTTTTTCCCAATTTAACCAAGTATTTCGTTGGAAGTGTTTCATGTCCAAAATATTTTCTTGATCAAGCTCTATAACGATATATGGTTGTTCCTTTTTGCACGTCCTTACCAGTAGATATAAATGTGTATAATTCGAGATAATTTTTCAATTACAGAATGGATGGGGTCTCCCTCATTTAGAATATGACCTTTTTCGAGAAAGGTGTGTTCTATTTATATTCCATGTTTCTGAGAAATGTAATCATAGCAAGGAAAAAGATATTTATTTTTATTCTACCCAGTACGCTATATGAATAAAAAGAGAATTTGGGAACTCCATTCTCTATATTTTGTTCAATGAAAAGGAGTAGACAGCTCTCCATCTCCGAACAACACACAAAAAATGCAATTTTAGTTAGATTTGCTATTTCTCTCAGTCTCTGATAAGAGGACTCTCTTGGGATTAGCTAGCTCTCTCCCTGATAACTTTTCAGGAAATTTCTATATTTGCAAGAGAACCAGACCCACTTCTATCGGGGTTCTACTCCCTTTCATCATTTTCACAATCTTACTGCCAGGTATGACCGACAGCACCACCTTCGAAGATCCATGTTTCATCAAGATAAACAAATTGATATAAACTTTCAGTTCCACTTCCTTCATTATACGTAGTATACAGTGTGACGGAAGTATTATAATCGCCTCAACAAGGAATTTCCTGATTTTCGAGGATATTTCCGTTTTGAGCATTTCTGGATCGATCTAGATTGTTTCTGACATGATTGCTCCTTTCCGATTTGTCCTATCGATTTGAAATTTTGCAGTTTTGTAAGTGGTGAATAATGTGATGTTTTGGGCGAGGTAGCCCAGTTTCAAGTGGTATTTCTATTCAGTTCTTCAAATGGAATTAAGTATTTTATTGAACCGTAAGGACAACCGTATTTCGTTGGCTATGAGTATATATATATCACACGTATATGTTTAACCTGCAGAAGTTACCGAAATTCTCATTTTAGGATTCAAGTTACTTCATAGAATTGTGGAGATGCAGTACGTCTAGGTTTCAATACCATAATAGTAATACACTATTGATTTTTAGGTTCATATGCTGCATCAAAGAGAAAATTTGATGGAATTTGTACAACGTTAAAACTTTATTTCAACTTCTGCTACCCGTTTTTGTGGTTATAACTTTACAACTAATGATTATTAATTTATTCATGTAACAGTCTAGAAACCTCAAATACCTGATACCTGATGATCAAAAGCACAATTCTGCAAAGCAAGTTGCTGTATCATGAACTTCACATTCACCTAATGATTATATGTCATCTTCAAACGATCATGGTATCATTAGTATCCTTCAAATGATGTAAGAACCTGAATATTGCTTCATAATTTCGTTTTCAAAAAATTATTTCATTGAAAGTCACAATCAACATCACGAGCTACTTGTTTTGTCAAATTAGAAGTATAAATGAATCTTTTACATGTTATAATGTGAATAATGATTTCACATAACACTGCCCTTCAGTTCCAGCTCCGTAGAGTATCTCTCGAGGACGCTGGATATACAAAGTTTTTTTCTCTCATTTTATATAATTACATAGCTACTTTTTTTCGAACTTCTGGTGAACACTAGAACTATTTGGAAATTATACTTGAGCTTCCAAACAATTTGTTTTACTTTACATAATAAATAAAATAGTAAAAAGGAAACAATTTTGATTGTAATACAATCTATTATATAACGATGCTTCAAATCCGCAATAGCATATGATACCCTATTTAATTATTATGTGAGCAGAGGATGGTAAGACTCGGATAAAATCAGTGACTACAATTTTCATGTTTTTACTAGCATGATATGATATGATATTTGAGAGTTGGAAGCAGTTGAAGTGAAGGTAGAACGCAACCTCCTTTGATATCAATCAGATATTATTCAATATATCTCATGTAGTCAGATAAGTGATACCATATCATACCTTATTGTTGTTAATTTGATTTCCAGCTATTTTACTGTAACAGAGTATATCTTGAAGTCTTCCAATAGCGGTTTCTGAATCATTTCCGGAATAGCTTATGTTTCTATAATTATAAAATTGACACGTAGAAGTGTCCGAGACTTATTTTGTTTACAAAAGTAAGGAGAGTCACGTGGTCAATTATTCACAGTTAATTATTATTGATATACTGATGTGAAAAATATACACGTTTTTCATTTTGATGACAGGTGGCTCCATTAAGCCACGTAGTGAAACAATGTTTTTCAAAACTTTCCAAATTTTTTCTTTTAGTATGTTTAAAGCTATATGTTCCTTTTTTCTGTATATATCATACATCCATTCCGAATTGCACTGTCAAAATCATCTACATTTACAACCCGTAACTGACTTGATTTCGCTTCAACTCTATTTCGTTCAGCCGTTATTTTATAGCATGTTGAGACACTCAATTGTAATGCTGAGTCAACTATGTCTCTGACGACAGTGATGGGGAGATATGGTATCCATTTCTACGTTTTTCTTCGAAGTAATTGATTGATTTATTGAACACTAGATAATAGGTTATTCGGCATTTTCATAGTTTGCGCCCACAACGTGAATGTAGGTTTAATTACAGTCCTGAGACAAACAGTTTCTGTACTATTGGACATTCATTCTATTAAAATTCAGAATCATTGCTCATATATTAATTGTAAAGTCAATTCAAGAAATCAATAGTTCATATCGGCAACTCTGTAATGTGTTGTCAACTGTAAAAATGGAAGATACCTGGTTTGACGAAGATAGCGCTGCTTTGGGAGAGTTGTTGGAGTGAATTGGTTCTAAAAGTACCCAAGTATGACATAATTTTTTTTCAAAGTGAACATAGCTTAGTTATTAATGAATAAATTTATTTGATTATTATGCAGATTATTGTAACATGAATAGGTTAGATATGTATGGATAGTTGTAGTCTCCCAAAAAATTTTGAAATTCTCTGTCCAACCAAATCTGGTATGTGAACAATGTCAATTTCAATTTTTTATGATGGTGTATACATAAGAAGAAACATTATTCAATGTTCCTGTGATTCAGACAATCTTAATATGTTCCGGGACAGTATATGATATACGATATACATATAGAAGGTCAAGATTGAGGACAGTATATGATATACTCATATACTGATATACTGTCCCCAAAGATTCTTTTATTGATATTCTTGAACCATTTGTAATATTTGTATGTTTTCTTGATATATTGGTATATATATATATATATATATATATACATATATATATATATATATATATATATGTAGAACTGGATTCTCGGGTATTGATCCGCGTTGTGTGGTTTCGGTCCTCAAAAGGACCAATTTCACGACGTTTCGGCAAAGTCGCATTTGCCATCTTCAGGTGATTCGACCGTAGAGTCTGGAAAATCTAGGCGAACAATTTTGATAAAGGCAATAAACATTGTCGAAACGTCAAAACAGAATTTTCATTTCATTATCAGTATATATACGAACCAATATACCAAGAAAACATACAAATATTACAAATGGTTCAAGAATATCGACAAAAGAATATATATATATATATATATATATATATATATATATATATATATATATATATATATATATATATATATATATATATATATATATATATATATATATATATATATATATATATATATATATATATATATATAACTTAAGAGATATAGAATATATATATATATTTATTCTTTATACACACACACCTACATACACACACACTTACATACACGTACACTCACTTACATACACACATACAAACACATTAACACAATGCTCCCCTTGAATTTCCTAAATGGAACGCATTCCTTATGAGCTACAACATCCCATTTATCTGGGCATTCAGGCGAGGAGGTTGAAACTCGAGGCAGCCCTCTAGTCGGCCCTCTCGACTAATGTGAAATTCGAGACCAAGTTCTCCCGCGGCCTTAACGATGAATGCCTCCATTCCGCCTAATTCGTGACTTTTAACAAGGCACAGGAGGGGGTCCGATCTCCTAAGAACTGTACAAGCCACACTATAAGCACAGTTTGCGGCCCTCCAGAGTAAGGAGTCCCCTACCTCCCCGATGACGTGAGAAATAAATACGGGAACGGACGACCTGGGATGCAAACTATGATGGATTAGCAACATTTTCCGGGTGTCTTTGTCGAGTCTATGCAGCTCATCGACCATCCGCTTCACCACTCCGCAAGAGTGAATCGGGACTGGAAAGGCAAGCATATTTGTTCTAGACGCCTTGTTCTCACTCGACAGTTTTGAAGACCAAATCTCTCGAACATTGTTTCTGTACATGCCACGGAAAGACACCTTTACCTGGGAAGCATCATAACTAGGACGCTGTTCAATTCCCAGGTATCGATAGGTCTCTCCAGCATCAAGATGTTCAAGGATGCTTTCGTCAGCATGCTGCATATTCTCGTGCACTTCCGGAGATCGTCCTTTCTTTAAATTGAATACTGCGCACTTGTCCAATCCCAACTCCATCCCTAAGGCCCGTGTATATTCCTGAACCACGTTGAGAGCTTGATGGAGGTTCTTCTCACCAGAGGCTTACAGTTTCAGATCATCAATGTGAAATAAATCAATGATCGGATGCCTCCGGTCGTTCGGTGATCCAGAGTAATATTCATGAGTTCGTCTTAACGCAATGGAGAGCTGCAGCAGTGAGATGTCGAATAAGAGGGGAGACAATAAGTATCCTTGAAAAACACCCCTATTGAATGTTACCAATGCTGTCAAGACTCGTCGTGTGCTTGATGTGATTGCCAAACGAGTCTTCCAGAGTGGCAACAGATGTTCTATACATCTCACTAGTGGAGTTGATCCGGACGGCATTGGAGCAAGTATAATAATAGCGATGTTGAATCTAATGCCTTACGGTAGTCAATCCAAGCTATGGAAATGTATAGGATCTGTATTCAATCTACTACAGATAGTTATGAAATTCAGCATTATATTTGAGGGAGTTTGATAAAATGCTTCAACTTTGAACTGAAGGACAAATGATATGCCGTCAACCGAATTCTGTCATAGCAACATGTGTTCATGTCATGGTTTGATCACAAAGCATTGAACAGAGACAGTAAATCATCCTTGAGGCACTGTCCATACCATATTGATTGATTTAACATTCAAAAAGCCATAAAGAAATACACTTCACCAAAAATTTCAAATCGACCTGAGCCAGAAACCCTCCCACCTGCTTTATCCACGGTCTATCTTCCATATATTCAAAATATAACAGATGGAATTTCCAAAATCCTCAAAAAACATAATATTTCCACCCGGTTTTCCACACTTCCGAAATTATCTCAGTTTTACAAACCTATCAAAGATTCCCCTCCTCCTCTCCACTTAGAAGGTGTTTATAGCATTCTCTGTTCCTATGGTAAAGTCTACATTGGTGAAACAGGTCGTACAGTAGCTACTCGTGTGAAAGAACATGAGCGCTGTACAAGACTTCGTGACACCAGTAGATCTGCACTTGTGGAACACAAGTTTAACACAAATCATCAAATCCTTTTTGAAGATACTAAAATCCTAGTTCGAGCCCCAAACTTCTATCAGCGAAAAATCCTTGAAGCTATAGAAATTCTAAAACATCTGAATAATCTGAACCGTGACTCAGGATATTACCTTCCCAACATTTGGAAACCCATCCTCGAAAATTCCACTTCGCACATGATCGCACAACGGCAGGGTCAGGTGCCGGAACGAAGTTAACCACCGGAATAAAGGCAGTGAACTATGTAGCGTGAAGGATTTTTCCTACAATAAATACGGCTACAGAAACCAGTAGAACCAGTTTCAGTTCAAGCCTCAAGCCTGCCCTGAAGATGCCACCTATAATGGTTGGCGAAACGTCGGCATCAAGTCGAGCTATTGTGACGCGGAATCCATCCGGAAGACAAGATTTTTCATATTGATATAATTTCATATCTAAAGCAATGTGAAACATCAAGTTTTTAGAGAATTGATGTCTAGTATTTATGTATTCTAATGAAGATACATTTTCATTAAGTTTGTATGATGTTATTGATGTTTATATTTCATGTTTTAACAGTAATAACGTAAAGGTTGAAATAAATTCATTCATAATGTTGGTGTCCGTTTTACGGAAAAACGCTAGGACCTGTCGACTTTTTATTTTGGTTATCTTTTTTCGAAATTTATTTTATGTATATGTCCCAAAAGAAAATTATGAGAAATAATTAAACATTTTCAAGTGGAAAAACCTAATTCGTTTAATGCCCTTTAACCTATAACTATGTTCGAAAAAAGATTGTATAAGCTTAATAAGGTTCAAATAAGGTGTAGTTCTTACATTTGAATGACATTTTTTGAGTTTCTTCCCACTGTTTTCTCCAAAACAGCAGAACTTAGGTGTAGAGTATGACACATAAACTTTGTTTAGTATTTTGAGCAAAAGTCATGGATAAAACATAAAAGTCAAGTGAGTCATCACAACTTATTTTTGCACATATTTGCATTGTATACATAAAATAATAGAAGAAATTTTAATCAGCATTCAAACAAGAAATAAAATCTAGGTTCTCTAATTTGATAATGTACAGTGCGTTGTCATAATTTGTTTTTGGTACACCTTAGATACACAAGTTAATCTTAAAAAAGGCAACTAAAATGAAAAGTCGTTATGTAGAAAAATATACCAGCTCCAACATTCCAAATGAATTTGTTGAAACCTGTACGCTCTCAATGTCGGTCCAATTGTTCTTAGCGTGCAGTGCGAGTTGTATTTACTCCAACAACAGTTGATTTAATGCCACACTCATAAATACTGTATCATACGGCAAAGCAATGTGTTTAACATAATATGCTGTGCCCGTTACTGTTCTGGATATAAATACGAGGTGATTAATCTACCAAAATATATACACTGCCTTTCATATTCAATCAAATTGTTAATTACTTCAATTTTATATTAAAAAGTAACGTATAACAGTTTCATCCTTTTGAAAAGTGCATAGTGCTTGGTGCTAGCTAAGTCGAATTAATTTTTGAAAGGACTTACTAATCGCAAACATTTTATAAATAAAAGTACTTACTACTCGAGATTCCGAGTACTTTTCAAGAGTGCCTAGTGCTCAGTGCTCGAAATACTTTTCATTAATGCTCGGCACATCTCTATTCTCATTGCACGTTTATGCATACCACCAGCTAGACTTCTGATTTTCAGAAGATTTATCATTGTACCAGCCAGACTAGTTTTGCTGTCCTAGACTACTACCATCAGTTTTTTCTCGCAAACTTTCTGTACACCATTCGACCTTTTGAAGCTCTGTTGATTGCTCACTTCTCATGCTTGTTCCAGAGGAGTTTTTCTCTAGCAAAATTTCCAGATAATTGACATCGAATCTTCTAATCCGATTGCTTCAAATTTCAGGATATTTTCCTCAGTAACATCACAAATTGACGTATTTTCAACTGATTTTTCGGAATGACATATGTATTAATTTTTCCGATTCATGAGGCAATGCTTCAACGTTTGATCATTTAATGGCCTGCTATATCGAAAATGCAAAAGTTGGTCATCAAGCGTCGAGAATAAATCTGTCACATTCAGTTGGAATGAAGCAACATTCTCTACTATCTTCAGTCTACTTAGCAGTAGAAAAATAAAAGTCCCAATCACGAAAATTCATAACTCTAGATACTTGTTCACTACAAAATACCCGTCAACTGGAATGAAAGCAATTTGGATCAGAGTGTATCTAACATTGTGATCCAATTCTCAAACAGACAGTTTGACATATTCACGGTTACGGCCTTTACGTGATGTAAAATCATTTTGAACTTTCTTAAGCTGAAGAAATAAAACTCGATTTCGCACTGGAACTTTTTTTTCTTCAAATATGTTTCCTACTAAAGAGTTGTGTAAATGTTATAATGAGAAAGATTCCCTAGAATTTTTTCGATCCAAATGGTCATGATTGGAATTAATCACCATTCCTTTAAACACTAAAATCGTACAATTCTGTTTCACTAAAATAGAAAATAATAATAAGAGCTTTTCGTGCAGTTTAGTATCCAGAATTGATATTATTGAATGAATATATATTCCAACGGAGCGTAATCTTATATCAAGAATAAAATAGTGCTTATATGTTTCCTTATGTAGAAGTAATAAAAATTCCATTCCTTCAACGATTATATTATAACAAATCTGCCTGTGACAGTATAGTATTGCGATTTCAGTTTCTATTCTACCGCATGATGGAATGTGAGTGGTTTTAAGCATTATAAATTTGCATATTTTATTATATATTAAAGTTAATTGTGGTGTCCAGAAGATTTTCAAGGGTGCACAAGTCAAACCTTCTGCTTTCCAATAAATATATATGAAAATGTTTTCCTTCCAAGAAACGTTTTCTTTTGTTTCAGTACATTGCGGCGTTGGTAACTAAAATAGAAGGACACGTCGCTTTCATTTGAAAATACACACGCTTGAAAATACTGTAATAGTTGCATAAACAATAGTTTCATACTTTTAAGTAGTGAATATTCGTGAAACGTCACGCTAGATAGAGGAAATTCGTCTCCTGTAAATCAAAAAGAAGTTTGCTAAACATACTGAATATATTGAGAAAATTCAATTGAATTCTACACTTTCTCTCCCAGTGAAAGCAGAAGGAAGACAGGTTGATACAATGAATAATAATCTGACAAGAAATAGATCTGATAATCTGAGTTCAATTCAACTCAAATTCAAACTTGAAATTCCTCCAACTATCCCACTATCCCTAATACATAGCTAGATTGATAGATAGATAGATATTTCTTGCTTGGATACAATATGAATACAAATATAGGTATATGGAAGAATACCTAAAAAGGTGTGGAGCACGTCAATTAAAATTGTGCATAGATTATATATTACAACACATTTTTGTCATCATAAGTAATAATAATAGTGTGTAGACAACAACAATAAGTTTGATATCTTTATCGATAAATATTTATTGATTGAGTAGTAGGATCGTTTCATCAGTGGATTTCTCTTGAGACGATTTGATGGTAATTTATTTTCGTTATGCTAGATCTTACGTTTTTCTGCAGATATGTACAATTGACTTCATAGCAAATGTAGTTATTTTTTGTTCTTGTATTATGATCATGATTATCAAGTTGTTCCTGAAATAGATGCTGGTTTTGATGAATGAAAATAATTGAAAATATTGAAAATAATTCTCACCACTTTATTTTCTTGTTCATATAAATCCAATTGTGAGTCAATAATTATACCTAGTAAGGTATTTTCTGAAGTATTCAATATTTATATCTAAATTTAAGGACATAAGTTTTATCACTATTCATTGTTATTTTTGTGAAACCAGTCCTCTGCAATATCAATAATTTGGTATTTAGTTTCTAGAATACCGTCCTCTGTTGATATCGTTATTGAGTTGTCATCTGCAAACCATTGTAGGTATCTTTTCAGTGATGCAGGTGGGTTATTTGTATATAGTATGAAGAATAGTAGACCCAATATGGCCTTGACGGAAACCCTTATGTGTTATCTGCATGTCTGATCTTATCAGCTCATCTTTCGCAGCCTTAGTGAGTGATGACGTACTTCATGTGATGATGTCAGCTAAAAAAATTGCTATAATATCCATGCTCGGTATCACCACCGACAACAACCTCTCATGGAACGATCATGTGAGGTTCATTGCGGAAACTGTTTATTGAGAGTAAATCTTCCATTTGATCCCAAGAGATAATACACAGCACAGCAATTCCTCATGATCCATAAAGCATAGATTCAACCTGTCATGAAGTACTGCTACGCTGAAGATATTAGATTCTATTCAAAAGAGAGATATTCATCTAGTTGGTGATGCTACACTCAAGAATTCATCGACCACTGATGAGCTTCGTAGCAAGGTGGGCCATCTTTGTTATAGACATTTCAATGGACGGTACTCATCGGAAGTTCCGTCTATTATTCCACTACGAGCGATTCCATCAGGTATAGGTAAACTAGACGAGGGCAGCCTGATTACCCCATCATTGTCAGGCTTGAAACAAGTCGTACTTCTTTCTACCAGCCCTAATATTTCTATCAAGCGACGGAGTTGTGTCTAGTGAGATTTTTCCTGCTGCTTATAACTCACAAACTTTTGAGAAAAATTCCAATGCCTAGTACTACCACCTTATCTTCGAACATTCCACTGGCTCACATGATCTTCTATGAACATTATAGGTTTCCCGTTTATCTAGTCTGAACAGAAAAAAAATTACTATTTTCTAGCCAATTTATTTCAACACAGAAAGATCCGAGCAATATTTCTCTGGCATTTTCCGTTGAAATCAAGAAAACATAGGTATACCTACTTCGCAAATTTAATTGTTGGTAGATGGTTAGTAACTTGATCAACTCCAATATCCACAAACTAGTTGTATTTTCAACCAAATAACGTTAATTTTAAGCAGATTGAGTATGTGATAGAGAGTATTTTCACATTTCTTTTACCGCTCAGTGGTATCAATTATCAATTGGATATAACTATGATATAATCTCAAGGTATGGTACAGTGTGACCTAGTTTCTCTGAATATTTAAAGAATGACTGAAATGGTAAACTTTGCCCCCATAAGCGCATAATTCATCCTTTCCTATGATCGATCGATTTTGGGCTGATTTCTCCAAAACTTAGGAAGTTAGTGACGACTAAAATTGATATGGACATGCGGTTTTCTGTATTCTCTGAAATATGCTTCTACGAAATTTTTCTTCTAGATTTAAAGTGGAGAACTCATGGAAACATATTCTAATGTTACAAGGAGCTATTTTATATCTAATTAGTGTAGCTGAATCCGCCGGGGTATACACCATTTAGGAATAAAATAGCTCCGTTTAATAATCTAGTTCATAGATTATTGAACGTCCCTTTAAGCCAGCAATGTTATAACAACGAAGTTGAGAAACTTCAGCAAATTTCGTTCAACAATGGTTACCAAAAACTTTTGATCAATAATTTAATTTAGAAACAATAAAAAGAATTATGATAAATCTGCCTGAATATTAATATCACATAGATAAGAAGGAACCATTTCAGGTTCGTTTTGTTCATAAAAACCGTTATTAGGCAGTATTTTGATGGAAAACGTGGCACATAATGAGGCAGACTAGCTAAATCTAACATACTCATTTCTTTCTATGAGGAAATAACCGTATAATGTTATCTTGGAAGAATGAACAAATAACCTCCGAAATAAGAATTAGGTCAATGACTATTCAATTAATTCGCAAATATTTTAGATGCTATTTTGTGGTTCCAACAATTAATGCAAATAGTGTTGTCCCGCATCAAGGTTCATTCTAAAAAAAATAATCAACTTGCATTTCTTGGAATCATAATTTAATTTATTTTTTGTTAATGGTATATCATTCTTCTATGCAGGTATATAATTGCTTTCAAGTTGACTAAACAGTGCATTGAATGCATATTATCAGATCGTGTCTTATGACCACAGCTCGAGAGACCTCTTTTTTAATTGCTTGCATAAAAGCTCATTCACTATTATGATTCAAGGTTGAGTAAGGTTGCCTTTAAGTGAAATTTAAATAATTATGCTTCCTGCGCTTATCTAGTTTGAATTTTATTATATCCACTCCGAACATTTGCAGTTTGAAGTTTATTATACTCATGCTAGCTCTGAATAAATATATCCAGGCGTAATATTTTCGCAAACTTGATTGTCAAACTACACACGTGGTATTGAATTGTGTTTTGAAGAATTCCAGCAGATTCCAATTTTGTTATTTGGAACAAATTCACATGCCTACGCAAAGATGCAACGGGAGGAGATATTAAAAAGGATCATGTAATTCGCAAGCTATGTCTAATTTCGGATGTGATAGAAATAAAAATTTGTTGAGTATCAAACAGTTCTTTTAGGAATAAGGAAGTTTCTAAATGTTAAAATCATATTATCAGCATTTTAGTTAGTGATAAAATGAAAGAAATATTTCGTTAACAAAAAAAAATCAGCTACTAAAATTGTGGAGATCTAGATTCGTATACCAAAGATTAACTAACGATGTTCCGAAATACTTTATTTCCAAAATTTTGTTTGTATAATATTAATATTCAACTTTTTGGTACAGCCTTAAAGCTAAATACAATATTTCCAAAATAGTTTCAATAAGATTTGCTTATAGAACATGACCTTACTATGTATGTCGATCGGGCTGAGGTACTACCTAAAGGCCACTGCTTATACGTAGTACAAGTATTGTAAGCGCACTGAAAAAATTTCCGGATTTCCGAGGATATATCCGTTTTGAGCATTTCTGAATCGATCTATACTTTGTTTGACATGATGTCTTCGTGTGTGTGTTTCTCCTTTTTTTTGTGAGGGTACGTGGAAATCTTCAAAAGATGCTGTGAAACCCGGGCTTCAAATTGTGTGGGACTCAAACCCACTAAAATCACCTCCCGTTTCATCCCAGCATCACCGTCAGGCATTACTTCGCGGGTGACAAAATGTTATGCCCCCCTTTCCTGGTCTAGCTGATTGCCCTCTCATTCTTCACGGGCTGGCCTCTTCTGTCTTTGTCTGTACGGTTTTCAAGACGGTGGCCTAAAAATTTGACACCACATTCCAGTTGGTCTGTGATTCAAGCATCTCCTCAACGATATTCTCCGGGGACAAACGCTTCTGTAGATTTTCTTGCAGAATCTCACGCGGTTCGTTGTAACCGCTACAGTGGCACCGGAAGTTCTTTTGGTTGTAAGCATGACTCACATGTATATATTGGAACTGCACAAGTGTCTGAAATTCTCATTTCAAGTTTCAAGTGAGATCGTTGATGTGAAGTCACAGTCTATTTTGTGCGTTTGATACTTCATGTGAGAGCAGATGCCAGTACAAAACAAAGCGTGAGTAATTCGAAAAGTCAACATGACAGCAGGTGACAGTATAAAACATAGAACAGTAAAATACATCGTGTGAACTAGTTGGATGAAATTTCAATGTAACATAGAGTATATCTCAAATTCTTCCATTCTATTGAATGAACCTCGAATGACCAGAGATACCTTGAGTTGTTACAATGCTAGTCATTCCCTCATTAAAAATCTTACCAGATATGAATTTGTGCCAAATTTGTTTCCTGCAGGATGATTGCCCAGCTCACAGTAGAAGGGAAGTGGATTGTTTTTGGAGCTTCACTGCCCAACTCGTATGATAGGAGGTCATCGAGATATTCTCTGCCCTGCAAGGTCTACTGATTTGACATTTTGCGATTTGTTCGTATAGGACATGTTAAAAGTGCAGTTCATAGAATTCATGAATCAAGGACCAATAATCTTGGATTGAAAATTAAAATTGAAAAATTTTCGAAGGGATAAGTGTTGTGGTATTGCTTTGCCAATGATGAAGGTCGTTGTGAGCATTTAATTAATCTCTTATCAACCAGAAGCAATTGTAGTTCCTTCATTTACAGGTGTTTCTTCCAGTTTGACTCATTCATCCTCAAAAATTATTGAAGTAGGTACTGTACATTTATTTTGTTATTCATAGAACAGATTTACGAAATATTGAAAATTCACAAATCAATGTATAACTGTGCTTCTATATCGAGCGAGTTGCTGTCGTAAATAGACAGTGGAGTGTGAATCGGCTATCGCGCATCGCATACATACATACAACCCACTTCCTAATTATGTTTCGAGTCTGTAATGACGTTTATGTTAACTATGTTTATTGAAAATATTTGAAAATTATGATCAAAACTGTTTCTCACATTCTCTGGGATTAAAGCAGTATTTTGTTTTAGAAAAGTTCGTCTAAGTCGCTTATTCAATATAGGACCCACACAAGTTTTATCAATCAAAGTCCCATACTCCCATGGAGTCTTTATACAACAAGTGGATAAGGGTGTAGTACTTCCATTTTCAGTGTCAGTTTATATTTACAGCATCGTTAAATCCATTTTTATTAAAATGGAAATGTGATGACCAAAATATTCCAGAGTGTTAATTGTGTTAGTGCAATCTAAGCAACGACAGAGATGAAACTACACATTTCATAATTCGAATATTTATTCGCTCTACATAATATTTATGAGTTATTATATTCCTCCAATATCTTGATTTTCATTTCCGTTCAATATTTTTGTTCCAGGCAAATTAGCATGAGGCGCCATTTTTTCATAAATGTAACAATGTCAGATAGTATATATCTTCTCAGGTTGGATAAAATAGACAATAGATACAAACTTAACCAAATTCAGATATTTGGATTATCACTTGGTATTGTCTATTTAATTCAACCTCAAAAGAAGTGTATTATCTGACATTCTTAAATATATGACATTGACATTTAAAAAAATTAAATTCCATGAGTTATCTTAAACTTGATTAGTTGCTAGCATGGTCGTATATACAGGTCTTGGAACTCTATATTTGACATGAGTCTCTTACATGTCGCCAAACTCGTAGTCTCTCGCTCAGTTACCAGCTGGCGCATGGATCGAAATATGTTGTCAGGATGTCAGGATTAGGCGCCATATATTTCAAACACGGTGGTATACGTGCCAGAGAACATCACTCGACTGATGCGCCACCTTTTTGGTACTACGCAACAGATGACGCTTAGCGGACTCACTTCTCACATAGAAAACAGCCTCGAGTTTCCATACCTGTATATATGACCGTGGTTGCTAGTAACATAAATGAAACGTAAGTCATAGAATAGCTCATTCATAAAATAATCATAGTTATTTGGATTTGTAAAATCATAGAATGATAACTTATATATTTAATTTGCTAGATTCAATTCATTTCAAGCGCATTAATTCGATAATTATCTATACATTACTCTTTCACACAAAACCGATCCCGTTTTTTTTGCAGGTTTAATTGGATTACAAAACACAAATCGGCTGCAGACCCATTTCATTGATCAAAGTAATCTATTATTTCCTAAATTACATGGAATTACGGATTAACATAACATTTTTGGTAAAGATAAATATACATTATCGAAACGTCAGAAAGAGAAATCTTATTTCATTTTTAGTTATGATAAAGAACTATATGGAGCCACCAAAATTCGACTCAGAATATTCTTCGCTTCCCTTTTCCGTAGGAATAGGGAAATTCGTATTTTTCTGGAGAAATTTTTAATTAAAACGTAAACTAGAAACATTCTTCAAAAATCATCCGAACAAAAGTGATTTGTGATGAAGTTTCCTATTGGAATCAACTTGCAGCAAATACCTCATGAATATGCTTACGCGAATAAATTAGCAAAGCTCCACAGTAAATTGAAACAAATACTAGTTCAGTTTCGAGATCAATTACTTAGTTAGTCGAACGGTGTTGAACAATTTCCAATTCCCTGGTGGAAAACCTCCTTCAAACCTTTCTTCAGAAGTTACATTAACATATTTTCCAATTTCATTTTACAAATGAAGGTCGTTCTTTTAAACGGAATGATCTAGTTAATGATAAAAGTTTCAAAAATGATCACGTTCATTTTAGATGATATCTGAATCGAAAATTGCAATTCGAGAAAATCACTGCGTATAGTGAGGAGTGTAAAAATAATAAAATTGAATTATGTAACGATATGAGATGTCAATTAGCTTGAATTATTTCAGTCATATAACTATCTTTTATAACTCTATACTCCATGCAATAATAATAAAATTTCGTTTTGGCAGCCAATGGAAATAGCATTCAAACCAAATTTGACTCAAATGATGGTATATAGCACAAACACTGGTATGAATTTTCCAACAAGAAAAAGTGCCAGTCTTGAAGCCGCATTATGGCTTATAGACCTCGTTCATTAATAGTTTCCTCACTAATAATAATTGCGAATTTCACTATCAGGGTGGATACAGCTTACAGTATTTTTCTGATGATATAATTCGATTTTAATTCTGATTGCTGCAGGCTAAGAATCTGATGTAGGTAAAATTGCTAGTTGCGGGGCAATTTCATAAGCTTCCATCATGACTTTCATAATATTGATGACATGAAAGAAAAGTGATGAATTGCTAAACATGCTAAAATCACTTGGTCTCATTTCTACAATAACCGAATAGTGAACCTACAGGTAGTGTGTTCGAAGAGTCCTATAGGGTAGCCGAATGCCATATAGTTTCATTATTGTCAGAATATTTGAGTTCATACCAATTTATGGTAAAATACATTATTCATTTGATTGACTCTGGACTTCCGTTACCTTTATTAATGTCTGTTCCACTCACTTTCATGTTAATTTTATGTAACTCTTAATAGTCTATCTTCAATGAAAATAACACATATCCATGTGCAATCTGTGATTTCATGGTCAATCCTATCACATTAAATGTTTCATTTTACGGCAATGTACTTTCGAGATTAACATGTGAATAAACGTTATCAATGTCGTCGGAAACCGAAAAGCTAGGGAATAGTGGCGGATTATGAATTTGCATGCATCATTTGTTGTAATTTCTTCATGAGCCGAATGAAACTTAGTTTTATATGTCAGAATCAATCAACAACAATATACAGTAAGTTCATCTCAATGTAGCGTGCAACTACAGATATGAACTTTGAGATTAATTCAAATAATAATAATAATAATAAATCGTCTTTATTGGTGAAGGTACAAAATAGGCGCAGTTTAGTCGAAGGCTACTCTTACACTCAACCTAAGATGTACTGATAAAGTCAGCTAAAGTGGTAAAAGGGAGAAAAGAGAAGATGTATGAACGTAACGCATAACAATAATTTATAACATAGGTGCCTAGATGAAATAATGTGACTGGGAAAGTAAAGGCTAAATACGATTCAAGAAAGAGGTATGCAAGCTCAAGTTAGTGTTCAGGAAGGGTTTTTTCAAAATGATTCTTATTTTTATTTTCGAAAATTGCATACAATTGATTAACAGTGAGTTGTAGAATTTGACGGACAGATAAGTGAGGGACCTCTGAAACAATGACGTTTTATGACGAGGAACATGAAATTTCTTTTTTGATCTTACATCCAATGAATGTAGTATAGACCTAGGAAATAGCTTATTGTGAAGGGACGTAGGAGTTTTAGAACTTAAAACTTTGTACCCAAAGTTGCAAAGATTGTAATTAGTACTATTCATTGTCAACCAGTTCAGTTCAATGATTTTGCTAGAGACATGATTGTATTTCCTTGAAGAGTAGACTAATCTACAACAGAAGTTCTGTACCTTCTGTTTCCAATTTAGATCAAATTTACTCAAAAGATTGCTGCACACAATATCACCATAGTTAAATCGTGGATAATACCAACAACTCTATGAGAAGTTTCCTGATTGATTGACTGAAATAATGTCTGTTTGAGTAAATCAGTTTGGGAGTACCGAATTATTTTTTAAGCCGCTCATTCGAATGCAAATCAAATTTTAGGTCAGAGTCGAAAATGATACCAAAGTTTTTATGTAATTCACAACAGGTAGAATGATGTCATCAATTTTAATTGTAAGGTTTTGTGAGACAAAAGCCCTATTCTTTTTATTACCGAGAAGCATCAAGTGACATTTATTTTTATTCAATTTCAAGTTGTGTTGCCTAGCTAAATTAGTAATGGCTTGTAGGTCGAAATTGATGAGACTGTGAATAGTTCTATAGTTGTGTATGTTTAGATTGTTATATAATTGAGTATCATCTGCATAAGCCTGAACTTTAGAGTACTGTATAGAGGTCAAGATATCACTGGTGTAGATTATGAAGAGTAACCGTCTCAACATTGATCCTTGAGACTCACCAGAAGTTTAGTATTGACGACATTTCATTATTATAATATACCGATTGACAGCGATTCGATAGATATGAATGAACTAGAATGACTACCTCATCCGAGAATTTATAATGTTTCAATTTGAAACATAATAATGTGTTATTTGTAGTATCAAATACCTCTGAAAAGTCTAAGGCAACTAGTGCTGTCAACTCTTTACTATCAGAATTTCGAATAATGTCATCTGTAACCTGAACGAGGGCTGCTGATGTGCGATACCCACTTCGGAAACCTGCTTGACAATCAGGAATAATGTTATTTTCATTTAGATATGAAATAATTATCAATTATGATAGAGTGAAGTGGGCGATATCCGGGTTCGCACCGTATAAGTCACCAGGCAAAGATGGAATCTTTCCGGCTCTCCTACAAGAGAGTCAGGAAATCATCATCAAGCTATTGGTTGAAATTTTTCGATTTTGCATTGTCACCGGCTTTATTCTAAAGCAAATTTGTATCTTTATCGTCTTTCCTTGTTAGCTTTCAAAAAAAAACATGAACTAGAACAATTCACGGATATCCACAACTATGACACGCGAAACAAAAACAAGTATATACCACCCCAATTCAATTATACAGTGAACAGAAAAGGTCCCTTATATATGGCAATAAAAACATTTAATCACCTTCCGTCCTCAACGACAGGAATAATTTCTCTTAACTTTTTTAAAATTAAGGTCAAAAAATTTTTTCAAACTCACATTTATTACGATACCAGAGAATTCTTCAATGACCACATATAAATCGTTTTATTATAATAACCATCAACATTTTTCTTTCTTTTATTATTAACATTCAATAGTATTATTTCACCAAAAACTAACTTATTATTACAAACTATAGTTATTGTGTAATTATATGTGTGTAAAAACAACTCAAAATGAACTACACTTCTCAATAGCTCACATGAGCTTCAGCATACATGAAAATCATTCCATTGTAAAAAGTATATTAGAACTGTATTACAACATGTATGTACTGGAGAAATAAATTCTTCTTCTTCTTCTATGAGGGCAGTGAAGGTCATGTTCATTCGAAAGGCTGCTAAAACTGGCTATACCCAAGCTGAAGCATTCCGCCCTATCAGTTTAGCTCCATTCCTATCAAAGGCAATGGAGGGATTGATTGCCAGACACTTGAGAAATGGCCCACTGAAGGCCTATCTCATCCACTGTCGTTAACACGCCTACCAAGCTGACCTCTCGACTGGAACGGCCTCGCATTATCTAGTCACACGAATGAGTGATGCTTCGGCTCGAGACGAACATACCCTCTGGGTATTTATGGACATCGAAGGTGCGCAAGATAACACGTCCGTCGAGTCTATCCGCTAAGTCTCTGAGAAGCATGGAATCGGTTCAACAGTACGCCGGTGGATTAAAGCCATGCTATCTAGGCGTGCGATGAAGGCGTTGTACAAACCGCCGCTACCAAGGGCTGCCCACAAGGAGCTGTCCTATATCCGCATCTGTAGTGTCACGTAGTCGATTGATTCTTGGAGTAGTTAGAAGAGCTCAATTCTATGCTGATGACTTGGTATCTCCTTTGAACGGCACTTAGGGATACTGAGCGAGCTGCAAAACACGCTGCTCAGCATGGTATACCTCTTATGCTGCACCGAAGGGCACAGGGTCAACCCTGACTAAATTCCGCATGGGCTTTACAGCCAAAGATGCTTTATAGGACCTATACCACTGTGATCAGGCCTATAGTCACATATGCTGTGGTCGTGTAGTAGTCGGGAACAAGGACTGGTATGTCCCAATGACCTTAGGAGTTGCATGCGTAGGTATATTGAATAGTATGAGATCATCTCCAACGAGGGTTCTTGAAGCTCTCACCGTATTACCATCTCTACACTTATATATCAAAGCTGAAGCCATGAGAGCCTATGGGTTGATGGACCTAGGTCACTGTATCAAAAAGCACTTTTCTCGTGGACACTCAGCGATTTGTGAGGCAATCTCTAGATGCCCCATACTAGAAATGAGGCAAGATAGCATGATTCGAGCTATTGCTCCCTGATAGAGGAGATTGGAACAACGAAACTCTCGCCCTACTATCATCAGGTGGGCAGGTATGGTTCACAGACGGTCCAAGGTGGGTCAGGCTCCTGAAGCGAGAGTGTACCTTAAAAGGGCAAAGGTAATTATTTCAGTGACTGTGAGCACTTACTGAATGGTTTTGGCTGTAGGAGCTCTCAAATCACCTAAAGTCATATCAAGGCTTATCAAAGAATGCATAGATATACTGGCTGAACTAGCCCGGAGAAATAAAGTTCTGCCCTAGACATAGTGGTGTTGAAGGAAATGAAATGGCCAACTCCCTGACCAGGCGGACGTCTTCGGTGCCCATGTCGAACCGAACCCAATGGTGGCTTTATCAGATTACGTGGGGGTCTCACCCTTCTGGCCCAACTGAACAAAAAGTGTTTTGACTTGTGGCGAGAATCACCACGCATGAAGCAGGCCAAGCTCTTTGTCAAAGAGCCTGTGCCTAGGCTCTCCAATAAAGCCCCTTTCTCTAAACAGGAGAAACATCAGCCAGATGTCCGGAATCCTAACAGGTCACTGTCGTCTCAACAAACACCTTCATACTATGAGCATCGCAGATGATCTTGGTAGAAGCTGGTAGAATAGAATAGGCTAGTGAGCACGGAGCGCCCATTGGGCCCAACTAAGTGTCTCAAGTTTGTTTGGGTGCTAAGCCACTTCCCCTCAGTTGATGATGCTACTAATGATGAGGTAAATCACATACTCTGCCAACATATCAATTTGCTCTTGCTCAAATGCCAAACCTACATATATTTCGGGAAATGATCATTCCGTTTTGATATTTCAGTTTGAAACTCCAAGTAGCAACGTTATAACAAATTAGTTTTTTTTTTTCAAACGAAAAATACATTTCATTTTCACAATTGAGAAAAAAGAAACAAAAACAAATACGTATAATTATTTTGGAATAAAATTATCAAAAATAACAATACTATACTTGTTGTGCACAAACATATACAATATAACTAAAAATTAAATAGTACGAGGAAGTTTAAGATTGAAGGAAGTACTAGAAAGGGAAGTTAAATTCTCAAGTTTGGTATACTGATTGGCATTTCTCATTATGCGTTTAAGTGGAGAGTAAAAAGAATAATTTGTTGTACAGGAGGGAACATAAAAAATTTGAGTTGAATTCACAGTTTGACGTATACGTTTTCCTAATTTTGTGCAATTCAGTTTGTTAATTTTTATATTCTTTGGTAAGTATATTAAAATTCGGCTTTGTCAACTACAGATTGTACAATTGACGAAATGTGTGAATCAGCTTAAAGAAATTTCGAAATGGAGTACTGCTTAACAATTGTCTTATAAAATTCGAAGTCATTTCAAGCTATGTTTGAATACCATAAACGGTAAAACAATAATTTTATAACATAACCATACATTTCGGAGACCTCAGAGAAAATTGAGAAATGTTTTAAAAAGTATGACATAAATGTTGCGCAGAAGCCCACTGTGTTGGTGAATATTTATCACATCTAAAACCTTTAATACCTAAAGACAAACAAACCCACATAGTATTCAAATTAAATTGATTGGATTGCATTGGGACTTACACAGGAATCTTCAGACACTATTAGCAAAAAAGAATGTATGACCATAAGTATAGTACTAGAAACAGAAATTCCACCACCCTTGCTAAACATTGTTCCGATTATAACGATCAATTCGATTACAAGAATGTTAATATGTCAATTAAAGAAACCAGTTATTATGAAAGATCCATTCTGGTAAGTCTGTGAATCATAGAGCAAACGTTCAATCATTAAGTCAAATTTACACTAATTTCATTAATTAAAGCCCTTGTAAATCCCTACATGCGTCTTTATAATATTAAAAGTGTATTTTAGGTAGAATGCACAAAAAGCAATCAATCGTATTCAAACATTGTTTGAAAAGACTTCGAATGTTATAAAAAAATTCTAAGCAGTGAATTCTTGATACATATTCATATACTTGAAACATTAACATGTTACATTTTCGATTATTTGTATTTCTGCTCATTTCGGCGACGTGGGCATTTTTAGTTGAAATTTGAGCTATGAGGACGCTTTGTGCCGAAACAATTAGTTTTAAGACATCCCATTTTAGACATTGATATGCCTCCTGATGATGGTCATGAAACAGAAACGTACGTAAAGACGAAAACAATAAGAATTTGTGTTAATATGACCTATTTCCCGAGAATTATATATAGTTGTGACAGATAAAATATAGTTTTTTCTAGAAAATCACTAAGATTAGCGTTAAAACAGCTGTCAAATATCTTGAAATTGAAATACCAGAGTTTGGAATGAAACAATCAAAAAAATGCATAGTGGCTATGTCATTCAGGTGGTATGTTCCTTATAATATAATTATCTATCTGATTTACAAAAAATTAATACTGGATTATTTCTTTATTGGTAGTTTTCTAAATTGGTAGTTACTTCTGCAATGGCTTCTATTTGACATTGTACCAATTAGATTCCCGACTAGAAAAGAAAATCTTATATTATATTGTGACAAGACTAGTCTTATTGGATAATAACGTATTCTTATGACTAATGGGATAAATATTGAAATATTTGTAAATAGCAGGTTATGCAATACGTACGAACTGGAAATTCTATCCTATCCTAACATCCATAAGCAAACTCCCAGCAGAACTGAATAGAATAGAATATTTATTAGAACAAAGTATTTCCAAATTATACAGTTAAATTTGTACAATATATAATATATTTGGAGAACTAAAACATGTATTTAAATATAAAACATGAGTAAAATGTAGAAACAAGTACGTACAGTATACAGTATGAATAATAAAATATAATCTAAGACACAAAATAACATTGAGATTGTAGCTGACCATACTAACTATAAAATTCCTTGAAATTATAAGGTTCGGCTAAAATCAAAAACTTTTGAAGTTCTGTGTCGAAAATTTTTGTTTTTGTCTTTTATACGATTCCGCAGAATGTTAAAATATAATGGCAGAATACAATGGATTTCTTTCGGTTAATCTTAATCGATTTTTGGGATATACAAAGATATTAGCATTTCTTGTGTCATAACGGCTTCTATGTTCATATTGATATAATAAATCTGGTTGATTCCACATGAAAAGTAAACATTCTGTAGATTTCATAGACAGTAATGAGTTATTTTTGAACAATCCTCTACAAGAAACTTTTGCTCATAACTTGCACATGTTGCAAATAATGAATTTTTGGATAGTAAGAATTGTCTTGACATGTCGGCTGTGCCCCCTAAATAAGATCCCGTACTTTAGATTAGGATATACATAACCAAAATAAGCAGTTTCATTGGTTACAGTGTCAATGTATTTTCACAAGACTCTAATAGAGTAAGATGCTTCATTTAGATGACGGAGTTCACTGATATGTTTATAGAATGATAGATAAAAAAATCGATGGTGGAAGCCGTTACTTTATGGTAATTCATCATTTTGATTATATGAAATAATAACTACTTTGTTTTTATACCACTTTTATTAATAATAACGTGAAAACGTAACTATAGTTTAAACACCGAAGTGTCATTATCAAACAATTAGAAAATTATAATAATAATAATTTTCTAATTGTTTGATAATGGCACTTCGGTGTTGAAACTATAGTTACGTTTTCAAGTTATCATTAATAAAAGTGGTTTAAAAACAAAGTAGTTATTATTTCATATAATCAGAATGTTAGATGTTCATCAAAATGAACTACTAGCAATTTTGTCCTTGCTTCAATATTAACGACCTCATTATCACAGACAATTGCCTCAATAAAACTCCAATTGTGAAATCATCTTCCAGAACTTAGTTAGGGAACGAAATATTCAATATTTCCTAGACTTGAATGATATTTCGATCTCCGCCACAGTCGCGGTAATTTTAATGTTGTATCACAGGTGATCTATTCCCATGTTTTTGCATATTTTTCTCTGTTTTCCTGCTTGTTCTAGGTATATTTATCGTTAGTTGAATTTGTTTTTGTTTCACTAATTAATGAAAAAAAGTTGACTCTCAATTAAGATTTACCTCAAGCAGTAGGGTTCTCGATTCCACAAATTTTTCTATAGTGCAGGCTCGTCTTAAAAAAAATGTGGTACATCAATGGGTGTAGTATGAAAGATACCTCTGAAATTTCTTTTGGAAAATAGGAGCCGTATTTGAAAAATAGTTGATGATGGTGAATCAATAACGGAATGTCGGAAATTAAAACTGACGTTATCGTAAGGAAAATTTCTTCGGAAAAGTATTTTTTATTTTGTTCCATTTCTGACGGTAACACTAGAAAATGAATGAAATGTGAAATGAAGAAATTGGATTTCTCCAAAATAAGTCGAAAATCAGAAATGGTATTAAAAATTGTATTATTACCGTTTCCGTTATTCCCATAATAGACAACATTATCTTGAACACATTGTATATGTATCTACTAGTTTTTTCATAGATTATCTAAGAAAATGCATAATGTGAGCAGTAATGCATTTATATATTCATTTATAGCTTGGGACTGCTAAGTTCAAAAATAACAATGTGACATTGTATTGTATTGTCCTCTGTAAGGTTCCACTTAAACATATTATATAAAAAAAAAATGTTTCGGAATTAGGTGCTCACTTTCAGTCCAGTTGAAGTTTCCAAATGCACTCAACAGTTCAATTAATGTGCTGATGATAACAAACTTCCCATTTTAAATAGTATAAATACAAATATTTGTTGGATATCACTTTATTGTTAGTTACTGATTAAAGTGTTAATTGTCATTCCAAACTCCAACTGCTCATTTTCTGAGAAATGAAATAAATATATTTTCTTCTGTTTAATATGAAAGTTGATCATATTCCGTACATCTGCGAATCTGGGTGAAATAGCACAGTGATTCAGAGGTATGTTTAACATGCGTAGGTATATTTACCGAGTAATTAACCGAAGATTTCTCGCTGTTTACGTCAGTGTTCCACTTTAATATTAAAATTGACTGATGGTGGAGAATATGTCTGTTTTCATGGAATTGTTGTAATTAATTCTCTTCTTTTTCCGCTGAGTCAATCATGGAAATTACGAATTATATATGCTACATCTTTACAAAGATGAAGTTATCACAACACATTTGCATTTGACACAATACGTTGAAAGACATTTTAAAAAATGTAACAATATAAGTAGTAATAATATCAACTGTATGTTCTAATTCTTTAACAATAGGGTTCGATGAAAAATGAGTTAACAATTCAGCATACACAATGTGTGAATTTATTTGAATTAAATATTAAATTAATGTGAATTGAATACAAATATTTTAATATATGAAAATCGATGGGAGAAGGCGTTACTTTATGACGATTTACCATTACGATTAAATGAAAGAGAATTAGGTACTTTCTTTTTATACCACTCTAAATATTAATATGAAAATCTTGCTATAGTTTCAATATCTAAGTGCGATTATCAAATAGATACAAAATGTATTACTATAGTATATTAACAATTGTTCCCCATACAGTAGCATCTTCAAAATGAATTGATTATTATTATTATCTTTCAAGATTATATTTATAATATTACAAAATTTTTATTAATTCTCATATATATAATTTATAACGTTTTTATTGTACGTGTGAAATATCTCGACCAAGGGGTAAATAATTATTATGTTCTAACAGTTACCGTCCGATTTTCTTTGAGCTTTATGCTCATACAATTTACAGTCCACTCGAATACGGCTAAGGTCATCGAAGAATATCAGCACTGAGCAGAAGAAGAATGTAAGCGTGACGCCGAAATGCTTATAGTTGAGATGTTGAGATGGAAAAGTTTGATATTGTATCAAGTTGAATAAATTAGTAACAAAAACATGAACGCAAGGAAATCATTTGAAACGATGAACAGAAATCATACATGGTCTTCGAGCCGCATGGGTTTTTCAGAAAAAAAACAACGTAAATAAAAGCTTCATGGAATAATTATCGAGAATCATGGGAAAGTGAGTCTGTTCCATTTCCCCCTTCCTAACGAGGGCGGATCCACCTTTGGCGCTAGGAGGGGGTCACATAGTCGTGGTCAAGTCAAGAACTTATAATTTAATTTTGATAACAATAGATACAAGTAAAAAGTAGGTATTTTATTAATGTACGTAAGTACTGTACTTAAAAATATTTATTCTTTATTGTACACTTGAAAAACTTAACACGTAATAACTTGTACATATACACGTACATATATTGCCATCTTCTCTTGAAGACATCCAGAGAAGCACTATCACGCACGGAATGAGGCAGCCTATTTATATTCCATAACCGTGGTGAATGATTTGTCATAACAGCTAGAGGTAAGTTGAGGGGTATGATGCAAAACTCCGCAAAAGTGAAGAGGTGGTACGACAAGGGTTTCCAACAAACAAAATAGAAACAGACAAAATACATTATTTAAATAACAAAATCAATTTTTCTTTCACGTCTTCTCCCGAAACGCGTTATTACGTCATTTACGTCAATGGGTACGTTTTTAAGAACGTGGAGAAGTGCCAGTCCGGTTAGGCGATCTTCAACCATTGAAGATCTTAGCCACGATTTAATTCTGCGCAACGTAGAGAAAGACCTTTCTGCTGTCGTTACACTGACAGGTAGTGTAGCCATAATACATAAAAATTTTCTTATATTAAGATACATATCGATGTCACAATTTAAAATAAGATCAGAAATCGAATGCGGTATGTCCTGGCTCCGCTGCCACGCCTGCCACTTCACCATCCACAGCCGATATTCATTTACAATGACAGAAACTGGAGTGTTATCTAGTAATAATGTATAGTCGGTAGCTATTTGTTTCACAGTTTCAATGTCTTCATTACTATATTCGCTTTTTGGCATGAAAACGCTTAGCTGAAACAAATTAAGTACATCAGGAGACAGGCGGTCCTGGAGATCACTTATTATTGAATCTAGAAGAGGGATGTATATAGCTCTGCGGAAGTACTCTTCAGCAGATTGAGCA
Source organism: Endomychus coccineus (assembly GCA_958510875.1). Lineage (NCBI taxonomy): Eukaryota > Metazoa > Arthropoda > Insecta > Coleoptera > Endomychidae > Endomychus > Endomychus coccineus. The sequence goes on from OY294067.1 coordinate 223,138,398, forward strand.
GGTTGGTTATTGGCCCTATGTATTTGCTTTGATACTATTCTGGGGCATTTAATTTCTACATCTAGCTGCACAGGTACTTCTTTAGCCTCTTCAAAAAGCTGTCGGTAGATTACGCGGTAGATTACGTCCACATTTTCTCTTTTATTTTGTAAAACCCTTAAAGTATCATTAATAGCGTCCGTAGCTATTAGCATCAGACGAAAAATGAATTTAAAATTCATTTTCCGTCTGAAGATGACACGTTTAGTGTTGAAACTATAGTAACGACTATATTAAATATCAGTGGTAGTAAAACAAAGTAGTTTCATTTATTATTTCGTTAAAATGATAAACTATCACAAAGTAACGGCTTTCACAATTGAATTTTGAAAAAAATTCTATTATTTGCTAAGCAGTGTTGAAGGTGATCCTGCGAAGGTAATTGAATGTATTGAAGAAAACTACCAGACAGCCTGGGGTTCATTAGTTTCCCGTTATCAAAATGATTATGTTATTATAAAACATCTAAGTGCTCTAATTGAGTTACCAAGTGTTTGAAAGGACATACATATCAGTTTACATAATCTAACATACTCTATAGAAAAGCACATGAGATCATTAGAAACATTAGGGAAACCGGTAGAACACTGGGAAACCTAGCTGTGTAATATCAAAAAAGCTGGATGCGGTAACTCAGAAAGAATGGGAATCATTATTCATTTCAAGAAATTAACATAACTGTAAACTTAATTTTGAAGATTTTATTATTTTCTTAAGAAAAACGTTGCTTATTGCTGGAAACAATGTGTCATGAAAAAGGTGAAAGTTAACTTGAAAGCAAGGCAGAACGAAAAACCAACAAACAAAAATCACGTTCCATATAAAAAACAATTTGAAAAACAATTTTTCAGCTACACTCAAAGTACAAATACACCGGTTTGTTTCTTTTGCAAAGAAAATCATCATATTTATTATCTTGAACAATTAAAATCACTTCCAGTATCGTCTCGTCTCATGGAAGTAAATAATCTAAGATTATGTACCAATTGCTTGCGAAACAATCATGAAACATCACAGAGTAAAGAGCAAGGTTGTAAAAAATGTAGAAAACTGCACAACACTCTTTACTGCACAACACTCTTTTACATGTTGATCAACCAGACTCGAACAATAGAGTACCAAGAAGAAATTCAAATCAAGCGGGAAGTTCACAGCAAATAAGCAATGTGGTTTCATACCATCATAACATGAATGTCAAATCATCAAGTACTTCAGTATATTTAGTCACTAATTTGTATAATAATCAGGAAACTGCTGTTGTTCTAATCAAGGGTTCGTTAGGTAACTGGCAAAGTTGCAGGACCCTTTTAGATAGTGCTTTCCAGCCTAACTTTATAACCAGTAAAACTCAACAAAGGTTAATACGTATATCAATAATAGGGGTAAGTTCATCATTGGACATCAGCAAAAAGATTGTACGTGTAACAACAGTCATGCCAAAATGATTATAACGCGAATTTAACATTCCTTGTATTAGAAAATCAAAATCACTGCAAATTTACCGAGCAATATATTTTATGTCAATCTACTCAAAATACACAGATACAGTTTCAGCCGATTATGATAGGGGCTAGTATCTTCTATGATTTAAATTGTTCTCAAAAGATCAAGCTCGGTCCAGGACTGCCAGTTCTACAACAAATGCTACTAGACTGGGTTGTATCAGGTATTATGCCTAGGAACTTAATAAAAACACATGTTGTTTGTAACGTATCAGTTAATATGTATGTGAAGTGAGCCTGTGTAAAACCCAGCCACACTTCGACTTGGCAAAACTGCGCGCTTCTAACTTAAAGCTTCTCACACATATTTTATATGAATAGGAAATGTAATAACTTCATTATATTACATTTCACTCTCTAATTTAGTCAATTGGAAAAAATAAGAACTGACAATGCTAATAGATTTTTACTTTATTTCGATTACATTGTTGCGTGAGAAGAATTCAGCCTTTCTGTACAACGATGAAACATTCAGTGTGCGTTCCTGAAAATGTGAGCTTTCATTTGATGTTATACACATAACGTACCTACGAGATAGCATACTTGGAAAAAATAACAACTGAAACTTCTCATGAATATTTATTTTTTTTTCAATTTCTTTTTACGTAAGAACCCATTCATCCTCTCTGTGCATTAATGAAACATCTAGAGTATATTCCTGATGATGTTAGCTTCAATTTGATACTATACACAATACGGCACAAACGAGATAGCATACTTAGAAAAAATAAAAACTGAGACTTCTCATGGATTTTTAATTTTAGATGTTTCATCGTTGTACAGAGAGGCTGAATTCTTCTCACGCAACAATGTAATCGAAATAAAATAAAGTAAAAATCTATTAGTATTGTCAGTTCTTATTCTTTCCAATTGACTAAATTAGAGAGTGATATGTCCTATAATGAAGTCAGTACTACATTTCCTATTCATGTAAAATATGTGTGAGAAGCTTTAAGTTAGAAGCGCGCAGAATTGCCGACTCGAAGTGAGGCTGGGTTTTATACAGGCTCACTTCACGCACATTCAGTTAATAAAACTTAGAAAATTCCATCGAAAAGTTCTGGAAAATAGAATAAGTTACAACATCTATAGTCAGATCTATAGAAGAGCAGGAATGCGAGGACTTGTTTACAACAACCACAGATCGTGATCAATACGGGCATTTTATCGTTAAGTTACCTATGCGCGACAACGTTGGCAAATTAGGCCACTCGCAGTCGCTTCATAACGCTATCAGACCATTAAACAGCAAGGAACGAAAATTGAGAAAAAATGCTTCATTCAAAAGGAAGTATATCGACTTTATGAATGAATACGATCTTTTAGGTCACATGACTCAAATTAGCTCAGTTGAATCTGATAATATATTCTCAGATATATTTTATCTTCCCCATCATGGGGAAATAAATGAGTCACAATCACGAATTTGCGTGTAATGTTTAATGATTCATGCCAATCATCATCAGGTATATCTTTATACGATTTGTTGAAAGTAGTACCAACAATCCAAAACGATCTTTCATCGATTTTGTTGCGATTTAGAAAACATGACATTCTTATAACGGGAGACATAGCGAAAATGTACCGACAGGCTATGATAGCTTTGTCTTCCGCATCAATCGCTTCCACCGAATCGCCCGCAATGGAGACAAGTTTTTCAAGTCATCCATGCAGAGTGGAAACGTCAATGTTCTGAGGACCCCTGTACTCATTTCATATTCAGGAGGCAATTCATCATATATTTCTTAAGATAACAATTGAGTTTAGTCACTCAATAATGGACTCTCTGAATCATAAGTAGTGCAGTTTATCCGCTCATGAATTTCAGGTTTGATGTATCGAAAGCAATCGATAACTTAAAGTAGAGGCACGCTACTTGCCTTCATCTGATTTTTTATTCACAAAATGAATGATTTCAGTAGCTGCACTTCCAGTACTTCCAGTACTACCTTCGCGAAAACCAAGTGAGTCACATAGTAATTATTCAAGTATATCATAAAATGCAGTAAGCGGTTGTAAACAACTCTTTCAAGCACTTCTGGAACTGTTTTCAAGGACACCGGTCGGTATGTTTCCGGGTAAGAGGTGTCATCATTTTTATGTATAGCAATAATGCAGGACTATTAAGATATATATATATATATATATATATATATATATATATATATATATATATATAAGTGAAATCAGAGGTGAGTTCCGAAATCGTATTCCTGAATGCCTAGTCCAGTATGTTGTTTATTTTTTTAATGAATTTAGACCTCTGATACTATAGTAGATCGTTGATAAACATATGACATGTGCAACTCGATGTCCTGCCATAGATAATCATTAACATACATTCTTCTTAAGGTTCACTTCATTCCCTGCCTCACCTAATCCCTGATATGATGATCTCAGATACAACTATTCCTATGAAATCTTCCATATCCATGCTCGGCATCACCACCAACAGCACCCTCTCATGAGATCATGGGAGATTCATTGCGAAAACCTCTTATATTCCGTGCCAAGAGCTATTATAAATCTCTGCAGCTCCTCATAATCTAGAAAGCACAGCTTCAACCTGTTCTGGAGTACTTTTCACATGATTGGAGTTCGGCTCCAAAACATACTCTACTGGATTCTATCCAGCAAGGAGCTATTCGTCTGATTGATGATGTCACACTTACGAATTCATTATCCTCTCTAAAACGTCGTAGAAATGTGGGCGATCTCTCCATTTTCTATCATAAATCTCGTCTGTTATTCATCCATGAGAGATTCCAGATAGGCAGACTAGATGAGCTCAAGCCATCTCTTTGTTGTCAAGCTCGAGACCTGACCAACTCCTCCCTAACAGACTTCATTTGTCTATCGAACAGGGGAGTTGTGGAACTCTTTATCTAGTGAAGTCTTTGGCTATATCCATAACCTCCACACCACGAAGAAACATGCAATGCCGATATCATACCACCAGCGGGTGGGGGCTCCGGTAAGTAGGCCCACTGGCTTATATGCGTCCGGCTAGCTAGCTCTCTGGGAACAGAGCCACACATAGAAGCTCTGGGGTCCTGTTTATTACGTAAGGTAATACACACAGTGAATAAATACAGAGGGCTATGAAATGGGTGCGATTCTAAGTCTGCCTAGACTGGTATACCAGGCTTATGAAGCTCGTAGGGCGAGACAGAGATCTGTTGGTAAATGCACACTATACACAAGGCTCACTGTTCACTAGGATAGTTTGTTGAACCGTATACGAAAGGTATTATGTAACGTTCGGAGTAAATTAAGGCTAGGTTATATTGGTACAGCCCTATGTATAGATATACAATACAGTGACGTAATGATAACTGAAGGACTATAATTCACTGGGTGAATAAAACAACGACTTACGTGAATGACACAAGCAGCGGCCTAGGTGTGGACAGTGGGACGATGAGCTGACATGTATTGGAAACTGTGCGGGACGGCGAGACGGCTAATAAAGCGTGCGGAGCACTATCAATGATCCAAGTTATGTCCTTTGGGGTGCATAGCCTACGGCTGATGATGGTGAGTTGGGGATCTAGTACAATAACCAGGGTAGGAGTTACATAAAATGCGGGGATCAAGAGTAACAGCTGTTCTTATCCGCCACCTGACGGCCGATAAGAGAGTCACGGATTTAAATCACTGCCCTGAAAGCCAGGCTTTCAATTCATTGAGAGAATTCGGGGAATTACCGCAAATGCCTCTAGTGAGTTTCCTATTTGGTCGTGGATGGACAAACTAGTAAGCTTTAGAGCGGAGCGATGAAGTCAGTTAGTTACGAGATGGCAAACGTTTTCCCCATCGGTGACTTTTAGGCTGCTATCAGTCGTCCCCTCTGTTGATGACTTTATTGAGAGGTTGGGAAGTTGATGTGATAGATGTTGGTATGCTTGCTTGTTTGCGTACTTGCTTACTCTGGCTCGTGGTAGGTTTATTGAGAGTGAGAAAAACAAATTTCACAGCCATGTGGATGTTCTTCAAACATTATTATAGACTTACCTCTCGTGTAGTCGAAGTATAAAAGTAGACTTAATCTTTTGAATGTGGCTATTACGATGGTTGGCAATTACTGTGATATTCAGTGACAGCATCCTTGTTCCTTTTTGACTGAAATGTTCTGAGGAGGTATAAACAATTTCACAAATGAATTTACCTCAAGTAAACGCCATTTCCATGAGGATGAGTTCAAAGTTTCCTCGTCTAATAGGTCAAAATTCCTGTAACTAGAATATTAAGAAATATAGATGAAAACTAATAAATCATGAAGATAGCTTAGTCTAATTAACAAAGGATTATTAGGATGAATAAATATGAAAATTGTACCAAAGGGGGCATTCGAACAAACTGAAAATCCGTTAACACATCAACTTAAATTAATCAAATATGGTCGGAAAATATTCCGTTGGAAGAAAATTGCTTAATTTTGGTAATGTTATTCAATTTTGTTTGATTTATATTATATGGGCAACTGTTTGTGAAATGAAGCGGAGGCTCATTGTCCCTGCAGGACATACTATTATTCCATCAAAGAGATCATAAACACCTTCTACTTTGTTACATCTATATCGACTCTATCAATAAATTCAATTATGGTGAAGAGAGAATAAGCAATCGATGTAGAATCGTTAGAAAAATACATGACCAGGTTGACATCCAAGCACTAGTAATTGAATTCCAGTTTTTGCTCTTATTTTGCATTCAGAAAAACGGTCATGAGAAGTGATGAGGATGGGATATGGTTGTCTGATTCGTATAACAGAGATCAACTGCTTGTCACTAGAAAGTATGCATCATACAAACAAAGAATATGCTATGATTGTTATATCGTGAAGGCCTACAGATAACTCAAAATGCAATATAATAGAATGCATAGTGAATAAGTGTATTTTTCAAAGGAACGTACATATTATGAAAACAACTATGATTTACGTCATTGACTCCAACAATTGATGGGGATAACCCGCCGGTTGGGACAAATATGCCAAGAAAAGTGTCACGAATACCAAAGGTAAGGACGTCAATGCACAATTTAGTCCAAACAAACGATATATGTAAGTCTCGTACAAAATGTTGAAAGCAAAATGTATGGAATGAAAGCTATTGAGATAATTGAGATAACTTGTTTCAAATAACATCCAGAAAAGAGACAGTAAATCTATTTTCTAATCCTTCTGGATTCAATTGGAATATAATATTTGCTGTAGTTGATCAAATAAAGTTATTCACTTCCTTGATATAGGACCTTGGTGTAAGATTGGTAATAACAAAAAATCATTAAAAAGTACCAAGCTACTAAGCTTCGTCCACTACGAGGATGAATGTAAAGGATTCAACGGTTAAGTACTTCACAAACCAATATAAGGATGATCAAAGGAAGGAACAATTACTTTGTTTTTATGGCACTTTTGATAATAACATGAAAACGTTACTACAGTTTCAACAACGAAGTGCCATCACCAAACAGATACAAAATTTTAAACAACATTTCAAGTAAAAATAGGAAATAGTTCCTATTTATACTTGAAAGTTTATACTTCATAATTTTATATATGTTCAATAATGGTGCCGAAATTATAGTAACGTTTTCATGTTATTGTTAAAAGTGGTTTGAAAACAAAGTAATAAGCTGTTCTTCCATTTAATCATAATGATAACCATAGAGTAACGGCTTTAACCATCGAGTTTTTTCCAACATAAGAAGTTTAATACCAAGATGGTTTAGTTAGATTGATGCGAATAATATGTTTGAGCAGGAACGGGATCAGTTACTAAACTGAGTACCTAAGAGTTCTTTGAATAAGATTAATTGTAATAAGATATCAGTCCATCTAGATAATATTATGCTGACGATGATAATCAACATAACCCATTTTTTCATATTTCAGAAGATAAACGTAAGCAGGAATAGAAAAACGTTCATTTGATCGGCGAGTGAACCCAATATAATAAAAAACTAAATCTACGAACAGAAAATGAATAAGCTTAACAAAATCAGTATTTTTTATCAATCCGGAAGTATCGGATCAGTATCGTACACAATCTTTGGAAGAGGATAAGTTGATGACCTTCAAATTGAGCTGGTTATTTACAATGAGTGCAATGTTGAAAATTAGTCAATATAAGCCAATACAGGCTATTTGAAAAAATTCTCACAAACTTTACCAGTCGATTGTACATGGTAAAATAAGTCACCAGCATAATTTTATTATAATCACAAAACTCTTCCTTGACTAAAACTAGACCATGACCAAAACTAGAAACGATATTTAAGACGGTTACATGCAAACTTCGAACGGGATAGAGACGAACATTTTTTCTAGAAAAAATTATATTTTGAGACTATTCTCTACTGTCGCATGAGAAAAACTAATTTTGTTTAGAGAAAATGCTGATCTCATAGAATTTGCATTCACCTATTTCTAATTTTCTGTTCGTCTCGATCATGATTCAGAACGAAACAGAAATATCTTGTGATTTATTCAGTATCGATCCTCACTACTCTCAACTTCATTCTTCCACATGTCATAGTCCATATGCACATTATCCTGTGTGGAGTAATACCATATCAAATTGTCTTAACGACGTCCCGTTTCTCATAATATTTATCATTGAACTGTTGAAGCTTTCCGTAATAGCAATATTGGACTGGAAGAATAATTATTTTTATTTATCAAAATTGTTTTGTTGAATTCCGCGAGTCATCAATGTTGCGAGTATTTCATGGTCGAATGAGTGAATGCGACTTATGTCTAGTTCGGTAATGCCCGTTAACTCGAATATTTCCAATCCATATATTTTTGGATTCCCGTCTCAAACGACCCCATTACCATCTGTTGGAAACGCCCATATCAACGATTTCGTGGAAGTGATCTCTCCCGTGCACAGTTTTGCAGGTGGTGATACAGTCCATAACGCTTTCTTCTCTAGAGCTTCAGAGGAGCAAGATAGAGACTGGTCGAGGTAATGAATGGAAGATCTGGCAATAATTTTGATTCGGGGATCTGATAATCAGGTAGCGTTTAATGCAACCAAAACTCACTTTCATTTTCTCACGATCCCTAATATCATGAGGTTAGTTGCAACTAGTATTGCGAACTCCTCAATATCTATGCTCCTCCTATTCGACTTGTCCTGTTCACATGTTTGAATGTCAGCTCCCAAGCTCGTAGATTCTATTCAGAAGAGAACTGTTTGTCTGATTTTTGATGTCACCTTTACTAATTTATTGACCTCTGGAACATCGTAGAAATGTGCGCGATGTCTTCCTTTTCTATACTTAGATATTTCCGTGGTCGATACTCATGAGTATTCAATCATGGGAGATCTCACTACGAACTATAGGAGCTGAAGCTGGTCAAAAACAGATACATCCCTTCAAATTTCGGTTCAAAAGATGTTTTTTCATCGCTCCTGAATAGATAGGTTCTTATTATCTGACAGTGACATCCCTCAAATGTGTGCAGAAGCGTAGCTTAAGAGCGAGTGGTTCTTCCTTACAACCCTATTATTTATGCCACCGGATATTTCCCAGAATAGCTTAATTCTTTTTTTTCTCATAGGATTTTGGAAATAAGTTATTCTCGATATCCTTGTAAAATTTGGATTAGATCAGCTGTTTTGGGAATAATGGGGCTTTATGAAAAGTTCTAAGACTGGACAACCTAATTTTTCAGTTAGCGAATGTTTTTGCATACTTATATGCAGAGGAGGTTTCTTCCTTCCTAATGTGACATAAACATGTGATACATACAATAATCATCTTTTGATAAAACAACATTTTACTAAAAAAACAACGTAACATAAAAATCATAAATAAGCTAATTCAACAGCTGTTGAAACTAATAGAGCCATTTTGGTGGATCTGCTACTTCTGATGATCGAATAATTCAAGCTGGGCATAGCTATATGGAATTTGCACTAAACCTCGACTACAATATTTTTGAAAATGGCTGCTCAAATCAAAATTTTCAAGAATAAGTTTTTTTCGAAATTGAACGTTTCAACGTATTGATACATTTTCCAAAAACATCACACTCAAAAAAATAAAAGAAAATGAGACAGTGGCGCAGGCGCTCACATTTAGCCCAAGAAACAAGCTGGTATTCATATTTATTACCCAGAAGAATTTTTTTTTCCAAAATTTTGAGTCGAATACAAGATCTATATAAATTATCGTGGAAGTAGGAAAATAATTCACTGGCCTATAACTTATTTAAAATTAAATCGTTATATTTTCATATAAGAGAGCTTTTCTGAAGTATTTCCCATTCTTCACACTTCTAATCCATTCCACTCTAGGGTTCCTCATAACCATTCTTATACAAAAACTTCAAATTCCCCGGTGACTTTTTAATGGATCCATAATTTACAAATTAATCAACATGGCAAAACAACATCAATATAGCGTCAATCATATACTTGAAAAATATTGTGGTTCCGCCCTTACTGATCTAATCCGTACTTGCTCTCAAAGATGTTATGGTTATGGTCATATTGATTTGAAGCAAAGAGTCTTGGATCTGAAGTCATCGTCCTCAAGCACAACATCATTAACGGATTATGAAGCCTTTCTTACTATGAATCATTTCGTATTACGAAAAATTCTTGAGGAAGGATCAAATTATTGACCTTATTTTATGATAATAATAATTTATCTCAATCTCTTCAAGGACATATAACAAGATAATCAACAAATATGATATAAAAAATGCATTTAAGCATTTTTTATGTGATATGAAATTTTATCCATATTATAATATTAAACACTACTTGTTATGTTGATATCACTTTTAATTGTAACTTCCATAACTCCAGTTTCAGTGTTATCACGCCATATTCAGACGGTATTCAAATACCAAGTACGTATTTGAATAATGTCTGAAGATGGCATACTAAAGCTGAAATTTGATCAACGGTTACAAATAAAAGTGATATCAACATATAGTCTAGTAGCTAGAGCGATATGGTGAACCGGAATGAATACACCTTGGCACTACTGTAATTGGTGGAGGAAGGTTCAATGTACAATAGCTCTCACAGGCCGAATCGTGTATTGTGAGTTTCCAAGCTACAGCCACCTCCAATTTTGGACTTTTTTTCTAAACGAATCCTTTTTGGGAGTTATTGTATATTGGAATGCATGTAATTCTCATATTTTTGCACCTAGCGCCATGGTTTTTTATGGAGGGAATTTCTTGGAGCTGGCCAGTTAATTTGGTAGGCTAAATGGAATGCACGAACAGAGTTTCTAAGGAGAAAAAGTTTGTTATTATTGCCAGTTGTTGGAAAAATACATGCCAAGGTTTTTTATCTAGGCATTTCTGAGTAATTGGCCATTATTTTTGGACCAAAAATGGACTTTTTGATCACTTTACGGTTAAAACGGGGCATCATTTCAAATACGTCAATTTGGGGTCAAAAAGTAACCAATATGAGTGTCACTGTTTTTTTCTCAAAATACACCTCCCTCAACCCCGAAAACTTCCCTCAAAAAAGAATTAGTAATTTCTATATTTAACCGCTGTCGGAGTCTAAATAATTGCGTAATTTGTCAAATCAAATTTATTGATATCAAAATTAATAGTTTTTAATTTGGGGGAGGTTTTCGGAGCTGAGAGAGGGTTTGTATCGGGAAAAAACATTGACACTGATATTGGTTATTCTTTGACACTAAATTAACGTTTTTGGTTCGGCAAAGTCGTCAAAAACTCCATTTTTGGTCCAAATAATGGTCAATTACTCGGAAATGTCCAGATAAAAAAACCTTGGCATGTATTTTTTCAACAACTGGCAATAATAACAAACATTTTCCACCAGGTGTTCGTGCATTCCAATTAGCCTACTAAATTAACTGGTCAGCTCCAAGAAATTCCTTCGATGAAAAACTATGGCACTGGGTGCAAATGTATAAGAATTACATGCTTTTCAATATAGAACAACTCCGAAAAAGAGTTCGTGCAATAAATAAGTCCAAAATTAGAGGTGGCTGTAGCATGGAAACGCCTGTATACAATTCGGACTGTGAGAGCTATTGTACATTGAACCTTTCTTTACCCAAAGACAGTAGTGCCAAGGTGTATTTATTCAAGCTCACCATATTGCTCTAGCTCCTAGACCAATAGTAGTATTTAATTTCACAAAATGGATAAATATGATATAACTTTTCAATGAGAATAATCACAGAAGATGAATATAAGTTATTCAAATACACGAAATCAGTAATAACAACAATTACTTATTCGTTCATATAACTTCACCTCGAAAAGTCTAGAGGTTATGAACCCAAACAAAATATACATAATCAAATATAAATAAACAATTAAACAAACACAAGCGGCAACACTCACACATATTTATAACTTGTATATGAGGATCGCAGTATGACTCAATACAATTATTATTACTATAATCACTGGATAAAATAGATTTTTATTAATATAATAAACCAATACCACTCTAGACCAGTCAATATTGGGTTGAAAATTGACGAAAAATTGTCTAAAGTTTGTGCTATTGCTTATATCTGTGTTTTGGTTGAAAAATTATCGAAAAATGCGTATAATACAAAAAATATTTGAGATAATCGTATGAAATTTAGCACGGTGATAGATATTAACTGATTTGCTCCTAACAGTAAATTGTTTTGGACAAATTAAAGGTGTTCATGAATAAATTCTTTTCTCCGAATGTATTCGCTCAATCGTTTTGTCAAACATGTCACGAACTACATTTTGACCATAGATTACACTATATTCTTTTCGCAACCCACTTGTTTATATTTTCGAGTAACTAAAAAAATTAGGTCAATTGTTTATTAGCATATTGAGACTTACGGTTGCAATAAAAATTGATCTAATTGAGCTCAAATTGTTGGTATTTAATTCAGCTATAGCACCTGTAAAGTGCAGTTACACCACATTTTCTTTTGTTCAGTTTCGAAAACTATTAGATTAAAAGTCCTTTGTGAACAACCTTGGCGACCAAACGTCGGATCGGCATTCGAAAGGTTTCTGAAGAACGCATATTTTGGTCTAAGGTTTATCTCGATCTGATAAGTAGAAGGCGAGATATTAACATAATTTGTTCATTTACTCGAAAATTTAAGCAACGATGTCACCAAAAAAATATAGCGTAATCTATGACCAAAATATAGTTACGTGTTGAGCAAATACATTCGTAGAAGAAAATTTGTTTATAAGCACCATTAGTTTGTTAATAACAATTTATTGAAGGAGGGAATGGAGTGATTGCTTCTAAACGAGGTGGTTTGTTAATAGGATCACCATGCAAAATTATTGCAAATAGTTTTAGTTTTATTCGCATTTTTCGATAATTTTGGAACTAAAACGCAGATATAAGCAATAGCACAAGGTTTAGACAATTTTTAACTTAACCGTCTTATTCATCAAAACGTTTTGCATAAGAATTGACTATAGAATCTCGTTAGCTCCCAAAAAACTATTTTGAAACCTTATTGACTGGCCTACACACTCATCCACGAAATCTTCGAGACTATGGAGCCGACCGACTTGATATATGACAGGTTTCTTGAACGTCATAGGTACTTGCTAAGAACGAATTTTTCGAAATTCAATTTAAAAGGGGGTAAAATGGTTTCGATATATTTCGACGCTTTTGACAGCTAATATAATCACGTAAAGTTTTCACGACAAGCAACTCCATAGATCCATGGATTATTCTTATCATAGTTCAAACTGCCTATGACAGGTCTAACGTAACCCCATAACAAGGAAAGTTGATACATTGAAATAATGTCCGTGACCAATTACTCCTTTATATAAATATTTCCCAGCCATTTATCTGGAAATTATTTGCAAACTCGTAAAATGGCATCTGGAGGGCATAACACTTATGGTAAATGGGAAGTAAGGGAGTTTTGCCTGGATAATGTATATTGAAAAAATAAAACTGTGAATAAATATAGATAAAAACCTCAACTGGTGTAGAAACATCGAACAACGATGTAAAAGGCTGAGTTCTATCATTTATAGTTTACGTGTCATGAAACCACAACTTGAGGAAAATACATTGAAAGTTTTTTATTATGCCAACTTTCAATCCCTGTTGAGTTTTGAGGTAACAGCTACCAGGTTGATATGATATTCGGGCAGCAAAACAGAGCAATAATAATATTCTTTGGATTAGGGTATAACAAAGTTGCAGAGGTTTCTTCAAGAACTGTTATTGGAATAAACATTTATCAATCTCTTCGTTCTATTTTCAAACATAGAAGATTCTTCACAGATTTCAAAAATCTTACAATTACAACACACGTAACATTTCATTTATATATATATATATATATATATTCTTTTGTTGATATTCTTGAACCATTTGTAATATTTGTGTGTTTTCTTGTATATATACGAACCAATATACCAAGAAAACATACAATATATATATATATATATATATATATATATATATATATATATATATATATATATATATATATATACATATATATATCCAGCACATACGCTTTACTAACAAAGAAAGATTGACCCTATGTGTGCATCAAAAAACAACTTGCCAATTGTTATTCAATGTATAAAGAATGTGTGAATTTAAGGATAAAATATTAAATATTATTGTGCAATGTGAACCATACACGCTTAATGAATTCTTGAATAAGTAAGTTTTTGTATTTTATTTGAAATTTCTTCTGTATTTCTTGGATAGTAGACTTCAGCGGATAGCTAATCTTGGAAAATCTTTGCTTCCGGAGGGATTCCGCGTCATAATAGCTCGACTTGATGCCGACGTTTCACCAACCATTACAGGTGGCATCTTCAGGGCAGGCTTGAGGCTGGAACTGAAACTGGTTCTACTGGTTTCTGTAGCCGTATTTATTGTAGGAAAAATTCTTCACGCTACATAGTTCACTGCCTTCATTCCGGTGGTTAACTCCGTTCCGGCACTTGACCCTGCCGTTGTGTGATCATGTGCGAAGTGGAATTTTCGAGGATGGGTTTGCAAATGTTGGGGAGGTAGAATCTTGAGACACGATTCAGATTATTTGAATATTTGGGATTTCTATAGTTTCAAGGATTTTTCGCTGATAGGAGTTTGGGGCTCGGGCTAGGATTCCAGTATCTTCGAAAATGATTTGATGATTAGTGTCAAACTTGTGCTCCGCAAGTGCAGATCTACTGGTGTCACGAAGCCTTGTACAGCGCTCATGTTCTTTCATACGAGCAGCTACTGTACGGCCTGTTTCACCTATGTAAACTTTACCGCAAGAATAGGGTATGCTATAAACACCTTCTAAATGAAGAGGAGGAAGGGGATCTTTGATAGGTTTGTAAAACTGAGATAATTTTGGAAGTGTGGAGAAACGGGTAGAAATATTATGTTTAATGAGAATTTTGGAAATTCGATCTGTAATATTTTCAATATATGGGACATATGCATTGGATAAAGCAGGCGGGGGCTTGTGGCTCAGGTAGATTTGAAATTTTGGGCGAAGTGTATTTCTTTATGGCTTTTTGAATATTGTAATAGGAGAAATTGTTTTATAATAAGGCAGATGAAAGATGTTTTAATTCTGATTTTAAGGATTAAGGTTGAGATAAGTTGACAGTTCTGTGGACCAAGGAGCTTATGACACATTGCTTTTGGGCAGGGTGGTGGTGGGAAAGACCATCGAAGTATCTATCGGTATGTGTGGGTCTTCGATACACAGAATGTCCTAAAGTACCGTCAGTCTGTCGACTAACCAATACATCTAGGAACGGGAGTGAACCTTTCGATTCGACTTCCATGGTAAAAAGGATATTGGGATGTAATGAATTTAAATGATTGAGGAAGGGAACAAGCTTTTCGCGACCATGTTGCCAAATAACAAAAGTGTCGTCGACATATCTAAACCAACATTTCGGCTTGAGAACAGATGAGTCAATGGCATCTTGTTCAAAGACTTCCATGAAGATATTAGCTTTGATCGGAGAAAGTGGGGAACCCATGGCAGCTCCCGAGGACTGTTCGTAAAACTTGTCATCGTATAGAAAATATGTGGAGGATAGACAAAAATCAATTAACGTTAGCAAGTCCATTGAAATGTTTTTGGCAGGTAACAATTGAGAAATTATCGAAATGGTGTCTGGAATGGGAACATTGGTAAACAGTGATTCGACGTCGGAGCTGACGAGCAAATCGCCTGGGTCAACTTTTAGCGTTTGGAATTTTTCAACGAATTGAAAGGAATTTAGGATAAAACTATTGGAATTACCTACAAGGGGTTTGAGAATAGATGACAGATATCGAGAGAGTTTATAAGTGGGGGATCTGATAGTGCTGACAATTGGTCTCAGGGGAACTGAGGGTTTATGAATTTTAGGCAAACCATATAAACGGGAAAATTTTTAACAATGGGGGATAAGAAATTTCTTATCTGAATCAGGAAGGGAAGAATGACGGATACTTTGTGAAATGTAACGTTCTATAGAGGTAGGTATAGAGGTATCTTTTGGTAGGAGCTTATAGAAATTAATTTGCAGACGTTGCAGAATTTTGTTATCATAATCTGAACGATTCATGACAATAGTGGAGTTTCCTTTATCAGCCCTCAAAATAGCTAAATCAGGATTTGATTTGAGTAAATTGACAGCCTGAATTGAAGGTTTAGGACAATTAGATTCAGGAATCTTGGAATGACGAAAGATTTTAGCAGTTTCGAAATGAATTTCATCTGCTGCGAGATGGGGAACTTTATGTAGGGATGCTTCTACAGCAGAAATAATGGATGTCGTAGGGATATTTTTGGGGGAGAAAACGAAACTAGGACTTTTAGATAGAACTGATTGTTCTGCTTCAGTAAGGGTATGTGAAGATAAATTAACCACAGTATTTACAAGAGGGGTTGCTCTGGAAGGTTGGTGCTGAGGGCGTTGGGAGGTAAGAAGTTTATAGAATTTTTGAATAAGACGTTTGGAATTAAGGGTACGAATTTGATCGGCTTGATCATAGGTAATTCGGTCGAGAACCAACCAATCGCATGCTGAAAGGGTATTTGAAAATTCAAGGTGAAGACCAGAGAGGGTTATATTGATCTCGCGTCTAGTATACTTAATTCGTTCCCGAATCAAAACTAAACTAGCGCATTTGAATATGTTTTTGGATTAATGTGAATTTATGGGATGGGATATTTCAAGGAAATTGGGAATCAAATTATGATCATGACAACGACAAAGGAAAGTAAGAGAACAAAGCAAACTCACCAGTTTGGTGCGAAGATTTGCCAGGGTTCTGGATTTCTTCTTGATTTCTTCTCCGTAGAGGTTGTATATCTTGGATAGTAGACTTCCGCGGATAGCTAATCTTGGAAAATCTTGGATGGATTCCGCGTCACAATAGCTCGACTTGATGCCGACGTTTCGCCAACCATTTCAGGTGGCATCTTCCGGGCAGGCTTGAGGCTTGAACTGAAACTGGTTCTACTGGTTTCTGTAGCCGTATTTATTGTAGGAAAAATCCTTCACGCTACACGGTTCACTGCCTTTATTTCGGTGGTTAACTCCATTCCGGCACCTGACCCTGCCGTTGTGTGATCATGTGCGAAAAAGCCTGCTTCATCCACTCCCTATCTCCCATATATTGAAAATATTACAGATCGAATTTCCAAAATTCTCAAAAAACATAATACTTCTACCCGTTTTTCAACACTTCCAAAATTATCTCAGTTTCACAAGCCTATCAAAGATCCCCTTCCTCCTCTTCACTTAGAAGGTGTTGGTAGCATTCCCTGTTCCTGCGGTGAAGTCTACATTGGTGAAACAGGTCGTACAGTAGCTACTCGTGTGAAAGAACATGAGCGCTGTACAAAGCTTCGTGACACCAGTAGATCTGCACTTGTGGAACACAAGTTTGACACTACTCATCAAATCCTTTTCGAAGATACTAAAATCCTAGCCCGAGCCCCAAACTTCTATCAGCGAAAAATCCTTGAAGCTATAGAAATCTTAAAACATCCAAATAATCTGAATCGTGACTCAGGATATTACCTTCCCAACATTTGGAAATCCATACATAAAATTTCACTTCGCACATGATCACACAACGGCGGGGTCAGGTGCCGGAACGGAGTTAACCACCGGAATAAAGTCAGTGAACTGTGTAGCGTGAAAGATTTTTCATACAATAAATACGGTTACAGAAACCAGTAGAACCAGTTTCAATTCAAGGCCCGAGCCTGGCCTGGAGATGCCACCTGTAATGGTTGGCGAAACGTTGGCATCAAGTCGAGCTATTGTGACGCGGAATCCTTCCGGAAGCCAAGATTTTCCAAGATTAGCTATCCGCTGAATTCTACTATCCAAGAAATACAGATTTTCGTTTGTTTGACTTGTTTTCTTATAATCTTGATACTATTTTGCAACATTCATTATTGAGAAAATAATTTCACTTTTTTCTTACATTCAACTTCGTACTCGATCTTTATTCTCTTCTTCTTAGATAATTAAGCAATATTGTCAATTTTGGCGAAAAACTTGAATAAGACAGATATTTTCAGCCCCATCAGAAAGAAGATTAAAGGCCGAAGCAAAGTTTTTATCGCTCTTCGAACTTGAAATAGTTATGAAGAAAAATTAATACCAGAATCTAAAAAGCAAATTTACCTAGCTTTCCCGATACGTAATTCTAAATGATGAGTAGGAATTGGAATAATTACTATAACATAAACTCTTACATTACAGAATTGAACTTACCTCTCTCCTATTACTCATCTAAAATAGGTATAACAGGTTCTACCAAATTGGTAGGTAACAATGTTCTTACAAGTGATATTTGTATTTTTGAGAAATTTAAAAACGAAAATCCTTTTTTATTAAAATTATCATCAGGTTAAATGACATTTATTCTGGTGCCTCCCTAATTGCTTGAAGGGCCAGCCACATCTAGTTCGACTCATTGCTCGTGCCTTTCTCGAATAAAATATACAACAGCTCCCATTTCCGCTTTGGGCAGGCCAAGAATTTCATTCAAGACTCTCTCCCTCATATCTTCCGTGATCTTAGGCTTTGTCTGGAGGGCAAAATATTTTAATCGTTCCCACAAATGTAACTCTAGACAGCTCAAGTCAGGAGATCTGGCTGGTGAGATTTCCCTGTTCCTATCCACCGGTTTTGCTTGGGTCGAAGGAGCACCTTTCTCAATAAAGTCTGAACTGCTTCCAAATTGGCTGAAACTCTTATGATAAAATGGTGTGGGTGTGACGACATCACTATCGAAGTCAATTCAAATTAATTTTCACATGAAATAGAGTATAATTTGACGACTTTCTACGCATGTAGCTGCTTCTAATCATTCTCAAAATGCAATTAAGTCTTGAAACAGCTTACTACAAACCATTGCAATTATCTCCCAATTGCTCAAGCCGTCGCAAATTCGAAATTCGGTATTCATCAATATCTAGCAAGTCCATAGCAAAGGTATCCAATACAACAAAAGATATAAACTTCATACAATAAAATAGATTATCTAAGTAATACAGGTATAGTATACTTCATATAATAACGTTGATTTTTACTGCAATAAGCCAATAAGGTGATTAAATCCAGTTGTGTTTGTCCCAACATCTTCAATTCAAAAAAAAGTTGGTGCCGGGTCAGGTTGAAAATATATCTACATATTGATTTGATTTAATTACGAATTAAAAAGGATTTAACACTGAAGAAGAATAATATTATTATTTTATCACTGAAGATATAATAAGTAGAATAAAAATTAATGTGGGTACACAGAAAAGTTTCAGAATGATCAATTTTAACAACTTAATTATATTTCACATTAAATTTAGTTCTGTGTCACTATTATCTTCATCTACACTCAAATTCATTATTAAGAATTGAATTAGTGATCATACACATATAAGAGTTTTCCACCTTGAATATATTATTATTATTTATAATATTCCTTCTAATATTTGATTTGACTTCGTGCCATATTAGTTCGATTGAACTGAATACACAATAGTAGAAAGAAAGACGAAACACTGTGTGTCCATTTTCTGTTGCAGGCTTATCACACATGTATTCGTTATTGATTTTGAAAATCTTTAATACTTATAAAAGGTGTCGTTTGCAGTTTCTTCAAAATATATACTGTTATGATAAAATTTTGAATGTCTGCTTTGGAGCTGTTAGAACTAGGTAACATCTTCACTTGGCGACTATGATAACTAACATTATCTTTCACAATATTACTATTTTTCGGGTATATTCTGAAGAAGACGATGTTCAAACAATCTCCAAAAGTACTGCGTTATTGTCTTGGTGGTAATCCAGAGAGGAGTTCGTTATTTTTTCAGCTGAAGGCAACAGACAGTTGAGAACAAATCAAACGACAAGATAATTTTCTGTTCTAAATTCTTTAATAGCCATCAAATGTTCATGACGCCATTCCTGCGAACGTTTTCAAGCGAAAGCCTATTTTTGAGGGAAAATAGTGTAGGCACAGATTGTTCTTCATACATTTTATAAATCGTCCTCCTTATTGAATTCTTTTCAGTAGTTCTAAGTGTGCCAGAATCTTGCCGTTTTTTTTCTAGGAATAATAGGCTTTACCAAAAATAAATAAGTACTTGTTACAATAGACGTTCCGACTGAAGTATTATATTGAAATCTCATTTTAGCAAAGATTGATATACATTTCTAATTAATTGTTAAGCATCGGGAGATAGGAGCTCACTACAAGATGCACTAGTATCAGCACAACTTCAAGGACGGCACATTCTATCGCTATAGTACAACAAATCACTCGCCGGTAAACCAAAAAGAACTGAGAATAAAAATTTCAATTTCATATTCATATTATCACTACATAGTATAAAACAAAGTCGCTTTCTCTGTCCCTATATCCCTATGTACGCTTAAATCTTTAAAACTACGCAACGGATTTTGATGCGGTTTTTTTAATAGATAGAGTGATTGAAGAGGAAGGTTTATATGTATGATAACATCCATCAAATAGTGGAGAAATACTGTTATTTTTGAGGTTTCTAATGTGATGTCGTAAATAATTACATTTTTTCCGCTTACATTGCAAACGCAGGCTGAACCCTACGAGATATATCAAAATAATGTACTAAATATTGTACACATTGAAAAGGTCTACAGAAAACTTCGCGATGGTATATGTCTATCTCTTATGGTTATCCCACAATACCATTTTTTTGTCATTTACTTTTTACGATAAATAATGGCTCATTTTCGAAGCGATTTTAACCAATACAGCATTAATCCTTATCCAATTAAATACCTTAAATACATTGTTGATTTAATATAGATCTATATGGCCCTTTACAGCATATGATTTAAATGAATATTTTCGAAGATATTACAGATTTAAAAATTTGCGGGACGTAGCGTTTGCGGCGGTACCGGGGGGCCGGGCGGGAGCATGCCTATAAATAGCGCGTCGGAGGCCGCGGTTGTCCCTATAGCACTTTGAATTTATCAGCATTGCACCCGTGTGAAGCCGGGGCGGGTCGCTAGTTAGGTATATAACACCTCCGAACTGTCTACGTCTACCTTATTAAAATGGTATAATTAGCGTTGCAGGTAAATAAAATGTATATACTCCTGTAAATTTGGTGTCTTCAATGGCCAGAGGGATAACAGGGTTTTCAAGTCGAAAGTTGTACGGTATAATATGAATAACACTCTAACTGGAGTTATTGTTAATATTCACCTCTGTATTAATGTTCCTTAGGCGTTAGGTAGATACAATTTTTTGAATAATTAGGAATAGATCTGCTTTGTAGTACCTTAGATGTTACAAACAATTCTTTATACTAAAGTCACTCATAATTTCTCCATTTGCGATAGTGTGATTTATTCGAAATCACAATCTTATTACCCGTATCAAACTTTAGATAATACAATCTTCTACAATTTTATATGAAGTCAGCACAATTATTCAGAATGTTTTTGAATTCTGATTCATATCAACTGGCATGACCCTGACTTTATTTTACAATACAAACTTCACTACTGACTAGCTTACATGACATAATACTTCATCAAACAACAGTTTTCTTCTTGAATATGTACTAAGATGGACTATTTCAGACGTATAATCTTCCACAACGCTGATTTTAAAGTGAGAAATTATCGAAGATTACGTTAAAAATACTTGTTTTATCCATAAATCTTCTGATTCATTCGATTCTAGTTGCAGATTATTGAAATGTCTTCTAACAATTAATTCTTTCGAGCTGTTATTTGATCTTCAAGGTGCTGACAAGATGATAAATCTGATCTTCGATTATCAATGAATGAATATTAGATTTCAACATGTCGTTATATCCAGATCACCAATTCACAATGAGTAGGTATTCGAAGTTGTAGATCGACACCAGTTTCTCACATCAAAAAACTCTTACAGACTCTCTTTTCATGACCTAGAACACCCAGGGACCAGTTGAATTTGTTCAATCAAGACTGCGTTAGTAACTGCCTGTCATGCACATTTTTTGAATGAATTTTACTGACTTTTCGACCTTCAACACATTCTTTCACTGCACCCTGGCCGACAATGAGTTAGCTACAAATAAAACAATTATTTATTCGAACTGACTACTTGAACCTTGTCGGGTAATGAGTACATTTGTTTGGGTTAATTATATTCAATAACTTTCCAATTTCAACTTTATTACCTCGAATTCAGAGACACTCTCCTTATCAACAGTTAATGTTATCTATTGTTTATACATAAACGTAACGTCGTTTTCGAGCGTCTTTATTTCGGTGTATTTATTATTGAAGATCAACAATCAAAAGTCCCAAAATTTGCAGGAAATTTTAGGGTAGTTCAAATACCCAAAACCCATTTTTTCCAAATGAAATTCCGATGCTCTTCTTCCTAAATAATAATAATGATAAACGTTCATTGATAGCAAGAATGACACATAATGTACATAATGTATAATAGTAGTGATGTTCAGTTATCCAGAGGAATGAATGAATCCCTTTCAAAATGAAGGGTACAAATTCATTTTGCTTAAAGTTATAAGCAGCTATGGTATTTCACCTGTTCAGATAATAGTGTGTAAAGTAGAAATCAATATTTAAGAAAGGCAATGAATGTATCTTCTTTCACCTATAGTAAGGAAATCTATGTAGCAATTATAAAGATTTTATATTTATAATCAATCGATAAATGACATTCCTCACTTTTTAGAACGATTTTCCTCTTTCAGACACTTCTGCGGGTCATATAATATGATTGCACGAACAGAAAATGTATTGGAAATGATTCAAGAACAGCTAATGAAAGACATTCAATTACAAACTTTGATGCATTCAGTTTTTATTCACAACTCTATTTTAAACTGACACCTGCCATCAGGTTGAGTTTCGAAATTATTCTCAAAATAAGAAATAATTGTTTCAATCAATTGACATCTGCTGTCACGTGAATCATTCAAATTTACCAAAGATAGCTTAGTGCTATAGTCTTTTTCATGTGTGTTCACATGAAATAGACTATAGCACTAAGCAGAACACAGCGTACACAGTGTTTAACCCAGTTTCAGTTCAAGTCTCAGGCCTGCCCTGAAGATGCCATCTGTAATGATTGACGAAACGTCGGCATCAAGTAAAGCTATTATGACGCGGGATCCATCCGGAAGCCAAGATTTTCCAGTGTTAAGCCCGTCTTTTTGAAATTTCAACTTATAGTAGTTCAAATGAATAGGAACTCGTCCGCCATCTTAGCCGCCTTATTGGAGTATCGACTTTTGACTAAAAATCATGATCTCCAAGCCCAAAAACCTCATCATACCAATTTGGAAAAGAATGAGATCATAATCACCTAACTCGTCCGTCTTGAATTTATGTATTTGAATTGAATTGAATTTGTCTTGTTGAATTTCTGAATTTTGACCAAATGTTCACGATCTCCGACACCAAAACTCTCAAATACCAATTTTGGAAGGAATTTATTTCATACTGACACCAAGAGGTGTTAAGGTCTAGAGGAGGGGTTAATTACGATTTTTTAGGTATTCGATATTTTTATTCAGCTATTAGTATATCTGTATCATATGTGTATACTAAATATCATACCACACTATGCCACACCAAACCACATCATACTACACCATACCACACCGCACTACACCACACCACACCACACCACATCATACCACAGCACAGCACACCACACCACACCTCACCACCACACACCACACCACACCACACCACATCACACCACACCATACGTCACATCACCACACCACACCACATCACCACATCATACCACACATCACCACACCACATCACATCACACGATACCACACCATACGTCACCTCACCATACCACATCACACGACACCACACCATACGTCACCTCACCACACCACACCACATCACGTTCGCATGCCCTTCACATTGCTTTTCGTTTTTTCTGAAAAAATCTGAAATATTGATATTCTGTTTTTTTTTGGAAAATACTAGTTTACTTTTGTTTGATTATTGGTTCCCGTATCGGATTATACTGGATTTTCCAAAAATTCAGTGACACAGAATAGGGTTATATACTTATACAGAGGGAAATGCTAGAAATGGAACCACATAAGAAAGGGACCAATTTTTTGACCGCTCAACGCTCTTGTCCTTATAGTTAAATCGATTTCCGAGTGTTACGATAGGACGATATTCTGAATATATCTTCTTTGCTAGTTCGCCGTTTATTTGTTATATGTTTGTGTGTTTATAGTTGTTAATTACCTAGTTTTCTGGGGATATTTTGTCCTGTTTGATTAGGTCCAGTTTCATTAACAGTACCGTAGAAGTTTCTGAGAATATTTGGACTTATTTGTTTAGTTCTCGTTTTTCAACTGGTGTGCGAATCTGATAGGTATTGAGTGGCCCAATATCCAGTAGATGAGACGGTCGTTCCATGCAACAAAACTGTACAAAGGTATCTTTGGACCGAATGGATCTCGGAACGGAAACTATTCGACTCCAAGAGTTCCAAAGTATGGACAAATGTGAGTAGATATATTTGTTTTCTCAAGTTATTACCTATTTTCATTAAATATTAGGCTATGCGATTGTCTTTCATTTCGAAATAAATATATGTTATAACTCAGGGGTAAAGTCTGGATTCAAGTTTGTGGACGAGAAGAACTTCTGGATGCATACATATGCACTTTCTACAAGAGATTCCGAGTTTGTAGCATTCATTTTGAAGATGTTATATAGAATAATGCCTTCAAAATGTCACGTTTGCTCCAAAATGCAGTACCGATTAAGTATCAAGTACAATGTAAGTACTTGTTCCCACTGTTTTCTTCTGTTTTTTTTTAATCAACTGAAACACACAACACAGCTTAATGTTATTCTCAAAATTCCAAATCATTTCTGGTGATAACCTCAAAAATTTATTCGTGAAAGTCCGAATTATATCGTTACATACTATGGAAGTTAATGGCTTTCTTCCACAGGTGATATAACATCTCTGCCAAGCTCTTCTAGAAACATAGTCTGACTCCCTGACTATGCTTCTGATAGCCTGTACCGAGACATGAAATAAAAATATTACAGGACATCACAATCTGAGTTGGGTCCGTTGTGACAAATTATGTTTGGGTAATCCACTTGCATCAGTAACAACACAAACTCTTCGTGGAATTTCCTACCAGTCTCGCAACAAAATTGAAGAAAGTGTCACAGCCATCTGAAGGAGACTTCTTTCAACAAGGAGATAGTACTTGAGTCCTGAAATGGCACGATTCTTCTGAGCACAAGTTACTTTGAACAACACTAATAGATTTGGTGGATGTTATACAAACGACTTCAAAGAATTTGTCCTTCCCATTTATTTCTTGAGTCCACGCTGCTATGAATATTTGAAAAACACTTTTGTTCTACCATCTACAAGATCCCTTTATTCTTATAAAGAATCAAAAATTTCTGCTGGTTGGAACAAAGGAACAAAGGAAATATTGAAGTTGAAGATAGAAAATATGAAATCTCAGTGTAAATTCTGCACTATAATGTATTGACGAAATGTCCATCAAGACTAATTTCTTTTATTACAATGCCTCTGATACAGTTACAGTGATTGGAATTTCAAATAACGTAAATTTAAAATCTCCCATTCTAGCTCCATCAGCTGCGGTTATTATGATTTGTTGGCTTACGGCAGAATAGAAACAACATATCTCACGTATTTTACATTCAACATCGTATAATACACATGATAAAAATATTATTAGACATTGTTGTTATGACTTATCTTTGTTCAGCTAAAAACTGGTTGAATTTTTCAGCGATATGAGATCAAATTGATTCACAATGCATCTCATGAGTGTCCTATCTGTAATGATAACCTATGCCACAAATATAATTGTTCAATTTTTGAATAGTGAATAAATTTATGTATACATTTTCGGGATATACGTCACACTAACACATGAACTTATATTATTTTCGTCTTCACGTACGTTTCGGTCTCACGACCATCATCATAAGACGTATCAATGTCTGAAACGGGATTTCTTAAAACTGATTGTATTAGAACAAAGCGTCCTCATAGCACCAATTTCCATTGAGAATGCCCATGTCGCCGAAACGAACAGAAACACGAGTAATAGAAATTGTAACACACCAATGTTTCAAGTATATGAATATGTATCAAGAATTCACTGCTTAGCAATTTTCTTATAAGCTACGAGGTCATGTCAAGCAGGGTTCACATACGACTGAAACCAAAAAATAGAATGCTCAAGTATTCACTTTCTAACCAGATGTTGAAGATTCATGAGGTAATAGAAGAAGGTTGTAAGACCTTGTTAGAAATATTGCTATTCGAGTATTCTACCTAAAACATACTTTTAACATTAAAAAGACGCATGTAGGAATTTGCAATGGTTTTAATTAATTAAATTAGTAAAAATCTGACTTAATGATTGAATGTCTGCTTTATGATTCACAGACTTGCGAGTCACGTTTTATGAGCATCATCTCCAGAATAGATCTTTTATGATAATTGGTTTCCTTAGTTAAGCTACTAACATTTTTGTAATCAAATTGATGATTATAATCAAAACAGTGTTTAACTAGGACGATGTTGTTTCTTGTACTACACTTTTGGCCATACATTCTTTTTTGTAAATGTTGTTCAGAGATTCCTGTATAAGTCCCATTGCAATCTGGACAATTTATGTTGTACACTGTAATGGTTTGTTTATCTTTAGGTATTAAATGTTTCACATTTGAAAAATATTTCCCAACACAGTAAGTAGGTTTGTGCGCAACATTTATATCATACTTTTTTGAAGATTTCTTAACTTTCTCTGAAGTCGCGGGAATGTATGGTAATGGTAAAAAATTATCTGTATTACCATTTCTGTTATTTATATATTACGTTCCATTATAGATTTTGTTCATTCTTCCTTCAATGATGGAACTGAAAAATGTTTTTGGGTATTCATTGCTTTCCAGTGTATTAGGAACAATTTTTGAATTTTTGGGATGATCCTCTGTGTGGGACAATTTAACAGCGCGATCTGTAGCTGTTTATAACACTTTTTTTATAACTTTTGTTGGTGCAACTAAATCGAAGTGAAGATTCCTTAGTAAATCACGAAGTTTATCTAACCGTTTTGATCTGAAACAAAATTTGTTCTCAATTACCTACATATACTACAATGAGCAATGTATCTCACAAAAGTGTATGCAGCCATATTTTCTTTTATTTTGTACAAAGAACAATAAAAGTATTTTGCTTATTTGGTCATTTGTTGGAGAAAGAATGCAGTTTGTGGAGAATAGGCTATTGGCGTTTGATTTAATTTTTGCTATTTCACTTTAAAAATATATAGAAATAGAATATTCTTCCACTGTATGCTGCTAACGTAAGAGAGCTGAAGCGTAATTTGGAGCCGACATGGGCTGTACCCCGTTGCTAATGTGAAAATCTTCCATGAGCACCACCGATTCACTGCGTTTCCGAAAAGTGAGACGCTTTGCACCTTATTATTATTTCCATAGATTTCTAGTCAACTGAAACTTGAAAGAAGGGTGTAGGAAACATGGTTGGGAACAGAATTCCTGACTTCAGGACTGTGCGTGGAGTAGTAGGTGAACATACTAAATATTCTCAGTCATACGAGGCGAACGGGGCGCAGGGAGACACGTAGATCTCTTTTTAGGTTTTTCGCTGAATCACGAAAATGGTACACATTAGGAAAATGTTCTGCAAGACGGATACTATTCAATCTTTCTATTGTCAGTATACCCTTTGAGATATCCACTAGGGAAAATACAAAATTTTAGAAAAACACTTCTTTGCCTCATACTTTTTTTCATGTTATTATTAAAAGTGCTATAAAAGCAAAGTAGTTGTTTTTCGTTCAATCATAATGATGAATCATCATAAAGTAACGGCTTCTACCATCGATTTTTTTATATAAGATGTGTTTTTCCTGCCCTCAAAGATATAATTGTGCATTTACTAACGTATCTATATTCTCCATTTATTTATTCGATTGGAAGATGAATATGGCGAATAAGCGAACTTGGGAATTCTACAGCCCTTGCTTGATTGTAATCATCAGTTCGTGTATGAAAACGTAAAAATTTTTGTTCGAATTAATGCGATGAAGACGACCAGTGTTTAGTGTAATCATTTTAAGGCATCCCGCACGTTAGGAGGGTGAATTAGTTTTCAACTGTCTCCTGATGATGGTCGTGAGAACGAAACCTGATGTATTGTTAAGAAAACTCTTTTATTAGTTTATATTGCCCCACGTTGGTGACAATTGTTAAGAAAACTCTTATGGTGATTTTTATATTGTTTTAATTATGATTTGAATTAATTTGAATATTGATTTGAATATTTCAATGTTTTGAATTCTACCGGCTAGCTTTTATTTTTAATTTGATTGATTGTATTTGGATTAATGTTTGTTTCGATTTAGTTTATGAACTTTTGAACTTGAAGTTTATCTATGGAATTATTTATATGGAATTAAACACAATGCTCTTTGAATTTCACAATATTTAATTTCTATGACTCTTTTCTTATCTCGGGTAAATAAATTTTATGTTTCACAAGATCTATGATATAACCTAAAAATCACTTTTACAACTAATATTTGTTTATACTGTTATAATCAACAATCTTCCTTTTGCTTTACAGATAATACTATGATGTAGAAATTATAAATAAACTTACGTTTAAATAATATCCAAAAGTGTGTTTAATAATGTTGGCAATGTTCAATTTACTTCTATTTAATTTCGTTGATTCACTTTAACACAATACTCTGCTATTTCACGATAACCACAGGTAACTAATTTTGGTTTCTTCTTCTTGAGAATCAGGAACTGTTGAAAATACTTAGTTTTATTCTTTTAGAGAAGATATAAGACTTTTCGATGCTTTCTTGAAATTATATCGAAGAATGGCAATCGTTGGATACTTCTTATAAATTGGAGGCTATTACAACCTTTTACTTTGTTTGGAGACTTGGAACATTTCTTGACTTTTAATAATTATTTACTAACTTCGGTTACTTGGAACTTATCGAAGTTTGGAACACTTGAGTTCACCGATGTTTATTTTGATAAACTTAGGTTAGAAATTTGTTGAGTTGCTAGAGTTCTTGACCCTTCAGATATTATTTGCAAACTGACTTGGCTTGTCTTTCAGATCCTTTTATAGGCCTCCAAAACCGACGCTACTTGATGTCATTTTCTACCTATCAGGTGCTTTCTTTTCATATCAAGAATGCCAAGTTAATTGTTGTGAACTCACAGAAGTTTCTGATTGTTACCAGCCTGACACTAGGAATTCGTCTCGACCAATCAGAATTTAGTATTCTATAATTTTTGAATTATTGGAGATTTTCAACTTATTTTAATTGATAGTGATTCCTTCTTTTTAAATTAATATTGCCTACATTTTTCCACACACTTTGGTATAAGATAACCTATGATTAGGTTATTATTAATATGATTATTCCCATATTTATGATTTTCTTGACAGTTACTTATTCTTAAATCTAATACATACTATATTATATCAATAACATTCTTTTAACATTACATAACTCAAATTTACTAATTCTAACTTATATCTATAACATTCTTCAATGTTTTGTGCTATCTCATGATAGTTTTGTACTCATTTTAATTATGATTTCTGCCTTCGTTACATAGTACGTTTCTTCACTTTCACTGAAGTTCTTGTTTAACAATTCTTATTCTATTACATTGTTGTTTATTATGTTTTACATTGTTAATTTTAATATCCTAACTATTATTTAGCTTTTACTATTGTTTTTAATTCCATATAATATCTTTTTATTTATCTTTTCTGATTTTCAGTTCGGTAAGTTATTATTTTTAAATTTTTATTGTTTATGAAATGAAATCATAACAGTATTAATGGGTCTATTTCTCAAGAATTTTCATCTAAAAAAATTTATAATAGAATATTTGATCTGTGTAGAACAGAATGAGGCTCATCTTATGAAACTGATTGTGACAACTGTGGTTTTTCTATTGTCGATTTAAGAATCGCAATCGTGAAAGTATCAAAAAATAATTCAGTAGCTGTATACTTTATATATTCTTATAAGACTGAATGCGATGCGTGACCGAATTCTTGTATTTCGGAACTGTCTATATTATTCGATATTCATTATATGCCAGTTTTGAATCGACATAACTGCATAATAGAACATACTTGTTCAATTCAATATAAATTTGGACAAAAAATGTAAATACGGAAGCTTGTGTAGCGGCCACACTGAATCAATCATATTGATTAGATATAATATCCCGAACAGAATGGAATGGATAGTTTTGATAGTATTCAAGACAGAATTAGTGACTGCAGATGAAAGGGAAAATTTATGTATTTTTCTATGTACAACTTGAGACTAGTGAATCAGAATATTACTTCTGGTAGAGAGTTCCCTTGCTCATATTAATTCATCAATGGTTATGTATGTTCGCACGTTTGTCTGATATGTTAAATATATGTCATCACTTTTTCAATGATTCGTCTTTATTTATGTGCCTCACAAATTTTGGACCCATTCTCCGTCACTGGACGTATTGTATCTGCATCACCATCATCGTAATGTAAACATAATCAAGACGAAAACGTGCCTCAATTCATTATAATCAGCAATAATAATGAAAGCGATTATTTCCAATCTCGGAAAATAATTTATTGCATTCGTAAACACAATTAAATAATTATGCTGGTAATTATATTGAGGAGAATTTTACTATGTGGTCTCCATGATTGTTACTACTATTATAGTTTGTTTGTTTTCAATCTCGGAAAATAATTTATTGCTTCGGTAAACACAATTAAATAATTATGTTTGTAATTAAATTGAGGAGAATTTTACTATGCAGTCTTCATGATAGTTACTACTGTTCTAGTCCGTTATTTTTGAACAAATCAAATTCAAAATGATTCTTCTATGCTGTTTCTATATTTGAATAGATATTCCAAGATGACAATCATCAACAATTATGAGGATATAAGTTTATATGAAGAAGTATTACAAAAATTTCCACTTTAGATGAAGCCGTGAAACGGAATGATTTACACACTTGCAGCATACTGCTACAAATAGCTTGAGTTTTACGAATCGCTATATACGAGAACATTGTGAGTTGAAGTGAGCCAGATGTATTGTATTGTTTTACAAGTAAAACACGGTCAAATATTCAGGAGGCTCTGGTGATATAAAATACGCGCACGTCGACTAGTCACGATTATGCCATGGTATCAATGCGTAACATTGTGAGTTGTATTCTTGGTGGTACATTTATTTTCCGCCAAATGGTTTTGATTCGCCAAATATTTTTCTAGGTGGTAATTATATCACTTTCGGAGATGGTTGATCAGTAACTTCACATCTGCCACGTTCCACTGACGAGCTCATGAGAAGAATGAAACACCTGTCTGGAACTGAAAGACGTGTTGTAACTATTCAACCTGGTGAACCATAACTTTATATATTTACTTGTAACATGAAATGTGTTTGTAGTTCCCTATACATTGTAGCGGGGTCATCACCTAGCGGTACTATTTCTAACTGTTTCTCCGTCGATTCGTTGGATCACGAGAACTGTATTATCAATAAGTAACATTGTGAATAGCATTCTCAATTTGACATCTGCTTTCCGGTAGAATATGTTGGAAGATGTAGGTTTGCCAAATCTGTTTGAAGGTGTTAATTACATCACTTTCGGAGATGATTGATCAGTGACCTTACGTTTAGCTCATCATACTGACGAGTTTATGACAATAGCGAAATAGCTGTCTCTCCATGTGTTTCACAAAACCGCGGCATACTTGATTTTATTTTTTGAGCTGACAAACTGAATTTTTTTAAATATTCCAAAGAAGAGATAGGTATATTACAGAGACTTCACTTTGTTTTCTCCGCGAAATCACAAAACACGATAAACTACATAACTTTCATATGAATTCATAATTTTGGACTATGTTCTGTGTATTCAAAACTATTTTCATTTCGTAGTACCTATTAAAGACGGCGTATATCTCTCTTAAGAAAGGAACTTCCAAGGTATATGTAATATTCTATACTTCTTCAACCCGTTTTCGAGATAAAAGCATTCAAATATTTGAAAATAATTACGTTAATGTTCACATAGTTAGTCACGCTCTAGAGATAATCGGAAATAACACAACCCGTTCCACTTTTGTTGTTCACCTATCAAATGTGAGTTTGCTGATTGATAAAGCGGTAAAAATGGCTATTCTGAATAAGGAAATCTCTATTTTATTTAAACCGTAAAAATGCTTTCAATTCTCAGAGAGAATATTGAAGTTACCAGGTAGGAAAACACCTACTCGCACGGCAATATTGTACGCAGTAAGACAATCATGTGAAAGGAGAATACTCAAGGGGAAAGTGAGAACACTAAAATGGGAAGTAGCACCGTCAAGTTTCAATGATTTCACTAAATACATATTCATAGGCCGTATGGTCCACTTATTAACATTCTGGTGGATGTGCCAGGTAATTTCCCCTAATTTTCAATCGTATTTAAATATTACGTCCAGCTATATGTTCAACTTCGTACATACTTGTTCGTTCTTCCGTTGTTTGATTATGAGGTTAAAATTTGCTGCTATTTTGAAGCTAAGAATCTACTCTTTATAAAAGTGATAAATTTATTCTGGAAGAAAAGATAATTATGGGTAATTGGATATAAATAAAACTTAAAATACAATTTGTTGGAATACCTATGTAAACGTAGACATCTTACAAAAGATAACAAACAGATTGTACGTAGTAAAAAAAACTTCCTTTTTATATCTACAAACATATCATAAGAATTGTGTTCAGAACCGGATTAGGATAATTTAATAAAATAAAATTTTAACAACATAGTAAATACAATGCAAACTAATAGTGAAATAACAATACAACATCTTTATGAGGAACTTATTCAAACGAAGAAGGAACTAAGGAATGCAATAGAAGCTTCCGAAGCCAGAATATTAATGGAATTGGAGGTATCAGACAAGAAAATTAAAAATTTGGAAGCAGAGAATCTTTTTTTGAAAAACAAGCTTGAATATTTGGATCGAAAAAATAAGAAGAATAATTTAATAGTATTTGGATTGGAATTTAACAACAAAAACAATATTAGAGAAGAAGTTGTGGAGAAATTAGAGAATCTCCTCAAAGTTAGTTTAAAACTGGAGGAACTAAATAACATATATCATCAATTAGGAAAATCAGATAAAAAGCCAGTTGTCATAGAATTTATATCGCACATTAAAAAAGAAGAATTGCTACAAAACTGTAAAAATCTTAAGGGGACTACAATATCAATAAACAGAGATCTAACATTCTTGGAAAGGCAGAACAATAAAATTTTGAAACATCATCTTAATTTAGCGAAGATAGCAGGAGAAAATAATTGCTACATTCGATTTAATAAATTGTTTGTCAACGGAACTGCTTATTTAGCAGACGAATTACGAGAAGTCACTTTTGAAGAAAAGGCAAAACCAAATAGTGCTCCTGGAACACCCAACATTTATACTTCAGCAAAGCATTCCACCAACAGCACTTCTGGACCAATACTCTTGGAAGAAAACATTAATAGTCAGCCGAAGAAAGAGCAGCATTTAAAGATTATAGCCTTAAATACTGGAGAAAAAAAGCCGCTAACGCTTTCTGTGGAAAAAAAGGGTAACACAAAATTGAATTTTACAAATCAAAAGAATAAGGGTGGTTAAATAAGTGAGATATTAATAACCTTATCTGTAATTATTTTATTGTGTTATAGATATTAATCAATTAAACAACCATTATAGCACGATTTATACAATGAATAATTTTATAAGAGATTTTAAGGATACAGAGATTAATACTGAAATCGTGGATAACTTCGCTGATTTGAACCTATTAATAAATAAAGACAATTTCAATCTAAGAATTTTTCATAACAACATAAGAAGTATTGACAAAAACATTGATGAGCTCAATGTACTTTTAGAAAAGTTAGATTCACAATTAGATGTTATTATATTATCTGAAACCAGAAAAATATACGATTTGAATATTTATAAATTACCAGGCTATAATATTACTTATAATGAAGGTTCCATCAATCAGAACGATGGAGTGATAATATTAATAAAAAATTATCTAGAGTTTGACAGCTGCATACTAAAATTGGGAATATTTAAATTATTGAAAATACATTCAAGTGTTCAAAATTAAAAAATTGATATAGTAGGTTGTTATAGACCTTCATCAACTGAAATTAGTGATTTTAATAGGGAACTTCATCAATATTTACAAAATATTAAAGAAAATGTAGATATAAACATCTTTATAGGAGATATTAATATAGATATCAGGAGGAACTATGACTTATGTCAAGAATATTTGAATATTTTCTCTGAATTTGGTTATATCTCTTATATAAATGATTATACCAGGGTGGATCGCAATAGCAAGTCATGTTTAGATCATATCTTAGTTAAAGCTTTAGATAATAATTATAAATTTGTACCTATTATATTCAAACACTTGGTAACAGATCATTATCCTATCATGTTACTAATAAAATTGAATGGGAAAAAACACGAAAAATCATTAAAATATAGAATAATTATAAATTATGAGGCACTTGTAGAAGACCTATCAAGGGAGAATTGGCTTGAAATGTATCAAAAGAATAATGCAAAAGAAATGTCAGAAGTATTCATGAATATTTTAAGGAAAAAAATTGAACAAAATACAATAAAAAGAAAATTTATATTAAGTTCTATTGATATTAAAAACACTATGTATAAGCAAGTTCTCAAACATCCGGAGGACGAAATTAGGATGAATACCTATAAGAGCTATAAAAATCATCTTACAAATATAATAAAACCAGCTAAAACAATGTACTATAACAAGGAAATCATGCAACATAAAAATAATGCCAAAAATTTGTGGCAATGTGTAGATAAGATATGCAATTATAAAAGTTAAATCAAATGAAGTAAAAAAATTCAGACTGAGAACCAAACAATTTTTACGAAACCGGAAGATATCGCTAACAGGTTCAATGAATTCTATAAAACTATGGGAGAAAATATAGTCAATAAAATGAATGCATCTAGATCTACATTCCCAAAAAAAAAAGAATCATAAATTCTATGCACTTGAGTGTAGTTTCAAAGGAAGAAGTGGAAAAAGTAATTGCGGAACTGGACTGTCAAAAATCTCCTGGTTTAGATAGACTAACCGCAAAATTATTAAAATGTGTGAGTAAAGTACTTTCCATACCTCTTGCATTCTTATTTAACAAGTGTTTTTCTGAAGGTAATTTTCCCGATAATTTAAAAGATGATTTGATTATACCTATATATAGAAAAAGGTGATAAATCTAAAATGGTTAACTATAGGCCTGTGACAATAATCTCCAATATATCAAAAATTATGGAGAAACTGATTAAATTAAGAATGACATGTTTTATAAATAAATATAAATTGATATCAAATCGTAAGTTTGGTTTCGCACAAAATAAATCCACACAGGATGCTATAGCTTTTCTTTCATCAAAAATATATAACATCCTTGATAAAAGTACCCCAAGTCTCTGTATTTTTATAGACCTTGAGAAGGCATTTAATACGGTATCTCATGACAATTTAATAGATACTTTAGAGCAAAACGGATTTCGGGGCAATAATATATTGAATTTACTGAAAAGTTACTTAAATAATAGAAAACAACATGTAAGAATAAAAGAACAAATAAGTAATCCTGAATCAATAAAATGCGGAGTACCTCAGGGCACAGTTTTGGGGCCTATTTTATTTAATTTATATTTACATGGCTTATTAGATTTACCGTCTTCTGGAACTATAATCAGTTTCGCGGATGATACAGCCATATTATATTATGCTGACTCGTGAGTCGATTTAAAATGAAAAGTAGAATCTGATATGAAAGTTCTTAAAAGTTGGTTTGATAATAATCTCCTGTCGATAAACTGGGAAAAAACAAAATATATGCCATTTACCTCTTATAAATCTAACTTGCCTAATTTAGGACCATTGATTATTGATAATCGAACAATTATTCAAGAAACCAGTTCAATAACTTACTTAGGGATAATAATTGACAATCATTTACGATGGGACTTGCAAACAACTAAAGTCATGAAGAAGATTCGAAGCTTTTTGAGTAAATTTAAACGAATGAAACGAGTATTAAATTTATCTCACTTAAAAACTGTATACTACGCTCTAATTCAATCTCAACTTTCATACGGAATTATTGCATGGGGAAGTGCGGCAGAGCAGCACCTTAAAAAAATAAATACTACTCAAAAATAGCTCATCAAAATCATATATAATAGAAAAATTAGTTATACAAGTGACCTTCTGTATAAAGAATCTGGGTTCATGGACATTAAACAATTGTATTGTCAAACTGTTCTATTTAATTTATTTAAAAATAAAGATATGATTAACTTCCATAATCATAGTTAACTACTACATCAAAGACTAGAATGGAAAAGGCAATTGGGCAAAGAAATTTTGTTTATATAATTAGCAAATTGTATGATATATTGCCTAATGAACTGAAAACCATATCATTTTCCTTAAAAACGTACAAAAAAAAAGTTAAGAATTGGATTAAATCACAACCCAGACATACATTTTCAAACATAATTAATGATGTAATTTGACAACTTACTTTTCATAAGTACATTATTGAGTGATATCTAAGTTATCTTCATAATTCAGAAAATTTAATTCTATATCTCTTAAGTTACATACACGATAGTGGCCAATTAGGCAAAGAAACTTTAAACTTGTTTATAATTAACCAGAACAATTCTCAGTCAGTTCTATTGAAATATATAAGAACCGGGATGCTGTCATTTGAATAAGAACTGTCAAGTAACTGCCAACCATAGCAGTACTAACCTACAATCCTTACTTCAAAAAACGACTGAACTTCAGATGAATGTACGTGAATAGTTGATCTATGGTAGGGCATCGAATCGCATTGTGTTCATCAATGATCTACTATCCTTTCAGAGGTTTATATTTACAAAAAATATAAAAATCTAACAGGACCGAAGTGGTGTAATTGGTAAACACCCTGGACTAGAAATCCAGAAATGTGGGTTCGAATCCCGCCTATGGTTCAATCTTTTACGTTTATTCATCTTTATAATCCTATGTTAAATTATCTAAGTTATCTTCATAATTCAGAAAATTTAATTCTATATCTCTTAAGTTATATATATATATATATATATATATATATATATATATATATATATATATATATATATATATATATATATATATATATATATATATAATGTATATATGTGTGTGTATGTATATGTGTGTATATGTATATATGTGAATTATCTCCTGTTAATTTAGAAATCTCTTCTAGTTCTTGAAATATTTTTCGTAATGTTATCCTGAGATTGGTCAGTGTAACATCATTACTTTTCATAACGTGTAATTGAAACAGTCTCATTTTATAATTTAATTTGTTTAATTTAATGTGTAATTTTATGTACATCTATGCTATATTTTAAATTATTTTATCCTCAAATTTATTATTGTATTATTAATACTTTTGTATTTTTTTATTGAATTAGCCTTTATTGTATTTATTGTAGTATGTAATTTCGTGTATATCTACTTCAAATATTAATAAGAAGTATTAGGCTGATAATCTCATTTATTAACAAGTTTCTAAAACTTCTATAAATGGGATTGTTATAACGATTGAATTCTTTTGCACCTTATGTATTTGTTTACCGTATGTAAATACTGGGTAAATGAACGTTGTTATTATTAATATATTATTATTATTAAATAGATTTTCAATTTTTGAATTTATTTTGTCAAATTATTTATTTTATATACAATGACGAAGCTAGTATTTGTCATCTGCCTACGTAATTATGTGTCACCTCTTATCAATTGACATCCACTCTCCTTCGCCTACCTTCACTACATCAGTGAGTACAGTAGATCATGGAACCTTCTGATTAACTTGGTTTAGTGACTTTATCTTGCATATTTCATAGAAAATTTGATCATACTTGTGCTGTTCTCTCTATTAAGGAACTTATAAAGACTGATGTTCAATGTTCAATAATAATCTGTGCAGCTATGACACAGGGATCGCCATATAATAACCCGTGCTTGCCAGATGCCAGGGTTCTATAGGGGTTGTGATTGCCGGTGGTGTGGTAAGATTATATCAACGTATGGTTTATCGGCTTGTTGGAATAATACATACACATGTAACAACTAATTCAGAACTGCCTAATCTTAACTTCTCTAATCATTGATTATGATTATAAAAGTCTTCTATGATAACTCTATCCTAACTATAAATACTTCTCCTTCCTTATCTTCATACATTGATGTTGATATGTCATTCTTTAATATTCATTCATGTCGATGTTGACACGGATGATGTATCAACAATAAGCTAATCTTGTCTACGGTGCATTATTACACATGTGGTTCACTTTGTATGTTATATCAACCACATTATGTGACTATCTGATATAACATCTGAATAATTGAACAAATAGAGTAATGTTCGGAATTTACCTACCTTAGGACTTATTGAATAAGATATACCCTTATTACCTTTCCATTACAATCGCTTGATCGAATACAGTAACCCATCACTCAGCTTTGTCCAACAAGATCAATTTCGACCACAGATTCGAATGATACGTGTCTACTAACAGCAGCGATAAAATGAATTTTCCAAATAAAA
The DNA here is from genome assembly GCA_958510875.1 of Endomychus coccineus. NCBI lineage: Eukaryota > Metazoa > Arthropoda > Insecta > Coleoptera > Endomychidae > Endomychus > Endomychus coccineus. The sequence continues at coordinate 223,177,267 of OY294067.1, forward strand.
TCATTGAATTCTGTTGAGTTTCCATGATTTTTGGTAGCGATTCTAAGAACTGTTTCAGCTCATATTGGCTTGTACTCAAATTTCAATATAAGTGTTATCTCACTTAAAAATTTGTGAGCTGATGATTCATCCAGTTAGAAATAGATTAGCCTAATTCTCCTCTACCGGAGATCACTGTAATTTGCTAGATTTTTATTTTCAGTTCTCATAATTTTCATTTGCGCGTTTAGTTAGTGAATAATTTATTATGAATATAGAATGAATAAAGCTGTGGTGTTTTTCATATCATTCTTCAAATATCATTGAAGCCTCAGATAGGGCAAACAAGGACTGGTTGCATCAAAAACAACATTCGCTCATCAGGAATACGGTAATATTTTTTCAAATTTCGGTATGAAATTTTCTTATTGTACATTTTTTGTTTGACAGTTGAAGCATTTCCAGACAAATTTCAATTTTATCAGTTGCAGGGAAGCGTTTTCATAATCTTGAATGTAATTCACAGAGCGTTTATAAAAAGTTTGAAGAAAAACGTTCATGCGAGCTGCACCGACTCGACAAAGACACCCGGAAAATGATGCATATCCATCACAGTTTGCAACATAGGTCATCCGTTTTCTGCATTTATCTCCCACGTCATTGGTGAGGTGGAGAATGCCTCAGTCTGGAGGGTCTGCATCGAAGTGTGGTTCTGAGTATAGCTTGTAAAGTTCTTAGGAGTTCGGACCCCCTCCTGTGCCTTGTCAAAAGTCACGGATTGGCCTGAGTGGGGGCATTTATCGTTGAGGCAGCACAAAAACTGCGGAAGAACTTGGTCTCAAATTTCACGTCAGTCTAGAAGGCCAACTACCTCGAGTTTCAACCTTCTCGCCTGAAAGCCCATAGTAATGCCGCGGAGCAAGATCTTATGCTTAGGCCGGCATGTTGACAACCCGATACACGATGTTTTCTACCGAAACATCGAAACGCTCGACTTGTCAACCAGGCTGACTTTCGATTACATCCGTGACCGAGGGATTTACCGCAGATTGCCAAGATGGCATAATAAACACCTTGGTCTATCGCCGCGAAGTAATGGGTGTGCAGGATCTTGATATGTTAGCTACAAGGCCTGTCGAAAGGCGTCTGAGACGATTTTTCTCCTGCTGTCGGCATGTCCGTCAAACTTACCAATCGTCATGATGCGGCCCTAGGGGTGCTGTATTACCATCCAAGGCACTCGTACGGCATAAACCAGTAGGGTAGAGTAGAGTAGAGTAGAGTACTTTATTTGGTGCTAATATAATATAAGCATTATTTGCATAGGTCAGTTTAAAGATAAAAGTCAAAATACAAATTAATAAAAAACCAAAATCAGTCACTTAACAAATTATTAAAATTTAGATTGAAAAAATCATCTGTTTTATACAATACATTTTCTACTAAGTAAGATCTAATTACAATTTTAAATTTGTTAAATGGAAGACTACGAATACATATCGGTAATCTGTTACAAAATTTGAAGGCAAGAAAATTCGGGCCGTTTTGTGACCTGCTGAGTCTGAAAAATGGCAAATGAATATCATCCTTATGTCTGGTATAATGCGGATGAATGTCGCTATTTGAACTGACAAATTCAGCATTTTTGTGAGCATACAATAAGCATTCAAAAATAAAAAGGCCAGGTATTGTTAAAATGTCCAGTTTTAAGAATGTGCTTCTGCAACAAGCTCTATAGTTAATGTTACCTATTATTCTAATTGCTCTTCGCTGTAGACTAAAAATTCTGTGAATTTCACCACAGTTTCCCCAAACAATGATACCGTATCTGAATTGACACTCACACAGACCAAAATATGCTGTTTTAAGTACATTTGATGAAACAGAACCAGACAATCGACGTAGAAGATATACGTTTTTACTAACTTTTTTTGCAAGATGGTCGATATGAACATTCCAGGTAAGGCGCGAATCCAAATACACACCTAGAAATTTTGCATTAGCGTCGTCAACAAGCCTCATACTAAAAACGATTTTCTCCGTTTTTTCCCGATTCATAGCTAGCCCGTTTCCTGAAAACCATTCAAAGGTATTTTCCTGCATGCGCTCAAAAGCCTCATCAACAGACACCAGATCGGCACAATTTTCAGAAACCACAGTGTAATCAGCAACAAGTATGGATAAGATGTCAGCAAGATAATCCGGAAAATCATTAATGAAAATCAAGAAAAGTAGAGGCCCAATTATAGAGCCTTGAGGAACTCCAATATCAATTATTTTCATTTCGGACCAGGTTTCATTTACATACACATACTGGCGGTCTGTGAGATATGATCGTATAAGAGCCCTACTTGATTCATCAAAATGGTACCTCTCAAGCTTTTCCATGAGAAGTGAATGAGACACACAATCAAAAGCCTTTGATAAATCTAAGAAAACTGCAAGAAAATAATCCCCTTTTTCAAAACATTTTACAGCATTGCCTACGAACTCAGTTATTGCATCAATCGTGCTAAGTTTCTTCCTAAAACCATATTGATAAATAATTTATCTGTGTCAAAATAACCAATAATTTGTGCACACATCAATTTCTCAATAATTTTTGAAAAAACGGGAACAAGGGATATAGGTCTATAATGTTCAACTCTAGAAATATCACCCTTTTTGAAGAGTGGAATTGTCTTGGAAATTTTCAGACAGTTTGGATAAATTCCTTCCTTGAGGCATCTATTAATGAGAGTTGTAAGTGGATAAACAATACTATTAATGTTTCTTTTTATCAGTGAAATATTCAATCCATAAAAGTCTCTGGAGGAACTATTTTTTAAGGAACATATTACATCTCTAACTTGTATAAATGTGACTTCAGTGAATGCAAACTTCAAATGCTGTGGGATGTTTTTACAGAATAGTCCGACACCGTTTGGAACATTCATTGGAGTAGAATCAACAATTTTAAGTGGAATAGTTGCAAAGTATTCATTGAATTTGTTTGCATCAATATTACATTTTGAAACTGAACTATTTGATCTTTTGTTGATCTTGATTAAATCCCACATAGTTTTGTTGGGATTTGATGACTGCTTTATTTTGTAGTCATTTGCTCTGATTTTTGCTTTGTTGATTTCTAATTTATAGTTTAATCGCAGCTTATTTCTTGTTATTTTGAAGTCTTCTGTTTTAAACTTCTTATATAAATTATTGAAGATATCAAGTTTATTTCTCAAATACCGGAGATGATTAGTAAACCAGTGCATATCAGAGTCGACTGTTCCTACTTTGATTTTCTTTTCAGGAGAACTAAAAAACCAATAGTCGGTGCTACCTTACATGCCAGGAGATATTGAGTCCATTGTCGGAAACGAAAAATGCCAGATCTACTGGAATTACCGTTTCCGACCGTCGGTTCCATATAAACAAGTTTAAGGTTTCTTTGCCTAATTGGCCACAATTCCCTGTAAGTGCATTAAGATATATATGATTAAATTTTCTGAATCATCAAGATAAGTTAGATCATTTAACATAGGATTATCAAGATACATAAACTTAAAATATAGAACCATAGGTGGGATTCGAACCCACATTCCTGGATGTCTAGTTCAGCATGCTTACCAATTACAGCCCTTTGGTTTCGTCAAAATCTTACATTTTTGTAAATATAGTAGATCATTGATGACTACAATGCGATTCGATGCTCCGCTATAGATAACTATTCACACACATTCATCTAAAGTTCAATCGTTTTGAATTGAGGAGTGTAGGTATGAGTATTCGTATGATTGACAATTACTCTGACAGTACTCGTTCAATTACAATATCCCAGTTCATAAATATATTCCAAAGAACTGACTGAATAATTTTTTGGGTAAGTATAAACAAGTTTAAGCTTTCTTTGCCTAATTGGCCACAATTTCGTGTAAGTGCATTAAAGTGCATTAGGATATATAAAATTAAATTTTCTGAATTATGAAGATATCTTTCCCGCTTACGGTTCAATGTTTTACATTTATTCATCTTGATAATCCTATGTTGAATAGACTAGGAATTCAAACACCCAACTCATATGTCCACATTAGCTTACGCTGAAATATAGGAAAATAAAAGAAATCGTACCAGGTGTGATTGAAGTTTACTGCTTGTGAAATTTTATAAATTCACACTATGGAAATGAATACGTATTTGTTATTGAAATAACAAGGGGTGAATGATTCTAATATATCATTAAATATTAATGAAGCTAAATCTAATAATATAAAATTCTACGATATACATTGATACACTCAATTACTATAAATTTTCCCTATCAGAAAATCTGTAACAACACACAATGCATTCATTACAATAGGTGCTAAATCTGGATAATATGAACTCTATCGTATAGCATGACCTTGAATTGGTGAATGCACACTTCCCGTCTGATCAAGGATTCTCGTACTCTGTCTAGATATGGGTCACAATACTTACAGGGATATCTTCTTGAAATGAAAATCCATATCCTGACCTCAATTATTCAGTAGACCTCACGGAAATTGTCCAGGAAAATCAGTAGGTAAAACTCTTCCTCTCTATAACATATAGTTCGTTCCAACTAACTAACTATCAATTTCAAAGTTCTTTTTACCGTTTGCGGCATCCAATTCATAGCGTGTATAAATGTGGGTACCCTTTACGGTAACATCAATCATCCAAAATCCACAATTATCATCCAAAGTACTAGTGATGTTCCCAATTCCAACGGAAGGGAAATCAGAATTCCTGTGTTGAAACATATGTTTTACACTACCCTTTCTATTGGATTTCCCCAAAAATGTACAGACAGAGTTCTGAAGAGCAAAGATTCAACGGAAGTCACCGGATTGATGATCTCTCAATGTTCAGAGCAAGTCACAGAACAACTTAGAAATAGACGTAGGAATCGAACTCTTGCATCGAAACAGAATTAACCGCCACTTGAATAATAATCTGCTTGCCGCAGATGTCACTGGAGTCGATAACGCTGTCACTTCATATTAAGTATCCACTAATTTTCTTCCGTTAAGTGGAGTCTATACGTTACCAATTTCCCCCTTACTTCAAGAAAATTTTCCAAATTTTCACCAAGGGTGAACGTGAAATTTCAACAAAAATTAAAATGTAAACCCAGACCTCTCTCTATACCTGAACGGAATACGTTAAATTCAGACAAACACCCAACACCCAACAAATAACACCATCCGTTCATCCTCATTCATACTATCAACCATCCGCACACGTCAGTTATCAGTGGCATACAATTCTCTTGACTATCCCAGCCGGATAAACGGCCAAGGAAATTGTCGAATATACTGACAATTAACCCAAAACTTACATCACTCCCTTTCACACACCATTCACTCCTGTTAGGGGTCTTCAACACCAGGCGGGTTTCACCGTTGGCCTATTCACACTTCGGAAATAACACGAGATAAAACCTATTCCATTACCTAACTCAAGTGATGCCTTGGTCTTCATAAGGATGTGCTTTCAAATTTCCAATGTACCAGATTGCCATAAGATTTCCCTCATCATCGCGCAACTCATACCTACGTCCAAGGATAAATTTCCTTATTCATATAGAACCTACGAATTCTACAAATTTTGCCAGAACAGAAAAATACACGGAAGAATCGGACAAAACATAATTTCTTCTCCATACCATATGGCTGGGTGTAATTCTCATGCCTTCTACGGACGATATATTGGTCAAAATTTTGTTTTTCTGTTCTCTCTGATCTTCCTCTCACTTCCCGATGAATTTGACTTGAGGGTTCGTTCCTTGTAATATCTGAAATGGTTTTGATACCCTCATTCTTCGATAAGTCAACATTCTCGTAACATTTCCCCACGTTCACTGTCAGGTTAGCTTCCCTTAGCCATTCGGAATATCGAAATACAAATAGACCTAAATCTGGTCCCAAAACGCGATCAATAAGTTCGAAAGGAAGTCTGCGAAACTGAAATAAGACTCTATTCGGCACAACCTAAGCCGTATACTCTTTAGATGTTTCCGGAAATGGTACCTGCCAATACGCAGATCAAATATGCAAATTTGGTACAAATTTGGTCGCTCTCATTTTAATTATAACTATCACGTTTCGTCACAGAATTCAATCGTCGGTAATCTACGCAAAATCTATGCGAGGAATATTTCTTCTTAACCATAAATATGGGCAAAGCCCAGGGATTATTCGATTTTTCAACAACCCGAAGCTCCGACAGGTGATTCAACTCAACATCGATACGCTTCAGGATGACCCTATAATATCTCTGTTTAATAGGAATCGAATCGGTGTTTATTACGTATTCCGTCATTGTAGGACAACCCAAGAAAATGCTCATTATACCAACTATTATAATATATCATTGTGAGTGTTTATAATTGAATTATCAATTGTGGAGACTAGAATCAATTGTTGAATTGCTCTGTTACTCGGAATAAATAAGTTGTACTATTATGAATTATATATGATTTTCCTAACTTCAAAGAAATAAAGAAATTTGTATCAGTAGACCTACCCTTTATGGCTCTTAGTTTTTCTTTGCAGCTCAGATAATCTATTTTATAATAAAAGTTTATTAACATATTAAATGAAATACCTCCATTCAGTAAACAAATAATTCCTGGTACAATTTAATATCTAACAAACAATACGAATTCCAGCAAGGTTTATCAACAAACGATGCGATATAGCTGCTCTCACAACCGAAATTTATAAACATATACACAACAAGCGGTCTGCAATATGTGTATTCCTAGACCTAGCCAAGGTCTTCGATACTGTTGACCATATCCAATTACTGGAGGCCCTAAGTTGCTCAGGTTTACGAGGTAATTCCCAAAAGCAATTGAAAAACTACTTGAAAATGTTCTCAGCACAGAGGCAGAAATCAAGTATGGCATACCACAAAGTCCATTAGCTGGTCCTCTTTTATTTTCCTTATATGTAAACAGTTTACCTACACTGACGTGCTACGGCTCCATCATTAGCTACGCTGATGACACGAACATACTCTTTACATCCCAAAACTGGGGAAGCCTGAAAACAAAAGTGAAGGACCAAATTAACATACTTAAAGACTGGTTTCATCACAAATCACTAACAATTAACTCAGAAACGAACTTGTTGTCATTTACAAGCTACGAAAACCGGTTGCCAAATTTTGTTGGAACGACGATTAACAATCACGAAAAAATTACGAAAATTACCAGACCAAGCCACATCAAGTTTCTAGGTGTCACGATATATCCCCATCTTGGATGGGATGTACATATTAACCATATTTCGAAAATATATTTTACATAAATCCAAATATTCTCAATATCTATTCTTGATACAACTCACCTTGAAACATTTGGGGTGGCTCACTTTATGCTCACTTTCAAAAAAGGAAATACTGCTAGAAAAATACTCAGAACAAGGTACTACAAAAAAAATATTATCCGTCGAACCATATTTTCAAAGATTTATTTGTACTTGATATACGACATTTATTCATATATAACATTATAATATTCATGCCTAAGAATAAAAATATCCTTCGAAATGTCGAACATAATTATAACACCAGGAATAAATCTAATGGTAACGTACAAGTCACTATAACAAAAAAAACATTGGACAAGACAAATATAATTACTTCACAAGCAAAATATTTAGCTACCTACCTGAAATGTACAAGGTGTATATACGTAAAATAAACAATATAAACTCTGTGAAGAGAAATTTCAAAAGGTATTTGTTTGACCTGAAGGTTGTTCATAATATAATTACAAATAATAACGAATAATCGAGGCTTAATACTATTGTTTTTACTCATACTATCTTACACTTTGTTCTTGAATGAAACTACTTGTCACATTCATGTTAATGCTGATTATATTACCGCCTTACTTCTTCATACTTAAATTATACTTTCACACTTACACTCAGAACCCATCTGTATCATTTTATAATTTTATGGATTTAAGGATCATTTATCAGATATATCAGAATGCTTAGATTAGATTAGCTAATTAGTTAGTTCATAATTCCATCATCAATAACACCTCAATATGTTTATTACTTGTATTTCATAACGTATTAACAATCACACCAATAATTGAATAAGAGCCAAAGAATATATGTTGCACTTTAGAATTTGTACATGTTGCGCACCAACAGAAGAGTACCCACGCACAACTTCAGTTTTAGTGGAATTATCCATCTTTGGTCAGGAACGTAGCCATTGAAATGTTATGTGTGTGTTACTATGTTTGTACTGCTGTACAAACATACTAACATACTTCGGAGGACCAGTGTGAATCCGAGGGATCACACAACCTTTCATCAAACTCACAATTTCAAAGCGTTCTCCTTTAATCAATAATGATGTATATCTTGTATCTGCCGAATAACTAACTTAAACGTAACTGCTGCCTCTACTTATATCCTAACTATTTACAACTATCTTACTATGTTCAGTTACATGAAAATATATAATAATCATAGTTAAACTTGTTTAGTAAATTATTGTTGTCAGTTACAAATCAGTCAACATGTGAATAAATGGCGTTCATACTGTAAATAAGTTTCCTTTTTTTATTACTATATTGCTTGTAACGGTACAGAGGTATTTTTACTCTACTGACGGTATAGTTATAAGCAAGTGGTGGGTTTCTATGCATTTATTCTTCTGTACATATTTATCAATGTTAACAATTATCTGCATGACCAGTGCAAACCAACCCTCCTTCGGGATAACACATAGTAAATTTCTGCTCCGTTTCATTTAACCTGTTTTTAATCTTATGTAATATAGTTAGTGTTAGCATCCAAAATTGACTTTTCATTTATACGAACTAAAAACATTTCCACGACAAAATCAGGAAATAAACATACTAGATAAACAAGATGTTTAAATTGTGAATGAAGTACTACCGACCACTGGAAATTCCGGGGTTAAAACTCTAATAAAGCTTTGTCCCAAGTACATCGAAATAACAAAGCAATAAACATTTACCACCACTCGGTTATTGTCATGTTATTAAAATAATAACTATAACGACCAACACGGAGTTCTCAACGTCCTCAACATGCCGCCCCTTTTGAAATGCTCCACATAATATAATGATTATTATAGCTCAGTATATTATTATTATTTCGCAAGAGCACGCTTTAAAAAGTTTCCATTCGGTAATTTTACTGTCACAACTCTCACTACATCGTCGGGACCTGGATGCAATTCAATCACTCTCCCTAATGTTCATTTCAATGGAGGTAAGTTGTCTTCCTTCATCAATACGAGTACCCCCACTTTGAGCATGTTTTCATGTGCTGCTTCCATTTGGTTCTCACTTGCAATTCGTATTCCTTGGACCACCTTTTCCAGAAATGTCGTCATGTTCAACTCTGGTTACATCTATGTACATGTACATTTATTAATATTGGTGCGTGTTTTCTGACCCCCCCCCCCTTCGAAAAAAAAACCTGGCTAAGTGGCTGTTGTTTGTAAGAAATTATCCTATTTCCATTATAAAATTGCCTTATATATTTATATTCACATTATAAATTGCTTTTATTGATATTTAAAGAATAAACATTATTATTATTATTATTATTATTCGAAATTCAAATTGAATTTCTAAGGTTATCTGACAAAACAATTAAATCTCTTATAATGACATAGAAATTTATGATCTTCAATACAATCTGATTACTTATGATTCTTGAATATAGAAACTTATTAATTATCCTTCTCTAGACTATTTAGAAACTATAATGCTTAAGTTCGTATTGTATTTTGATACCCTACAATGGTTTTATAAGTCAACTAACTTACGTCTTTATATTCTGAATAAAGTTTATGTTAACAAAAGTTAACAAATTTCGGTTTATTATGAATTTATTTCCAATAATGAGCATTGGTCAATTTTGACAGAAGGTTTATAACCTTTAAATGTTATGAATGACTTCTGATTGTCAAATTTAACAAAACAAGCTAAGTGCTTGGTCAGTTATTTATACTCCTCTTGAGTTACTGTTTACACTCTTATTTATATCTTTTGGAAAGCTACCTTTGATTGTTTAAACTTGGACCAGTGACATAATTTCGAATGCTTTAATCAAGTTACCTTTGCTAGCTTTTCTACTGCTTTTCATCATCTTGACATCTAGATTGTCCTTTATTTTGAAATTTTGTAAAATAATGCTATGACCAATTATGACTTCATTTTTATCTTTCCTTTATTTTTGAGCTTATTCTATTCTTAATTTTTTTTCTTTTTCTTTTGATACCTCATTTGTAATGTTTCGGTTTGTTCTTTTGAATTTATTTGAACACTACTTTGACTATCAATTTTCATTTTCTTCATTCGATAATCTTTTTATTTTAACTCCTTCTTATTCAATTCTTTTTCATTTATGCAAACTTTCCATTATAGTTTTATTGGATAATTGCTTACTTTCATTTGTGGAATTTATTTTATCTCATGCTTATTAAAACTTATCTCCTCTTTAATTTAGTATTTTTATTATTGAAATCGATCCATTATTTAAAAAGTTATGATAAGATTTCTGTGTTATGCCATACCAATACTCCTAATATATAATCCTACTTATATTATAATAACAGAGTATACTATACTTAGTGTAGTCCTTCTAATATTTGATTACAGTTGATACTTCACTAATTCCGCACTCGGAGTTCTATAATGCTTCGCAAGATTCATGTATAATCTATTTACATACTCACTATGTACCACTGTGTTTTAAAATTTGATAACTACTTTTATTACCATTTGACATTCATTTTCGTAATAAGAAAATTAGGTTGTTTCATTTATTATATTTTTATTTTTCAGAAAACTGAACCATAGATCCTGATAACTTTTTTAATTTCTTCGCCGCCCTTTCAATATGACAATACGTGACCATCTCTAAAAGCTTGAAGTTGTGCATTTTGAAACTCAGTCAAAATGGTGGAATCGGTTAATTGATCAATGATATTTACAAGGGGAGGCACGTCCGATGTCCACTTATTTACCATGGAGGTAAGTCCAATCAATTTCCGAAAATGTTAACCTAATATCAGAATATGTGGCAAATCCGAAACCACCACTTCAACTAACAGCGTTACCCCTTCTAATAGCATTGGCAAATCACATCGATTTTCCCAAAATTTCTACATTTAAATAAGGTCGTTCGTCATTTTCCGCGAGTTCCGTACTTACAAGTCTAGCGGAAGCGGAGTTTACTCGTATGCACCCAAAAGGTTCAGTTCCTCTAGATGCTCACGTAACCGTTTTCTAGGTCGAGGTTTGTGCAATCCGGTTCTGTGCTGACCTGGAAAACTTGAGACTGAACTACCGAGGTAGGCGGCTTCTAATTTTGTTTTATATAGCTACCCGCCCACTCTAGCGTGAAAGGAAACGTAGTGGTCGATGAATTGGCCAAACGAGGCACCCCTGGCCCCAATTCAGTAATCGAAATCTCATCAATCACCTGGCTCCACGCCCTCAGAGAGCTACTGAATAGACTGGCTCTCCGTTTGGGGCAGTACCCCGGTATGAGGCAGGTGAAGTTCCCCATCAGCTTCTCTCTATGAGCAGAAGAGGCTCAAGCGTGGTGAAAAAACTCCCCACAGAACACTGACAACTGAATAATCATCTACATTCAATGGGCATCGTTGATAACCCAGGTTGTGGTAGTTGCTAGAGGTGGACGAAACTGCCTTTCATATCCTTGTAGAACGTCCAGCACTGGATTCTCTTTGGCTACAAGTCCTTGGCAGCGCATAAATGCCGTCTGAGGCCATAAGAGACATCAAGTTCATACAGAATGGGCACACAATGAACCCATTCAAGCGGTTCAAAAGTTCATAACTTCTTACATTTAAAACACATTTTACTCCTTGGTGCTTAGCAAGATGTGGCTCGATGACCAAGTGAATTAAACAATTGAAACATAATTGAGTATTAGTAGTATTATGAGATATAGAGGTAGAGTGAGTTACGTTTTCGGATACACCCAGTGCAGCCAAATTTTCATTTACCTCCACATAAGCCAGATCTGATTCCAACATATTTTTACTCGGTGGCAACGAATAACTTTCCAAACTCCCTGGATTTACTCCCAGTTTCTTACATAATTTCCCTAATTGGTTGAGGGAAGTTATTTATACTAGCGCAAGTTGACATTTGTAAAGGAGTGATATGATTCGAAGTAAAATTTAAATTTCACCTCTTCAATAAGTGTGCACGCTAATCTACCAAAAAGAGCTGACATAACAGCTATATATCTTAGTAAAGCGTATGGGCGTTTTCACACTGGGCGACACGACAACGACACGATAACGACACGACAACGGTGCCGACACGATATCCGGCAGGTAATTTACACATTCAACGACACGGCACATGCAGTTGCTGTGTGTCGTTCATTATGGCGGGTATCAACAAATTATATTTACTCTATTTATTATATTTGAGGCGCAAGAAACGATATAAGGAAAGGCATTTATGTATACATCCGATTATTAAAGTGAGATATTTAGAAGGTACCTATTATACTCTGTTTGAGAAGTTGGCTGATGACCCAAATAAGTTTTTTAATTATTTTCGTATTAGCAAAAATACATTTGACTACATATTACAGAAAATAACAAATATGATCAAAAAGCAAGACACTGGATTTAGAATGAGCATACCACCTGAAGAAATGCTGGCAGTAACAATAAGGTAAGAAATATTTTGTTTCAACTTTATTTGTAATTCAATGAATTTGCATACAAAAACTTAGGGTTATTTTCTGGTAAGAAATGAACAAAATAATAAACATATCTTATTTTTTAACAACAAACAAACAAAAAAAAACTATTCCGCAGTGTCATATGAAGCAGTGTCAATGAATATTTGCTGATATTTGTTTGTCTCTCTGTAGTTCGTCAAAAATCTTTGAGAAAGCTGGTCTTGTTGTTGTTCCATTTGATTTGAAGGAGGAGGCGATTGATAATCAATACCTTGAAGCGAATTTTGGTAGGAGTCTGAGTGGCTCGTAGCAGGCGAAGCAAGCGAAGTCTGTGGAAGATTATACTGCTGTGATGGATTAATACGCTGCTGTTGGAAAGGCCGTGGATTTAAAACACGTCGTTGCTTAATGTTTTTTATAATCGTTAAAACTTCCATTTGAAAATCCATTAATTCTGCTTCAGTCATATCTCGTATATATGGAATAAAGGACATGAGCAATACTTCTTGATCGGAACGAGAATGTTGTAAATGGGTAGCATTTCCTGAACATGGTTCAACTGCTTGTTTTCCTTTTTTTAGTTCTGATAGAATTTCACGTTCTATGTCATCCAATTGCCTTTTCGATTTTGGCCGACGTTCATTTGAAGTTGATCGAGAGGTTGATGGAGTAGGCTGTGTTTGCGAAATTGATGGTGGATATGGGAATTCAGTTAGCAGCTGCGAGTCTGTTAACTCCTCTGCTTCAGTTCTGCGGTCTTCTGTTTGAATCTGGCTAAAATTGCTCTCTGTCTCATCCTTCTGTGCTACCTTCAGTAAAAATTGGAGATGCTCACTGTATATATAACTTATTTTGCTCCTTGGCCACTTTTTGTCCTCAAAGATCTCAAAAATGAGTCCCTTATATTAGACCATTTAGCCATAATCATTTCCCCTACAAAAAAAACGAAATTAATTAAACAAAGATTGTTTTTATTTTAGATATTTAGCTACGGGATGCACGCTGACTGAGCTGCATTATAATTATAGAATTGGGATTTCTACATTAAGCAAAAATATAAACTTTGTGTGTAGCCAAATATGGAATACATTCCAACCCCATTATCTCAAAGAGATGGAACAAGAAGACTGGGCAGAAGTAGCCAATGAATTCCAGCGAAAAGCCAATTTTCCTCATTGCCTTGGAGCTATTGATGGAAAACACATACGTATCGAAAACTTTCCTCATGCAGGATCGATGAATTTCAATTACAAGAAATATTACTCTGTAGTTCTTTTGGCAATTGCCGATGCAGATTACAGTTTTTTGTTCGTGGATATTGGAGCATATGGGAAAGATTGCGATTCTTCAACTCTTCAAAGTACCGAGTTTTGGAGAAGACTAACGAGCGGTGAATTAGATATACCAGAGTCAAGACTCTTAACACCAGAAATAAACATAAAAGTTCCTTATGTTTTTGTAGCCGATAACGCGTTTCCAATGAATGAGCATATTCTAAAAGATTTCTCAAATCATAATTTGAGTATTAAACAACGCGTTTTTAACTACAGATTACACAGAGCTCGCAGATATGTGGAATGTGCATTCGGAATTTCAAGCAACAAATGGCGAATATTTCACAGATCACTCAATGTTTCCAAGTCATTTTCAAAAAATATTATTAAAGCATGTGTTGTGGTACATAATATAATACGCAAAAGAGATGGGTACCACACGGAAGATTTGATTATTTCTTCTGGTTCTAAATTACAAAACCTACCGTCTGCTAAAACACAAACAACTAATAAAACAGGACATGGAGTACGCACTTGTTTTGCAAATTATTTTGTTAGTGAAGTTGGACAATTACCCTGGCAGTTGTCAAAAATATAAGTTTTATTAAATAAAGTATAGTACTTACCTGTTTTTTTCTTTTCCGCTTGGGATAGTTCCTGATACCCATCTTCCAAATACTGACATATTTCCTGCCAACTTTTGTCACGCAGTATTTTGTTTTTATTGCCTTCATGAGTTTTGTCCCAAATACAGGGCTTAGATTCAACTAATTCAATTAATGTCACGATGTCATATTTGAAACTCGCCATTTTTTCCGCCAAAATTCTACTACACCGATGACACGGCATGACAGGACTGCTTGCTCCTCTACGACATATCGTTGCTTGCAACGACACGCCACCGACAAGTCGTCAGGTGTGAAAGCATTCCTATATAGTTACATGAGATAAGGCGTCCACCGACACCGTTACCGTTGTCGTGTCGCCCAGTGTGAAAACGCCCTATGACAGTGTCTCTCATGAGGTCCTGTTAGATAAGTTGGAGTTGTATGGTTTCAGAGAAGTTACTCTTTCCCTAATGTCACCCTATTCGCATGATCGATACCAGTGTGTGTGTACGGATGAGGGTACTTCTTAATTCCTGCCTCTTGTTCATGGGGTTCCCCAGGGTTCTGTGTTGGGACCATTGCTCTTTTTGCTGTACACTGATGATCTTTCTCAATTCCTTTCGCCCAGAAAGGGTGTACGTACTGTCGGCGATACCACTCGCATAACGACAAATGCGACACTTGATGGCCTTCTGCGTTCTTTAACGGATGTTGAATCTAGGGCGAAAAATTCGTTTACGTCCCATAATATTAGCATGAATCATGATAAAACTCAAAAACTAGTGTTTTCATCCAATCGTGACTACACAAGTGGTCAGCGCGTTAAGTTGCTGGGAATAATGATAGATGATACGCTTACTTGGTCTCCCCATATCCATTCATTGAGAAAGAAGTTGTCGTCTTCTCTATTCGTTCTCAGGAAGCTCAGGCTGATTGTCAATAGTTGTGTTTTAAAGACCGTCTATTTTTCATTATTCCACACTCACATCAATTATGGTGTTCTGCTCTGAGGGAACTTCTCAGACTCCACTTTTATATTTCGTTGTCAGAAGAGAGCAGTTAGATTACTGGCTAACATTGACGAGAGATCGCATTGTAGGCAATATTTCATTCAACTTGGGATATTGACGCTGCCAAGTCTATACATTTTTCACTCGTTGCTAGTGATTCATAAGAACGTACGTAACTTGCCTGTGAATTCTGACTTCCACAACTATCCCACTTGATCTGGGGGGCTTATTAGGCCTCAACGGTACAGACTCACTTAGTCACGTGCTAATTCATCAGATATCAACCTGTATAATGAATTGCCAGTCTCGCTCAGGACTCTTTCCATAGCTCAGTTTGAAGGTAAGTTGAGGAGATTTATAATTGTATATGTATGTGTATATGTATGTATGTATACATTCCGAACTATGATGAGGCTATTTATTCCTGTATTTATAAATAGAGTACTATTAGAGAAATTTAGGATACTCACACAGTGTATGTTTATGACAAGTTCTTTGTATCACTTATGTACCCTTGGAACGAATAAATTCCATTCTATTCTATTCTATATTTCCTCATATTCTCATCCGGACCTTTGGTTCTCTTCTCAATCACCTCGAAAAGTTTCTCATTATAATCAGAAACTTGAAATTCTCTCCTTAATCGTTTTACTGAGGCATCTCAAGCAGTTTTATGCTTACGGGCGTGCCAGTACAAATATAATGCTTTCCCCATATAAAGATCTATGCCCTTTTCGTAACATGACGAGACAGTCCAAACTCTTCAACTCTTTCTGAGGAAGCAATTACTGATATGCCCTTCCTTTCACTGAAAATTTAATATCCCACTTATTTATCGGGAGTGAAAAGTAGCGGAGCGAAGCAGCACGAAGTTTAAATGTTCTGTTGTATGCTTATGTTTATTCACAATATTTTGCGATAACCTCTCATAAGGGCATATCACCATAGGGGGAGTAGCCTTTAACCTCCAAACCTTCAAAAAAAATTCGAATGCCTATCTCCTCTCCCAACATTCCACCGCTGGCTCACACGATGTACTTCAAAAATTATAGGTTTGCCTCTAGTCTAGTCAAGCATAAAAAATAGAAAAGCTTCTCTTGTTGCTGAAAACGTGAACATTGCCGTCATATTAGATTCTGCTAATCTTTTAGCAACTTCGTAAAGGTTTTTTGCACCTTTATTAATTTTAGGGCAAAGCTCCAGATTGGTTTCATCTCGATTATTCATTCTTGTGGGATCTTATATAATATCAAAGTATCCATTCCTTCTCTCCTAAGTGACTTTCAATCAGCGTAAGCCATTTCCTCATGTCCTCTTCAGAAATATGGTACTGCTATATGTGTCTCCAACAATGTGTTTACCTTCAATAAAATTCATATTTTACTTACAACAAATGACCCACAACACACAATTTTTGGCACATTCAAATAACATTGACAAACGGAGTGAAGTTTGTCCTTGTGTTGCGGACAATGCTATGTATATATCAAAATTTTGAATTTTGGACAAACTGCATGTTGTAAGTCTGCTCCTCATTTATTGAATTAAGTTTCCTGTAAACAAGATAATTCTGTTTTCAATTATAATTGCCTAGAGGAATGAATCCAAGTTGTTGAATATTTTACAACCTTATAATTCTGGGAATTATTGATAGAGGACTCTTTCGTATCTGTACGTAAAGCAGTTGGCGCCCAAAAAAAGGTAGTTCTATTCAATTAACAATCGAAGGATACGTCTCATTACGAGCCCTGAGATTAATTATTGTCCTGATCTGCTAGTTGAGGTCATAAGAGACACAAAAGTTTTCTTCAAAACCTCACATGGAAAAAGAACACATAACTTGAATAAATTCCGGGATATCAAAAATTAGCTTGGTCAAGGGTGGTTGTGGAATCTAAAACGTGTGTCTTACTTTACGTTTGAAATAATTATGTCACTGTCACACTGATATCGTCAATAACCTACAAATTTCATACCTATTTATTTCAGTTGTAAAACAATAATGCAATACAAATTATGAAATAGCGGTTTTAGTAACAAGAAAAACTAAATTACAGTAATTGTTGGAAATTTCTCCCGTTTTGTTCGATGCACAAGTTGACGCGCATCCTCATGCTGTGAAAACCGTTTTGCATAGGTATGAAATTTGTAGGTTATTGATGATGTCAGTGTGACAGTGACATACTTATTTCAAACGTAAAGTAAGACACACGTTTTAGATTCCGCAACCACCCTTGACCAAGATAATTTTTGATATCCCGGTACAACGTGTTATTAGACAAAAATCGTTTCTAAACAGTTGAAATTGATCCAAATCAGAAGAATAACAAAAACAAATGAAATCTATGAATTCCACTAATAAATTAGTTCCAGAAGCTTCGAAAATGGCTTTCAAATCTACTGAAATCACGGTACATTATATACTCATTTAAAGTATGATATATAACCATTAACTACTCAGTAACATGCTGGCTGCATGTTTTTAGAGTCATTTCGCTAAATAACTATTTAAACTTTCCGATTCATCGATTGTAAGACGGTATCTTGTTCATCCAACATGTCAATCATTTCATGTTCCTGGTAAACAGAAATGTACAAAGAATTTAAGAAGAATAAGATTATGAATAAGTCTAGCGAAGAATCCAGTGAGTGGAACTCAATTAATATGGGTATTTTTCATTTGAATGACATCTTGGCGGTTGTGGTTTAATTTAAATAGAAGGCAAGTCTAATACATTAAATCAACAAGATATTTCTTAAGTAAATAAATCTGAATACCTTTAGTAGTGCTCATTGGTTTGTTTTAACCTCAGTATTAATCCATGTATCAGGAAATGTTCAGATGAATTTTATTGATTTTATTTATAAACATGTTTACCCACCCAATATAACAATTTCAATCTAAACAGCTTAGCTCAATGTGTATTTCAGATTGAATCGAAAACAAACTGACTAACTACTATGTTATTTGGAACCCGGTACTTTAAAGTTTTGTCATCCTACTCAAACTCCTTGGATCTAATGCGATTTACAAATGTTATTCGATGATAATGATAAACCAGACATTAAAAGAATATTAGCCCTCCTCAAATAAGTAGTCAGTAAAGAATCTTTGTATCTATGCTGCTAATACTTTTCATCACATTATACGGATATACTTCGATGTTGTATAAATTTGATCAATTGAAGTAATCAGCAGCTTCATAATTCGATAAGCCACTCTCCTATGGTGGCATTGTTGTTCGTGTTTTTATTGAACAGTCTAACTTGATTCTCTTCCATTATTGTTCCTGATATACCAGGATATCAAAAACATTCCTCTGTCGTTTGTTCACCTGTAGCTCATTCATTGTTTCAATTAATAATAATAGCTTCATACATTCACTGGATGTTTTTGTGAAGATGTAGCATACATTAAAGTTGATTCGGCTTTTTTCAATTAGTAACAGAAAGTTTATCATTGACAATTTATTTTCAAGAACAGTATCCACTAACATTTCGTTGTGCCCAGGATCACATGCATCCAATGGGTCCGGTTCAAATATTGAATATTTGGACAATACCACAATGAGTGTGACAAGAACGGGTGTATAAGCATATGGCGAAGAAGTGCAAAGATTAATAGGCTACGACATATAAGTTCCTTCTAATGATCCTTAATTCATTGATTGGTTGAGCTAAAAAAGAACGGTATAATCAGATTTAATAAGTACGATCAAGATTCGATAAAGAAGCGGCGAGATTTATTAACGCGATAATTAGACGATCAATTCATTTCAATTGAAGCGTTTGAGATAAGCATAGATCTTTTTCTAAAATAATTGAACGATAACATAACCGTACGCGTGTCTGATATGACCAGGTCCAACCCTCTAAACGTTAATTTCGTTATACTTATATATTTTTATATGCTTCTGGCTCACTCCAAACTCATAACTCTCATATAAAGCTATATATAAAGTTGAAGCTGTATAATGGAACTACGAAGCTATTTATTTTTATTCAACAAAATATTTCAAATTTTTCGTATTTAATCGCATTTCACTTTGAGACTTTGAGGTCTTTTTGACGATGTATCAATGAGTCCTTAATTTACAACGATTTAGAGAGAGAGAGCAAAGTATCCAAAACTACCCCACTGCCTGTGTTAACAGATTAAAAGTCGTATGTTCGAAATGAGCGTATAAAAACAGTTAGTTTCCTGTAGTTGTAAAGGTTTGGAATGAGGATCCTGCGACAAATGTGATATTGAATACTAAACATACTTTGTCATACAGAAGATTCCCGGATAATTTCCAGATCTAGTTATGTAGAGAAAGAAGAGAAACAAATTGGAGAATAGACTTAATTGGTCTAGAATTTACATAATTTTTTGGTTACGTGCGCTTTTAGAAATAGTTCCGCTTTGATTATTTGAATATAGTGTTGTTAATGTTTCAAGTTCGGTTTCAAGTTCATTTTTACTACGGTAGGATAAATCATTTAGAATACTAGTATAGTCAAACAACATATAGATTGATTGTATAATTCGAATGAATTCATTGAGTTGAATAAACGCTCTGCATCCTAAACATGTTGACTGTTGAATGAAATATGCCGTTGTACAACTCGATGTCGAAAACAGATATACCTCTCCAGACAAGTATGTATTCTCATCTGAATTTATCATACCATGGACAGGTAAGCTACGTTTAATAATTAATTATAATCTGGAATACTGACGTTTCCATATCGTTCTGATATTTTGTGGAAACTTGTATCAAACAATCACGTAAGCTGGATATATGATATTTGTTCATTGAGTTCAAGAAATACAGGTGAGAAACAAACACTATTATATAACCTTGTTTCATGCAGACACCTGCTGTCACATGAACTTTCAAACTTTGGTAGAGAATAAATGCATAATATGTATGTTTTAACGAATGAGTTACATTAGCGGTCTGTCGAATAAGAACATTAAACTGTTCATTACTAAACCTACTGAATATGAATCAATTGAAGGAGATCAGCTGATGGCTAATTATTTCTTCTACAAGTGTACTAATTTTATTATTTCCAAACGGTGATATCTATAGCCAGTTATTCATTTATCGATTAAGGTTAGTTTTACAAGCATAAGGATTAAAAGTCTATGCCGTGGTAAGTTTACTGTCTTATCATTATTTCTTTTTTCTTTTTTCTTTTTCCCCATCTTAAATCTCTCACTGACACTGTTAGCTCGTCTATTAACTTTAGACTAGGGATTCTCCTAGCATATGCCACACTTCTCTCTTTAACCTTTGGCAAAATAATTGAAAATCGCAGTTTCCCATATATAATAAACTTCTCAGTTTATCAAAATACCCACTCCCTATATGTGCAACAGACAGGTTACCAATATTTCTGGAAGCTGTCTGATCTGTTCAAAAAAAAAATGAAACGTGTGGCACTCGGGAACTGCCGTGGTAAAGCTATTGCATAGCACTATGCCACTGGAAAAAGTTGGGCAGAAAAACATCCACTACCCCTTCAAAATCTTCACGAATTATTAGTAAAAAAATGTTTTGATCGCATAGAACATAGCTTGCTATGAGTAGAAAATGTTGGCAAAAAATGTTTTCTGTACGATAAACAGTTCCGGAGATATTTGCAAAAAACGAATTTTTGTTTCAATTTCAACACCCTGTATCTCAAAAACTAAGCGTCTACATATATGTTAATAGGAACTTTTTTCCTCAAAATCAAATTTTCTATCGACTGTTGAACATATAGTGTAGTACCAAAAGACGCCACGTAGGGGAAACATAAAAGCGTCACATAAGAGTATCATCTTGATCTCTATGAAGAGTATTCTGTGACAAGCATAGATAACTCTACTACCGGTAGTAGAGTTATCTATGGTGACAGTTGACTTGCAAACACAATTTTATACGAAAGTTTTAACGTTCAGATCTAGATAACGCTTCCGGCTCCGGGATTTTCACGTGGCCTATCGAAATTAGAAGGTTCGAATTGTATAAAAACACAATTGCATGAACTCCAGACATCTTATGTAATTAGCTACGAACGCAAACATTTTGACATATGCCTCCAGGAGCTCCCTGCGCGTAAGTTCGAGTTCATACATTTCACCTCTATTTTGTTAATTTGGGGCCGTTTCGAACCCCGTGCGGCCGGCGCCAGTTGTGATAAAGTATTTTAGGCTATGGGCCGGTACCTTTTACCCGCTTTCGGTATATTTAAGTATCTAGAAAATTCTCTTTCGTACGTGGCACGTCAGTTGCTAGTAGGTGACAGCTGAGAATACCTCAAACTGTTTTGATTAAATTTTCCTATTTAATCGACATTTTGGGGCCCGAGACTATGCTATTTACTTGGACCCGTTCATAAACTAACGACATGGAGCGAAGTCTTCGTTAAGACGTTCTATGTACCGTTAATTTGCACTTTTCCTAACTCGCGAGCTACGCGCTTCTCACGTGAACGTCATTCGATTTATCGAAATTTAACCAATTCAAAACAGTTTTCGACCCAGTTTGGGGCTATCACGACCTTTAAAAGGTTCAAAGTTGACATTTCGACAATTTTAAGCTCGGCCGAGCTACATGGTAGGCGGAATGGTGGGTGTCAGGATATTTCGTTACAGTATTTGTTTTTTGTTCTTTTAGATTTTCGTTACGGAAATCTAAATCTTTTGTTTTTTTTTCTAGATTCGGTCGCCGCGCTCAAAGCCCGCGATAAAAGCTATATGCAATAGCTTAATAACTTCCACAAATCAAATAAAATACCGTGCCAAACATTCTAAAACATTTTACATGCATCCTGTGTCAATTTGAACACCACTGATCTGAATTATATCAAATAACGAAACAACAACTGGTCATGCGCAACATGCAATCAAGACTGCAGAGTTCTTCATAGCAATTCAGGGATGTTTAAATACAAAATGAGGCGATATACCAGTCTTCAGCTATTATGAATCAGCTGAGTGAAATGATGTCCAAGATAACTACAAGGGCTGATGATTTTTTTTCTATAAAAAACGCACGAAGTACCCTAACTGCTGAGTTAGTAAAATGCATTGCCAAACTGGAATCATACTCAAATATATTAGCTAAGCACGAAACCTTACTTCAGCAATGCACCGAAGCTGTTCAAATAGTGACAACATGAAAAACTAATGTTATGCAAGATGTCAGTTCGTTGAATGGAACATTCTTAGAAACGAAGAGAAGCATCCATTCCTTTAATGCAAATGCACTAACCAACACTGATATTTTGAAATACCCTGATCGTTCTCGAAGAGCCCAAAATGTAATCATACATGAAGTACCTGAGTCAACTGGTACACTGAAGCAACATAATGAACTCAATGCCATGAAAGATTCGGAAATTGTATCCACTATTGAATTCCATGTAACTCCTCTAGCTCTAACTCGAATGGGGAAACCAAACAACAGATCCCGCCCCCGGGCATTGAAGCTATATTACCAGATTCAAGCAATCTATACACTGAAAAATAAAAATAAACGTTCCGGTTCCGCTTTAAGCTTTATTCCCATTGTTGATGACAAAATACCAAATCAATTAAAAGAATTAAGTGATCCACGTCAGGATCTCAGCGAACGGATACATTCTGGTGAATCAAACTCAACCATCAAATACATCAAACGCAATCCAAATATTATTCCCAATAACTCAAAAAACTAGTAGACAGGTTAAATAAATGGACGCTTATGTAATCTAATTATGTGAACTACTTAGTTATGTGCTAAGACAAGACGTCTCTTCAATTTTGATTCTGAAACCTGGCTAACTAACAATATTTCTGATTAGCTGGTTGGATTTAGAGTATACGTGCTGAATCGAGTTGACCGGCTCTATTATGTAAGTCTGATGGATCAGTTTGTACATCTTACTATGAAGTTTCCGAAATAATTTTGGATAATTTCTCGGAAGCATACAGTACCGAGCATACACTTGATCCTATCCATTTTACCACTTCAAAAATTTGGAGAGTGCGTCAAAAATCTTAAAAATAACTCATCTACTGGCTTAGACGGTCTTACTTTCTTTTTTTTATCGCACTGCATCGTCTCTATCTGTTTCTCACTTTCCCTAATCATTACAAAATCGTTTAATGATCACGCACTTCCCGATTCCTGAAGAAAAGCGACTGTTACTGCGATCTTCAAAAAGGTCTATAAACTGGCCTGTGAAAACTACTGCCTCTCTAGCCTGCTACTTTAGTAAAATAATGGAAGACATAATATCGGAAGAAATGATGCTATTCTGTGACCCCTAAAATAATCCCCGATCAACAGCATGGATTTGTACCAGGACGGTCGGTGAGTAGTGACTACCAATTTTCTACGATGTGTTAACGACTGGTCACTTGCTGAGGATCTTGACAGACAAGGGCCAGTGTAGGTATTGCAATAGATTTTCAGTCCCAAAAAATTTTCAGTTTCAAATAGACCTTAGACAGTATATTGAGCCAACACATTGTTGAATCCATTTTACTTAGTGGAAGAGCAAAAAAATCTACATTCGTGAGATAAAGACTCATTTTTCGTGTGGTTTATTACCTCACTGCTTTTCAACCAATCAAATTAGAACAATGAGAACAGCAGTATTGTGATTACCAAGGGAACGAAGTATACCACCGTGCTTACTATGTTAATAGGTCACACTAACACATATGCTTATTATTTTTATTATTTATTTATCTTTTCGTACTTTTCGGTACAACGACCATCATCAAGAGAAGTAGGTATCACTATATAAAACGAGATTTCCGACAAATTATTGTATCACCACAAGGCGTCCTTATCGCACTAATTTCAATTAAAAATGCCCACGTCGCCGAAACGAACAGAAACACAAACAATCGAAATTATAACAGTTATAATTTCGAAATTATAACTATTCTTTGAAAAGAAATACTGTCTATAAAGCACTGTGCAAACCAGCGCTTGAAGAAAGAACGTTGAACCACATCAGGATGATACACATATAGCAAAGTAGCTTATGGTGCACTGAGTATCATGAAATAACAACCTTAGCGAAGACTGAAGCAGACTCAACCTATTATGACACCTCAGCCACACTGGAATAAGGGGAAACGAAATAGCCGATAAGCTTGCAAATTGAAAGAACCCCGAATAGCTCCAGAACTAGCGTAGAGGAAATGAAAGACACACTGTTGGGTCAGTGTACTATTGTAAACAGTCTAAATCACAAATTGGACCACACAGTAGACTGGTCTCAGCAAGTGAGCAGAAAAGTTAAAACCGATGCAAAACTGCTGCCACCTTCACAACATGAATCTCAGCGATTCACATTTGTACCCGTGGTGCAAACAAAAAACCAAACGACAATGCACATTTTATACATTTAGTACAGATGCAAAACTCTAATTCCCTCAAGACCCGGAGCACTCTTAGCAGAGCTATAAGACACTGAGGAGATCCAGCAAATAGATACGAGGACGGTAGTAAACTTCTTTAGGGCGCTGTCTAAACACTCAGGCTTCACTGGGTTTTTGATAGGTGGCTGTTCGGCCACTTTGGGAGCTTGGTGGACAGTATTGATTGAGAGCCGCTCCACTAAGTAATATGAGGTGCAAATTCCCTTCGCATGCGTATGAAGGAACCTTATCGGATCCCTTCTACTTCATTGATAATAACTAGAAGGAGTAACTGAGCCAAAAAGAAGAAAGTCTTCGTATGCCACGCTCACTCCTTCTCAAAATCAAACTGTGATATTTAATTTATTTCTTCACTGCATTGTTCATAACGCCGTCTTTCGCATAAAACCATTATAATTAAATTAATGAAAAGCGTCCTCTGTCGAGAATCCCTCGACGAATCGCGTAGACCTCTGTCAGGGTGAGATGCGGTCGGCAGCGAACGTTGTGTTATATTTTTCTCTAAGATCGGCCACATAGTCAGCGCGCGCACGAGGCATAAAACAAAGGGAATAGGGTCGAGTATTTTGACTGACCGTTCTGTTCAATAACTCGAAAACGGCTCAAGAGATGATCATGAATATCTACTTTGAGTCAAAATTTCAAGTGGATTGCATTCCCCGTTTTGTCGTTGCACGAGGACATAGCTTGTTCCATATAATCCGGCTCACTCCGTCTTAATAATAATTATAGTTAGTTGAGGTTATAGTCGAGGGGGTTTGAACTCCCTCTGGCATGGAAGCTAACACTATGAAACATTAGCCGTTTGTCTTTTTGCGAATAGAATATGACCTGGGAACTTGTAAGAAAAAGTTTCTGCATTTCAAGAAAAAGGAAGTTATAAGCAATTTTTCTGAAGCTGCAAATGTTCATTGAATGGCTATCACATAATTATTCAGATTGCTTTGCATATTGGTGGCATTTTCAAATTCATTATAATGATAATTTCATTCCGAATATCAATCAATTCATATTTCCTTGTAATTGGATTTCATTTATTGGTTCATCTTAAGGTAGGAGCGTTTACTGTATGTGCACCCGAAGCTCAGAAACTCTCTATCTTCTCTCGGGTTGATTTGCGTTGATGACCTTGCGGAGTGCGTGCCGGGTCCATTTTGATAATGAATTACGATAACCGTATTCATTTTCTAACCGAATGAATAAATGAAAACTGTAGGTACGTGAGTCCACAATTGTATTTATGAGAGAAGGCAAAGCACATCTTATATTTAAAAAATCGAAGTTAGTGGCCATTACTTCATAGTAATTTATCATTATGATTAAATGAAAGAACAATTGTTTTTATACGGAATATCAAAAATTATCTTGGTCAAGGGTGGTTGTGGAATCTCAAACGTGTGTCTTACTTTACGTTTGAAACAATTATGTCACTGTCACACTGACATCATCAATAACCTACAAATTTCATACCTATTTATTTCAGTTGTAAAACAATAATGAACTACAAATTGAAAATTATCTTGGTCAAGGGTGGTTGTGAAATGTAAAATGGAATGTTAACTTTGATCCTTTTACAAGGTTGCAATAGCCACAAACGGGGTCGAAAACTGTTTTAAATTGGTTAATTTTCGATAAATCGAATGACGTTCACGTGAGGAGCGCGTAGCTCGCGAGTTAGAAAAGTGCAAATCTTCGGAACATAAAACGTCTTTACGAGGACTTTTCGCATGCGGTTTTCGCTCCATGTCGTTAGTTTATGAACGAGGCCAACTAAATAGCATAGTCTCGGGCCCCAAAATGTCGAATAAATAGGAAAATTGAATTAAAATAGAAACAGGTACTCTCAGGTCTCAGCTACGCGCGTCTAACGTGCGACGTACCAAAGGGAATTTTCTAGCTACTAAAATATACCAAAAAGCGGTTTAAAGCAAGCGGCCTATAGCCGAAAACACTTTATTACAACTGGCGCCGGCAGCACGGAGCATAAAACGGCCCCGAATTAACAAGATCGAGGTAAAAAATATAAACTCTAACTGACGCGTAGCGAGCTCCTCGAGGCATATGTCAAAATGATTCCGTTCGTAGCTAATTACATAGGACGTCTGGCGTTCATGCAATTATGTTTTTTGATAATTCGAACCTTCTAATTTCGATAGGCCAAGTGAAAATCCCGGAGTCTGAAGCGCTAGAGACTTCTGAGTGTTATAACATTCGTATAAAATTGCGAAATTTCTCACTTTTAGAAACTTCAAATCAATTAATTTGACACAAGTTTTGATAACGTAAAGTAAGACACACGTTTTAGATTCCACAACCACCCTTGACCAAGATAATTTTTGATATCCCAGTACTTTCAATAATAACTTAAAAACGTTACTATAATTGCAACACCGAACAGATACAGAATTGTGAAGTGAACAATACACAGTTCAAGCATAAATAGGAACTAAAGTATAACAGGGTTAATTTACAATAGCGAAATCTGTAATCCTAAGCACATGCTTTAATAACTACATCACTTTAATCTGAGTAGTATATCAAAACCACACTGAACCTAAGCTATGTCAATAACACGTATATGATTCAGACCATTTTTCGGAAGCAAACACAACCTTTTTTCTTAATTAACTTTATTTTGCATCCATTAAACTTCAAGCTCCATCGTAATAAGGTGTGTTGAATATTTTGACTATATCGCAAATCAAAAAAATATTTTAATCAGCGAAAACTGTTACATTAATTATTGAACAATATTTTACTTGGTTTTCCATAATTTATTGCTATGCGAATTTACTGAAACACCCCTTTATACTGGTCCGTCAAAACCAAAGTCTGATTTATTGAAAAAGGATTTTATCAACTGAGAATGATTGTCATTGATTAGAAATGAATGGTTGATTTAGGTATTTGGACATGCTAATGGAAAAAATTGAAATCGGAATGTAATTATGTTTTAAAGGCGAGATGCAGAAGATTCTTAGAATATGCGTGCAAATGGACTACGTGAGTGTGGAAACAAGTAATTACCTATGATTTTAACCAAATTTTGATTCAACAATGCCATTCGATAAAAGAATTCTATTAAATTCTGAAATATATGAAGCTGTTTTCAACATTCTTCTATAAAGAAATTAAATAAGAAACTTCATTCAGTGAAAAGTCCAATAATCGTGAACACATCTTCCGAAACAGGTAGACCTCGGGAAACAGAGTGAATTGTGCATTACGATAATTATCATTTAATATTCTGAGAAATATTCTAAGAGTGCTTTGAAAGGTGAAGGAAAAGATCACTTTGCTATTTGATCATTGAGGATATTGTTATAAGAGCTTTTGAGAACTTCAAAAATCTCTATTGATTTTAATGTAGTTAATTAGAAGAAATCTTTGGTTTGATTATGTAATACGCTTGGGCTATTTAAATCGGGAAAGTTATGACCTGTTTGTAAAAAATGGTTAACAAAAGTTGAGTCAGTTTTGTTAAGTATGAAAGAACCAACATGGTAAATTAGCTTATAAGCTTTAGGCTTACTATATTCATAGGTTTTGTCTTTAGCATTATATATAAGATTACAGAGTTTAGTTTGTGTTTTGAATTTGATTTTGAGATTATGGCGTGATACCAAGAACGTTTTCGTTATTTCAGACTCAACCTTTGCTAACCCTTTCTTACAAACAGGTCATATCTTTCCTAATTTAGATAGCCTAACCATTTTACATAATCAAGCTAAAGGGTTCAAATCACTAGATAGTATAAAACAAAGTCGCTTTCTCTGTCCCTATATCCCTATGTATGCTTAAATCTTTAAAACTACTCAACGATTTTGATGCGGTTTTTTTAATAGATAGAGTGATTGAAGAGGAAGGTTTATATGCATAATAACATCCATTAAATAATGGAGAAATACTGTTATTTTTGAGGTTTCTAATGTCGTGATTACATTTTTTCCGCTTACATTGCAAACGCAGACTGAACCCTACGAGATATATCAAAATAATGTACTAAGTATTGTACACATTGAAAAGGTCTACAGAAAACTCCACGATGGTATATGTCTATCTCTTATGGTTATCCCACAATACCATTTTTTTGTCATTTACTTTTTACGACAAATAATGGCTAATTTTCGAAGCGATTTTAACCAATACAGCATTAATCCTTATCCAATTAAATACCTTAGATACATTGTTGATTTAATATAGATCTATATGGCCCTTCACAGCATATGATTTAAATGAATATTTTCGAAGATATTACAGATTTAAAAATTGCGGGACGTAGCGTTTGCGGCGGTACCGGCCGGCCGGGCCGGGTTCTCCCTATAGCACTTTGAATTTATCAGCATTGCACCCGTGTGAAGCCGGGGCGAGTCGCTAGTTGAATATATAATAAAGAATCAATTGGGATTTATAAGTCAAAAACTCCTATAACAATATCATAAGTAATCATTTTGACCTATACCAAACTGATCCTCAAAGTACAATTAGGATAATTCTAAGAATATTAAATAATAATTATCCTAATGCACAATTCACTCTCTTTTCCGAATGTCCAATGATCCCTTCTTCGTAATTGTAATCTCATTAACCCTATTGTACTTTAGCTCCTATTTATACTTGAACTGTTCATTGTTTACTTTATAATTTTGAATCTGTTTGAAAATGGCACTTCGATGTTGAAGCTAAAGCAACATTTTCATGTTATTATTTATATATAATTCATACCTGGGTTAAGAATCTCTATTATTATTTAAAGTGGTATAAAAACAAAGTTATTGTTCTTTTATTAATCACATCTTATGTGTTCATATTAGCAAAAAAGCTGGGAAAATTTGCGGGCAACTCCGATCGACTCCGGTTTTTTTTGCAAAATTTTCCTGAACTGATTTACAACATTCCCGACAAAAAAAAACTAATACGTGCTTTTCCATTTTGCAATTGTTATAGAGGAACATAGAGGAAAATGGCCAATTTTCATGGCCAAAAAATTTGGAAATTTCATAAATTTCGAAATCATGCCAACAATGGCTGGAAATGCCCACTCGTAATACTGTTCAAACGCAAATTCAAATCTATGAAAAAAAAATTAAGAAAACAATTTTTTTTCAAAATAGGTGTGTTGATATGGAACAATAGAGAAGAATATGAATACTTACAATTCGTAATTAGTGGATGTAAAAAAAATTAATTTGTGGATGAATAATTAATGATTAATTAATTATCCAAAAAAATAATAATGCTCAATCGACGGTTTTGAAAGTATGCGTCTCCCCGAGATGATCTTGATATGATTCCAATATAGAAAGTGATCCCTCCTTACTCTTCTCCATTACCATGCGTATTTCTTTAACATTTCCCCTTCATCTTTTTTGAACAGCTGTCATATAGACGGTCACGCCACCATATTATCTTGACGCATACAGACTACATTAATACTAGATAATCTCTTGGCCCACCCCTTTCTAAAATTTCTATATACAGGATGTAGATAAATAACTGCGAAAAAATTCAAGGGGTGATTCTATGTTGAAAAATAGGGTGGGTCTTCCATATAAAAAATATCGTTTGACCCCTTCAAATGGGGCGGCAAAAAAGTAGTTTTTTATTTTTATCTTCTAAATCCAAAAAGTTAGAAAAATAAAATTGAGCACACATTATTTGCTATTAAGAAGGCATCCAATAACTGATTTGCTGGTTTTTCACTATGTTTGTAAGGGGTAGAAATAACCACCCCTAAAACTTGTTTTTCACTTAACTTTTTCTCTTATGTGTATACTGCCAATTAAAAAAATTGTTTTAGGTAGCTTGTTTCATTCTAAACAAAAAAGAAGATCTCTTGTAATTTTTTGGAAAAATTAAAGATTTCTGGGAAAAAAAATAATTTACTTACAAGTACATGGCACGATTCTCATAGTGTGAAATTTTAATTAAACTTTGTTTTACCTAGTAGGCGGCTGTCATGTTGACATATTTTGTTAAGACAACTAAATTATTTTTAGAATGTGCAATAATAAGTTAAAATCGTTGTTAATTGTTTTACACTGTTATCATTTTGAGGCCCTTTTGTAAAAAATTTCAGTAAAATGGAAGTGTATACAAATGCAGAAATGACAGATATGCATTTCGTTTACGGGCGGGCTATCTAATGGAAATTCCTTAGAAGCGTCAATAAGATATTCAGAAATTTATCCTCATCGCGTCGCTCCACATCACAGTCTATTTGCACAGCTTCATCAACGACTACGAGAAAATGGTACCTTCAAACCGATGAAACATGATTGTGGTCGCCAACTCGAAGTTAGAACACCGGCATTAGAGGAAGCAGTACTTAATTTAGTCGACGAGCAACCTGACATTAGTACCAGGAAGAAGACAATTAACAATGATTTTAACTTATTATTGCACATAGGTACTAAAAATAATTTAATTGTCTTAACAAAATATGTCAACATGACAGCCGCCTACTAGGTAAATCAAAGTTTAATTAAAATTCCACACTATGAGAATTGTGCCATGTACTTGTAAATTGTTTTTTTTTCTCAGAAATCTTTAATTTTTCAAAAAAATTACAAGGGACCTTTTTTGTTCAAAATGAAACAGGCTACCTTAAATAAATTTTTAATTGGCAATATACACATAAGAGAAAAAGTTAAGTTAAAAACAAGTTTTGGGGGTGGATATTTCTACCCCTTACAAACATAGTGGAAAACTAGCAACTCAGTTATTGGATGCCTTCTCAATAGCAAATAATGTGTGCTTAATTTTATTTTTGTAACTTTTTGGATTTAGAAGATAAAGATAGGAAACTACTTTTTTGGCGCCCGATTTAAAGGACTGTATCTTAACATTAGGAGGTCAAATGATTTTTTTTATATGAAAGACCCACCTTATTTTCCAACAAGGAATCACCCCCTGAATTTTTTCGCAATTACTTATTTACAGCCTGTATATTAGTCTCATCATATTCAGCATTGAAGCGCGGTAATTTGAATGTTACTTCATAGATCGGATATAAATCTTCCAACAATCTAAAAAGATTTGTTACCAGTCACCTCGAAAATCCCCGAGTACAGTTTTCTAGTCATTTTCATGAAAATTGGCCATTTTTCTCTATATTCCTCTATAACAATTGAAAAATGGAAAAGCACATATTAGTTTTTTTTCGGGAATGTTGTAAATCCGTTCAGGAAAATTTTGCAAGAAACCCGGAGTCGATCGGAGTTGCCCCCAAATTTTCCCAGCTTTTATACTTTTTTCGTCCAATTTGACCCGACTATCCTAGAAGAAAATTTAAAATCTAAATAATCTCTGGTCAATATTTGAGAGATATTTGGAAAACGTTAAATTGATTTCGTTGGTAAAGATCCGAGTTCTGAATATGTGTAGATTTCACTAAAGTATCTATTTTTTTAATAGCAAATTTTGCACTCTTATTCATTGTTCAAGTTTCACTATTGTGAACTTGGAATATAAATAATTGTTAGAATTCTCAATTCTGTTATGTATTTTTTGTAATTTGCCTCCATTTTGATTTTCTAATAGACCCATTAACGAACGCAACGTCATCACTTGCCGTGTCTTAATATCCAAAAAAAGCACGGAACTTTTTACATTTTTAGGATGGCGAGCTTGATGCGGAATTATCTTGTCATCATTATGTCAGTTTAAATGACAGTGTCGAGCATCAACAACTCAAGAAGAGAAAGTCATCGACGTGTCCAGTGGAAGAATTGATTTCAGCTAATACACAATATGGTTTAGATATTTGTACTAATAGTCGTTTTCTAGTGTTATTGCTCTTTCCAGTAGAGACGAAACTAAAATTACGGAAACAAAAGCGATCACAGAACCACTGAATCAAATTTTGACTTTCAAAATTAAGATGTTACCAACCACCATAAAAATCCCTAAATGGACTAAATTAAACATTTTTGTTTAAAAACGGCATAAAAAGGGCAAATTACAAAAAATAGTATAAACAACTCGTTTCCTAAGACCTTGAAGCACTCATTCTTTAAAAGAACTCGTGGCTTCGCCACTCGTTTTTTAAACTTGAATTCGTGCTTTAAGACGAGTCTTAGGAAACTCGTTCTTTAATATACTATTATGAGATGTATTTGATACTTCGAATGTTGTTGCATAGTAACGAATGATACGTAGGTTATTATGATCTGAATAAGATTTAGATTTGATAGAACAATAATGTCATTAGTTTGAATAAACTTGTATTGGAAATAATCTCGTTCAATACCATTGTTTTGCGTACTTCGCTTGAACTGCTTTGCTGATATCTTTAACAGGTTATGGGCCCAGCAACGGATTCAAGGAAGGTACATATTATTTTTCTTTGAGTGAAATTAAATTTCGAATTGGAAAATCGTTGTTGAATATTTAGAATATTCAGAAACACGATAAGACGAAATCACAAAGAAACGAAAATGGCGCAATTGACGAGGTTCGATAGGAAAATGTTCATGGAAGCACTATTAGTGAAGAACGAGTTGTGGCATTTTGTGAATGGTACCAGCACAAAGCCTGAAGTTGTGACGAATGATATAAATTCGGCAAATGCAGCAAAGCTATGGGAACAAAATGACGCCAAAGCTCGTTCGTACATCGTGTTATCGATTAGCGCGAATGAATTGAAACAGATCAAAGGATGTGTTACGTCTCGTGAGGTATGGCTGAAGCTTGAAGGTACCTATCAATCCAAAGGACCAGCTAGGAAAGCGGCACTTTTGAGACGGTTAACGACCTTGAAGATGCAGAATGAAAGTGATGTACATGAACATTTAAATGAATTTTTCTATACTGTGGATAAAATTAATGAAATTGGGGTCGAAATTGATCAAGACTTACTTACAACGTTGTTATTGATCAGTCTTTCAAGAGAATTTGACAACTTCAGATGTGCTATCGAGTCTCGTGACACGCTACCTTCCCCGGACGTATTGCGCATAAAAATAACTGAAGAATCAGACTCCAGAAAGAACATTGCAGGTGGATCCACGTCTAATGCAATGTACGCAAGAAAATTTTATAGAAAACCGCTGAAGAAATTGAAGGATGTATCTGAAAAACGTGGAGATAGTATGTTTAGGTTTAAATGTCACAAATGCAAGATGGTTGGACACAAAGCTGCTTACTGTAAGAATAAAGAAATGAATCAACAGAATTTATCGAGTGCAACTATGTTTACTTCAGAGGCGTATTTAGCTTTAACTGGTGAAGGAAGTAAATGGAATTTATAAAGTGGAGCTACATCACATTTTTGCAATGACAAACATAATTTTGAAGCTGACATAACTATTAAGAATGAAAAATTGAATCTTGCAAACCAAACCTCAATTCAAATTCAAAGAGAAGGAAAAGTTTCTCTGAAGACGAAAGTTAGCGGAAAAGAGAGGTCAATTTGTTTAGAAAATACGCAGTTAGTCCCTGATTTGCGTATGAATTTATTATCAGTATCTAAAATAACGGAACATGGTTTTGAAGTATTTTTCAATGAAAGATGGAAACGTAAAGCTAATCGCGAATAAAAATAACGGATTGTACATTGTTGAAGAATTGCCAAATGAAGTTGCGATTACTGAAGAGAATAAGACCGAAATAGCATATGTACCGGAAGAGGATTGGCATAGAAGATTTGGACATCTGAATACTAAAGATCTGGTGGCAGCAATTAATCAAAGCAGAATAAAAGATGCGACTTCGAGAATGTCTTCAAGCGACAATTTCACGGTTTGTTCAGAAGGAAAGATGAATAGAAATCCATTTCCAATGAAGTCTAACCGATCTTCGGGATTACTGGATCTTGTGCATACCGATTTATGTGGTCCCATGAGAGTAGAATCTATTGGAGGAGCTAAGTACGTTTTACAATTCATAGATGACAACTCTAGATGGGGACAGGTTTATTTCTTGAAGTGCAAGTCTGAGGTGGTTCGAGTGCTGAAAGATTTCGTCATGATGATCGAGAATCAAACCGGTAAAACGATAAAAGTTATCCAATCGGATAACTGAAAGGAATTTGTTAACACCGCTATTGACGATTTTTTGGAAAATCGTGGAATCGTTAGAAGATTAACTGTTCCATATTGTCCTCAACAAAATGGTATAGCAGAGAGAAGAAACCGCACAATTATCGAAATGGCGAGATGTATGCTGTTGCAGTCTGGTCTACCCTCTCACTTCTGGGCAGAAGCAGTGAGCACAGCAAATCACATTCGGAATCGATGTCCATCTATATCGTTAAATAACAAAACTCCGTTTGAAATTTTTTCAAGGAAAATTCCTGATGTTCGTTATTTCAGAGAAGTTGGTGATCAAGTTTATCTTCTGAACAATAAACCGGGTGCCGGAAAATTTGATTCTCGAGGCTTATCTGGAACGTTCGTTGGATACTCGGAAGAATCAAAGGCGTACAGAATTTGGATTCCAAATGAAAGAAAAATCATCGTATCAAGAGATGTGAAATTTATGAAAAATAAATTATATACAAAAGAAGGGTATGAAGATTTCTATCAAAATATACAAAAGGAAGACAACTCAAGAGGTGAAAACGAAGATTATAACTGCGATTTTGTTTACGTGGAAATGAATCATCCTGACGATTCTGTGAAATTACACAATGTAGAAACAGTAGAAGATATCGTGAACGTGATTCCAGAAGTTGTTGGAGAAGACTTTGTAGACATTGAAAAAGAACAAGATACTCAAGTAAGATTGACGAATGTACAAGAACAAGAGAATCAACGTCGAACTCCAGGAAGACCCAAAATCTTAAGAACTGGAGAAAGGGGGAGACCCCGGAAAATTTTTCATCAACAATCAGAAAAAGCTGATTCATTTGATGAACAAGTGCATCTGTCTGAAATTCCCTTGAAGAAAGCGATGTCAAGTCCAGAAGTCAATGAATGGCGAGGAGCTATGGTTGAGGAATTGGAATCCATCATAAGAAGCGACACGTGGTATTTGATAGACCGACCTGAAGACCAAACAATCATAGGTAGTCGTATGATACTCCGGAACAAGGTTAACCCAGATAGAACAATGATGTCATTAGTTTGAATAAACTTGTATTGGAAATAATCTCGTTCAATACCATTGTTTTGCGTACTTCGCTTGAACTGCTTTGCTGATATCTTTATAGCAGAGATTCCTGTTTTTCATCAGCGGAGTAAACATATTGACATTAAATATCACTATGTTAGAGACGTTCTTCATGATGGAAAAATCAAGATTCGACACGTTTCCACGACAGATATGTTTCCAGATTTCTTAACTAAAGGACTTCAGAAAAAGAAACACGCCGACTGTATTGAAAAGTGTGGAATTAGTAGCATTCATAATGTATAATACAACACCGTTCGAGGGGGAGTGTTAGAATTCTCAATTCTGTTACGTATTTTATGAAATGTATTTGATACTTCGAATGTTGTTGCATAGTAACGAATGATACGTAGGTTATTATGATCTGAATAAGATTTAGATTTGATAGAACAATAATGTCATTAGTTTGAATAAACTTGTATTAGAAATAATCTCGTTCAATACCATTGTTTTGCGTACTTCGCTTGAACTGCTTTGCTGATATCTTTAACAATAATTAATGCGGCAAACCATATTATTTGCTATTACCTATTTGGATAATAAAGATATTGACACAGGAACGTGATTGCGTCAGTTTAATCATCATTTTAATTTCTTAATAGTTAATGGAGCTCATCATTCACGATCCATACATTTCATCAAAAAGACCTATACTACTGTATTCTTTCCACTGACCAATTTCTAGGGTCTCCAATATCTCTTTATAAAATATTAGATTGTCAACAATAATTATGAAATGTATTGAGATTTTATTCGTAATGTGTTATTCCATCCTCAATCTAATTTATAAATCAGCATTGCACATGTGGAAAACTATGAAAACAGCTATGGCTTGTTGATTCCTAGAACATACTCATTGGTATAAATATACCAAGACATCATGAATATTGTCATTTTATAGGATAATAAAGCTGATGGACATCTTCATTTATGTTACGATTGGTATTTACGTCAATATAAAGGTTTGAGATTTATTCATTATATAGGTAGCCAGTTGATAGATTTTATATAACAATTAATTCACCCGCCTGCTTGTCATACGCTATAATAAGTTAGAGGAGAATGTAGGTTAAATGCTCTTCGTGCCAATGCATCAAGGTGGCAAGCATGGGTAGAACGTGGTCCGGTTGGACAGTACCGGAGACGGATAGAGGTTTTTACAACACATCCTAAAGCGCCTTTTACATTGTTATAAGTGAACTTAATCCTTGAATGCGCACATTTATCACTGTTATATTTGCCGAAGGTGTCGATAAGAACATCAGAGCTATTTCAATCATGTTTGTGACACGTTATAATCACAAGCCTTGAAGACAATTTGAATGGTGATTGCATAAGTTTGGTTTCAAAAGACGCGAACGGTAGAAGAACTCGTTGATATGAACATCTGAATTTCCAATGATCCCTTACTCGTAATTGTAATCTCATTAACCCTATTGTACTTTGGCTCCTATTTAAACTGTCTATTGTTCACTTCATAATTTTGTATCTGTTTGATAATGGCACGTCGAATTTGAACGATTTTAACGTTTTCATCTTATTATTACAAATGGTATATAAACAAAGTAACTGTTCTTTCATTTGATCACATCTTATATGTTTATTGACGGAATTAAATATATTCAGCTTGCTATTCTGAAAGAAAGTTTGAAATCTGAATAATCCTTAGATAATATGAGAGAAATATTTAGAAAACGTTAGATTCATTTCGTTATTAAGGATCTGAATTCTGAATTTCTGTGTATCTTACTAACCTATCTATCTTTCCGATTGCAAATTTTGAACTCTCATTCATCGTTCAAGTTTCACTATTGTGAATTTGGAATATAAATAATTAATGGGTTAAACCGTCTACGCTAGTCTCGTCAACTCTCCGATAGAAAGAGTGATCAAAAAATATATTCCCTCTGAACAGATATAATATGAGTGACAACAAACCTATGATCTATTAGCCAGTCAAATGGGACAAATAGTGCACTGTTCATAAAAATTTTTCTCATCAACAATTTTTATTTTAAAGGATAGGTTTTGGTATCTAGAACAATAATTTCCATATGCGCAGTCATGCGTTGGTTGATTTATACTAGTATATGATATATTTGATGATTAATATGCTGAAACTATTTGTAGATTAATGTTGTATTTGTTCTTGATATTCTGGTTCTATATTTCTTCTATGAATAAAATAAAAATTTGCTCTTAACGTTTCGATAGTTTATTTCTATATTTATCAAAAATTGTTATGATAGTGTTCCCATGTAATTAAAAAAAGAATAGATCTGTAATTAATGAAATGCGTCTGCAGCCGACTTTTATGTATTAAAATCCAAATAAAACTGTAGAAAACATTGGATCGTTAGTGCGTGAAAATCTATTATGAGGAAATGTTAATGAAGTATATGGTTAGTTATCAAATTGATGAAAATTCTGGAAATAGATTGAAAATTGCTAACCAACATTTCAAAAACAAAAATCGATCTGTCCAAGTTTTTTGTAAAAACTGTGAGGGAAAGATGGATTTAAGCATTACCATTATCGAAGTTAAAATAACGTCGTTTCGACAAAAATAAAAAAAAATTTTCCAATTTATAAAATATCGATGACGTCATAGCCGTAACAAACACGGAATCAGAATAGAAATGATGTGCAGTTCGGAACAAAACTCAACCTGCATCAGGGTTTTTCAAAAATGACTAAGAACGTAGAAAATGAATTTATCCGTCACGTTTAGACCGCAGTGTATTTGATTTGACAAACAATCGCTCATTTGGATGAAAATTGACGTGTAGAATTGTCTTAACAACAGAATTGCATTCAAAAATCAGCAAAGCATACATCCGACATCAAGCCGTCAACGTTGCTTTTTAAGATGGAATGGAGGTTGATCAA
Organism: Endomychus coccineus; assembly: GCA_958510875.1. Lineage (NCBI taxonomy): Eukaryota > Metazoa > Arthropoda > Insecta > Coleoptera > Endomychidae > Endomychus > Endomychus coccineus. Next base: position 223,216,294 of record OY294067.1, read on the forward strand.
AGCGGCTTTATTTGGGAAATGACTGAAAAAATTTGATTCCAAAATATTCCTGAACATTCAGTGACACCATATCTTGGCTCTCATCCTGATATGATTGTCACCACCCCAGACCTCTACCTAAAGAATCTAGACAAGATAAGCGATTTTTGTTTCTGCCGGAAACGAAGTCTTCATTGGATGAATTATTTGGCAAACATCTTAAATTTCAGAAGAGTTTCCATAAGAAAGTATAATCATGTCCATGATGAGCTTGAAGATTATGATGAGATTTTCAAGACGGAGTGAGCGTAACTTACAAAGTCATCTCTTGTTTCGGGATATACAGCACAATTCCACTTGAAATATTGATACCAACTAGATGTGATGCTCGAAATTTATTGGCATGAAAATTTAATGTCGTACCTTGAACTCTTTTTAGAGTTATTAGCAGAACAGTTCGTCAAATTACTCGACGCTATTTGCTTTGTTCCACGCACTGTTCCATGCGCTAACTACCTGGCCAATTGTATCACAATATTGATCGGCTTACGCGAAAGACCAAATTAGTCATTCCTATTTTCGGCTCAAACACTCACCCCTCCTCTCAACCCTTCGAGCATAAACTCAGTGTACTGACTGACCTCCTAGTTTATTTTTAATTCAATTGAGAACCCCCCCGTCATTATGTCAACCAAATATAAGATACAAATTTCCGATATCTCTTATGGTTGATTGAAACTAACGTCGATACTACCTACACGGTACAATAACGAGTTCGTAATTGAATCATTGAGGTAATTTCTCATTGATATAAGACTATTTCAATGTTATCATATGACATTCCTAATTGCCTGTGAATGTGAGAAGAAATATCTGAATTCTTTAAACTGCTCCTTAAATGTGCTTTGTTCATTCAACTATCTATCAACTAGTCGCATAAGAGAATTCTTTTGAATATTAATTTTCAATTAGCACGCACTGTCTTAAATATATGGCTAATGACCCTAATTACGTTCTCATGCTACCTTGAATAAATATTTTTGAATTAAATTGTAGACTCCGTGAGCGAAAATAATTGGTTTACAAAATGAATTCGAATTAATTCGGAATTAATATGATAATTACGAGCAAATTCACAATAATAAAATGAGTTTTTTCTAATATTTGAACAATTTACATTGAATTTGATTGTGAATAATGATAATAAGGATATCCAAGAATGAGCATTGCTCCTTGAATAGTTAGTTTTGGGGACAACATTCTAAAATGTGTATCTCTTGGACTACTTGAAGGTTTTGATCTCATTTTATTCTGAAATTTATGTCATTTCACACTATAATATGTGTACTAGAATGATTAATATCTTCAATAGTGAAAACATGAATAACGGTTCTACGAAAATTGATTCAGCTATTACTTTTGTAGCTATTGAAAATATTATACTTAGTGAGCATTGGGGATTTTCGGATTCACGTCAATTTCCAATTATCCTAAACTGTTTCTTGTTTCATATAATTTGAGAATATATTGTGATCAAAAAGAACAAGCTAATCCCATGGTGTGACTCGGTGGGTTTTGTTTCAGCATTATTATCAGCCTCACGGTATTTGCCGTTCTTAATCCCTTTTCAATCCGGATTGATAAGTATAGACTGTTTGGTCAAACCTGTCAAAATACTGAATTAGATGAAAATATAGATCCCGACTCACAATTTTAGAATATGACTGAAGATTTTAAAGGTTTCCTTTATAAATGACTTATTTTGTTTCTAATACATGTATACTTCTATAGTGTATAGATTATTAATTAAATCCAATAATTAGGAAAAATGAGGAAGAAAATATTTTATCTAATGTATTTAACTTACTTAATAAATTATTTTTGAAATAGATCGTTACCCATGAAATTATCAGAAATTGAAAGAGGCTTAAGTAAATTCAATTTTTTAAATGTTGTCGGCATGAGGATGATCGGTGGCTTATTGGTTTTGGGTGGGGGGGGGGGGGGTTTGTCATGGAAGGTTACAAATTGTATAGTCTCTTGACTGAATTTTCAGTGGTAACTTATCAGAACATGTATGCAATTTTGAATATACAAAAATAATAGAATATCATTTGAAGTTGTCAACGGGGTTGTTAAGTAAGAAGGGGGAAAATATTTTCTAGTTATTTCTATTTTTTTATTATCAACATCAACGACACTATTCTACATCATTTTTAATCACTTTTATTTCTTGTCTTATGTAAACGCGACTAAGACAACCTGAATACGTATCTCGGCAACTTTTTCCATGTTCGCCTGACGTCAATAAGGCTTAGTGAAGTGTAGTACTCAACGTAAGTTCCTAACAGCTTTTGGTTGACCTTGTTTTCCATCAAATTTTTTCACATTATTGCAGAACATTGATTACAAACCTAAAACGTAAAATTATTTCAAAAAATCTGCAGGAGGCAAATATTCAATTTCAATTCCATGAATTGAACATATACTCCACAATTATTGCAATCAATAATTGGCTTCCATGCCAAGATAACAGATTACATTTTAAAACAAAAACTCAATAATGAAATTGTATGCACAAGTCACTTCCGAAGTTTCAAACAATATATGTACCTATAGAGTGTCCCGAGATTGACACAACAATATGTAAAAAAGACAAAACAGTTGAATTTTATGGTCTTGATTGATAGAAACTAATTTGAGCCATATGATTTGTTTCGAAACATTAAGTAGTCTTGGAAATTCACAGAAAGGTTTTTTTTCTAGTGAGGAATGACATTACCATGTAGAAAAATTCTCAATCCATAACTTTTGAGCATCAGAGCAAAAATAGAAAATCCAATTTATTAGAATCAATAAAGATATATAACAGAATAAAATCTTCAAACAATCTACTGAATGACCACTTAGTTAGGAATTCCCAATATTTCCTCACTTGTGAATTAGACTTTTATTACATTATCCTACTTAAGAATCCTATACCAATCTTTCCTAATTAAACCAAACATTTTTTTCATATTCCCTTATGGGTGCTAATAATCAACCAATCCTTCAAATAACCTCATTTGCACACTATGCTGATCAAATCATATTCGCCTAATATAATTTATCCGCAACACCATGTTGAGAATATTAGAGTAGCGTAATATTTGTAAACCATACATGTGTAACGTGTGTTCTGTCAATAAAACAGTATGGTGAAACAAAAAATTTGTTCAATGCTGAAAAGTCATGATATAAAAAGTCAAAGTGATAATTCTAACGTGACTGCAAAGTTAGCATCACCATGGTTCATTTTTTTTAAATAAGGTTTAATATTGTGTTCTATTTTAAAATTTGCAAAATAAAAATATATCCAATTAAGTGTTGAAATGTCAAGAACAAGTACATTCCTAAGGTTGTGATGCTAACTTGACTGTAAAGATAACATTATCATCTTCCTTTCCAAAAATTAGGTTTAAAACCTTTCTTGAATTTTAAAAAAATCTCAACTAATTCCCAAAAAAAAAAAATTGTCCAGCTTTGTTTTAAGAAAATGAGATAGAATTTTATTTTTAAATTTCAAAACTAATTTTCAAAATCAAATTTTGTGTATCTTCTAGCTTGATAATACCAATGTGAATTACATCAAAACTTGACTTAGGACAACTGATTCTTAACGTTTGAATTATTGAAAATTGACATTTTCAGTATCAGCAGAACCGCCAAAATCAAAACTTGAGATAACATCTTTGATACATTTATAATGTTCTGCAATGACATGGGCAATGTCCCCATGTTCTTCAAGAAATTTGACACTATAAAGAAATGTTACCAATCTGTTAAAACTGGTTCTAGAAGCAGAAGAATATCGGGAAGCATTTCCTTATACAATTACACTATAAGTGGTGCTTTTCAAAATACTTCCTTCACGTTGTTAATTAAAGTTCTCACATTTCTGGAAATTCGACTCAACTTTATCAGCGATTCTATTCAAACCATAATCTAAGCCTGTGAATTACATTCGCAAAGAAAGCCTTAGGTTAGTAGAAGCTTCAACCATATAAGAAGCGGAATCACTGACTAACAATAAAATAATTTCATAATGTATTTTGTGAGGAAAAAAGAAATTTGCTTGAGGATTCATTGAAAAAATTTGGCGATTGTTTTTTTTTAACAATTTACCCCAACTAAATATGATTTTTTCGACACATTTTTGAACCGCTCAAAATTCCAATTATTGAATTACCAATTTGACGTACATTGGGATTCGTGGTTTCTTCGACTGAAATCCAGAGATTTTTCACTCGACTTTTAATATTTTCAATAATATAGTTGAAGAACTCAGTAGTTGAATTGGTTTATCTTCAATTTTGCAATACTAAAAAAAATTTCAAATATTTTGTTTTACAGTTCATGTATTGGAATGTTAAAGCTTGAAAATACGTTGCATGAATTTTTCATTGAAGTTCCTTCCCCAGTCTAGTAGTTTCGAAAGCTCTGCTGCAGAAAACTGTTGGCGCAGTTTGTTCGTGTTTTTAACTGGGATCTGTAGAAAAGTAGTTAACGGTAACGAATCGTAATAAAGTTACTGAGGGTATTTTATTATTGAAAACATCAATTTAAGAAAGTGTCTGGTACAGCGTGATCCACACTAGTTTATGTTGGTTAATACTGGTCCAACAATAACGTTTATATAAAGAAAGTTGTATTATTTCATCTGATGCTTCATAAGCTGCAGAACTGTTTCGAAACACGAAGCCAGAAATAATACGAAAAGTAACTAGATTGTGTGTTAAATTAGTAGGAGGAGATTTTGAACATATCTTGTAGATATTTAAAATCTATTATTAGTAGTGTTGGTAATAATTGTTATTGTTTCTAAATTTTGGTTTTGTTACATAATGATAATTTTCATTAGGTTTTGATGTATTTGTTGATTAAATATATACCATCCAGAAGATGATAAAAAGTTAACAAAAACGGAAACCCTCACCGCGCGTTGTAAAACAAATGCAATCAGTTTTCTTTAATTCCGATTATCCCTGGCTATCGTAGTTCTAAATCTACGGATGACTATAAATCCTGAACCGTTCAAACCTTATATATTTCAAATAAGAAAAAATGGTCTATCGAACTAGCGAATAGAATACGTTATATTAAATTAAGAAAATTGAACATCTGTCAAAATTTGACAATTGCAAAATTTTTTTCTTCTTTTCGAGGGTTCAGCAAAAATACCACAACTTTCGTGATTTTAAAATTTTTGTTGGATCAATGTTAACGAATATAGCTATTGTTTGTCTGATTGCGGATCAGTCGTTACATGGTTTTGAACATGTTTGCTTTTTAATTTACTAGGCTTTTCCTAGCAATTTCGAGAATTGAGAATCATTTCAGTTATATTTTAGAGAAAGTACCATTCAATAGTTAACTCAACCTATTGTCACAAATATGGCAGAAAACACTTTCATCATCTATAATTTTTAGTTTAAAATTTGTCCCGATTTCAGTATTTTAATAGAGCTAATTTTACCTGGGTAGATTTTTGCCTTTTTACAACAAATAACTAATAATATATCACACTTTAAAAATGTGTGCTTGCTTACCGACAACACAATCACTGATGGTTAAATAGTAACAGTACTGTGAATGATGATTTAGTTACACATAAAAGAAAACGTTAGCCTATTATAATAATGGTACTAATAATACTGTTCGCTTTATTGAGATTCGTATACAATATAAAACAGTACCCACATAGATAATAAAAATTAATAATCAAAATATTGATTGAGAATCATTTCAGTTATATTTTAGAGAAAGTACCATTCAATAGTTAACTCAACCTATTGTCACAAATATGGCAGAAAACACTTTCATCATCTATAATTTTTAGTTTAAAATTTGTCCCGATTTCAGTATTTTAATAGAGCTAATTTTACCTGGGTAGATTTTTGCCTTTTTACAACAAATAACTAATAATATATCACACTTTAAAAATGTGTGCTTGCTTACCGACAACACAATCACTGATGGTTAAATAGTAACAGTACTGTGAATGATGATTTAGTTACACATAAAAGAAAACGTTAGCCTATTATAATAATGGTACTAATAATACTGTTCGCTTTATTGAGATTCGTATACAATATAAAACAGTACCCACATAGATAATAAAAATTAATAATCAAAATAGAATAATGAAATAAGCAATTAAGCTATATTATAATAAGTATACAAACAAGATAGCGGAAAGCAACAGATGGTTGATATTCAATTTCACCCTTAATAACTGTGACAATACCCCAATAAATTGTTCATATCTTGACTACACCAGAGAAAAACCTACAAAGCAAGACCTCAATAGGCAAAGAGTCTCGTAACTTCCTCGTTGGATAGATGAATTGACAAAAGAGGCATCTATGATACGATAAACACTGAAAAAATATATGATTATCATGTTATGATTTCATTTCCGATATAAAATAAAATGGTAGAATTGGGATTTACCGAGACATTAAAAATAGAGAAGTTTAAAAAGTATATATAATATGGAATTAAAAACATTATTTAAAGTTAAATATATAAGTAGAATAAGATATTAAAAATTGTATTATAATAAAAACCAAAATGTAAAGTATCGTTACTTTATGGTAATTTATTATTTTGATTATATGAAATAATAACTACTTTGTTTTTATACCACTTTTATTAATAATAACGTGAAAACGTAACTATAGTTTCAACACCGAAGTGCCATTATCAGACAATTAGAAAATTATGAAGAAATCAATGAAACAGTATAAGTATAAATAGAGTAGTATAAATAGGTAGATCCTAGGAAAGTACAGCATTATATAGTAAACATAGCAGCAATTTGTGAATTAGTGTGATTATAATTTAATATTCCAAGAATTATTTAAAGAGCGGTTTGAAAGACAGTACAGTATTACATAGTAAACAAGGTAACAATTTGTGAATTAGTGTGATTATAATTTAATATTCTAAGAATTATTTTATGAGCGGTTTGGAAGACACATGGAAAGATCACTTTGATATAGGTCTAACTGGTCATTGAGGATATTTTTATCAGAGTTTTTGACACCTTTATAAATCTCTATTGATTCTAATGTATTCAATTTCAAACCTCAGGTTTGGTTATGTAAAATGCTTAGGCTATCTAAATTAGAGAAATTATGACCAGTTTGTAAAAAATGATTAGCAAAGGTTGAGTCAGTTTTGTTGAGTCTAAGCTTGTCGTAATTTCAAATTAAGATACGAAGAACATTTTCGCTCGCTTAGACTCACCAAAACTGACCTTTGCTAATCATTTTTTACAAACTGGTCATAATTTTCCTAATTTAGATAGCCTAAGCATTTTACATAACCAAACCAGAGGTTTTAAATTGAATACATTAGAATCAATAGAGATTTATAAAGGTGTCAAAAACTCTGATAAAAGTATACCGTTCTTTAAATAATTCATAGTATATTAAATTATAATCACACTAATTGACAAATTGCTGCTATGTTTACCATATAATGCTGTACTTTCCTAGGATCTACCTGTTCTTGGGATTTCCGTTGATCCCTTAATCTCAGCCCTACTTCACTCTACTCTATTTATACTTGAACTGTTTCATTGATTTCTTCATAATTTTCTAATTGTTTGATAATGGCACTTCGGTGTTGAAACTATAGTTACGTTTTCACGTTATTATTCATAAAAGTGGTATAAAAACAAAGTAATTATTATTTCATATAATCAAAATGTAAAGTAGTTTATAGGAGTGTAAAGAAGAAACAGTGAAAAGTGAATAAACGTACAGTGCTACGAAAGGGGAAAATCATAATTAAAATGATTTAAAGACTATCTGAAGATAGCAAACTGTTAGAATAGATTAAGAATAAGTAATAGATGTAAGATAGTATTAGGACATTTCAGTTCTACAAAGTTGTATAAGTTTTATTTATATTTAAAATCATGTATTAAATTTAAGCAATGACAACTGTCAAAATAGACATAATAATCAGAATTATTAAGTTAATTGGAACCTTATCATAGGTTACTATATATCAAAAAATGGGAAAAAATGTTGGTAACATGAATTCAAATAGTAGAATGAACAATAACTTCAATTAATTTGAAAATCTTCAATATATCAAAAATTTCAAAATACTAAATTCCTATTTGTCAATTTACAATAATGCTAAAGAACTGTCATTCTCAACAATAGGAATAGCTAGATATTCAGAAGAATCACCTCATTGGTTAAAAATTATAAAACAAGCTTCTTTTTGGTGGGACTTATGAAAGGAAATCAAAGGAAAGTTAGAAGAATTTGCAACATCTTGGCAGAAGCTATGCTTATAGTGCAACTCATTTAGTTCAACATAACCAAAGTTTGTAGTAACATCGGAGCACTGAAAGTGTCTCTGCAGCTCCTCAAAGTTAACATAACCAAAGTTTATTAGTACTTCCTATGAGGCAGCAAATAGTATTCGTAAATCTTCCATTTCAACGTCAGTAAAGTTTAACATAACCAGAGTGATTTAATTAAGTGGCATCGGAGAGAAACCAAATCCCGAATTGCAGTTCCAGTTTGTAATAAACAACAAAGTTTTATATCTTAAAAAAGAATAAAACAGTTATTAACAAAATATCAACAAGTTCCTAAATAAGAAGAAGTATCAACAAGTGTTACCTGTGCACATAGTTTAAAGCAGCGTAAATGTGTTTAAAGTGAATTATCAAGTAAAATAAGAAGATATTAAAACCAACGAAATATTACTAACATTTATTCCAATATTTGTAGGATATAACAAGTGAGTCCATTTAAAAATTTCATCATTATGTAAGAGCATCTGAATTTGAAATTTGTTATTGTAGTTGTGTATTAAATTAAGGAAATTGAGGTTAAGTTGAAACATAGGGAATTTTTTTAAAGCATAAAATAGAAATTTGTAAGCATAGAAGATTTTGGTAGCATAATAGTATATTAAAGAACGAGTTTCCTAAGACTCGTCTTAAAGCACGAATTCAAGTGAATGAGTGCTTCAAGGTCTTAGGAAACGAGTTGTTTATACTATTTTTTGTAATTTGCCCTTTTTATGCCGTTTTTAAACAGAAATGTTTAATTTAGTCCATTTAGGGATTTTTATGGTGGTTGGTAACATCTTAATTTTGAAAGTGAAAATTTGATTTAGTGGTTCTGTGATCGCTTTTTGTTTTATCAAAATTCTGTCACAAACCATGAATATGGAAGAGAGCCTTACATGTACGCCCCCTGAAATACGTGAAATTGCCCAAAATACCGTGGGTAATTTGCTACCGGATAAATCCCGAATAGAATATAAGAAGCAATACGATAAGTTTGAAACACACTGTCATTTAAACTTACTTAATGGTGACAAGATAATTCCGCATCAAGCTCGCCAACCTAAAAATTTTCGTAAAAAGTTCCGTGCTTTTTTGGATATTAAGACACGGCGAGTGATGACGTTGCGTTCGTTAATGGGTCAATTAGAAAATCAAAATGGAGGCAAATTACAAAAAGTTAATTCGTAAACATAATAAGATACAGGGTTCATAAATAAATAGATTATAAAAGTTTTAACATTTTAAATAAAGTTTTATTTCATTCCATATAAAATAATAATAATATCAATTCAATCAAAGTAAAAACAAAAATCAATAAAGAGCTAGCCGGAGGAATAAAAAGAACATTAGAATAAAAAATATAATTCATTTAAAATTAATAAACTCAGTAGAGAGTATCTTGATAACATACAGGATGTCCCAGGTTTTAGTAGCAGAACTTCAACAGTCGATAGAAAATTTGATTTTGAGAAAGAAAGTTCCTTTTAACATATATGCACAGACGCTTAGTTTTTGAGATACAGATTTTTTTTTAGTCATAATTGGTGAAGATTTTGAAGGGGTAGTGGGTGTTTTCCTCCCCAACTTCTACGATACTGGGAAAAATACGATTTTGAGACGATTATTTGAACCGCCAATGTTTTTTTCACAAAAAGGGTACTCCTGATTATAAGCTCTAAAGTTGACCGTTTTCAAGAAAAAGCAACTTTTATGTTGAAAAACATGGTCAATCTTATGGTTTTGTTACTTGTTCTAACGTTTGAATAAATTTTGTTTAATTACTAAGAATTGACCATGTTTTTCAACATAAAAGTTGATTTTTCTCGAAAACAGTCAACTTTACAGCTTATGATCACGAGTACCTTTTTTGTGTAGAAAACATTGGCGATTCAAAACCGTACTTTTTCCAGTGGCGTAGAAGTTAGGGAGAGAAACACCCACTACCCCTTCAAAATCTTCACCAATTAAGAGTAAAAAAAAAATTTTATCACACAGAACATAGCTTACTTGAGTAGAGAATGCTTACAAAAGCTGTTTCTTGTACGATAAACGGTTCCGGAGATATTCGCAAAAAATGAATTTTTTTTTTCAATTTCAACACCCTGTATCTCAAAACTAAGCGTCTGTGCATAGATGTTATTGGGAACTTTTTCTCAAAATCAAATTTCTATCGACTGTTGAAGTTCTGCTACTAAAACCTGGGACACCCCGTATATATAAATAAATGTATAAATATAAAACATGAACAACGAAACAGTTAGGTTGAAGGACTTTTCTATCTGACTCCAAGCTAATGTTAGGAGAAAAAGCTTTTATTTCAAAACATATCATGTAGCGTCTTATAGCAAATAGGTATTTTCTGTATAATTAATAAATATTGAAAGAAAAAGATCTCCGAAACATGGCTGTACAATGATGAGGTGATGAGGATATTAAACCCCAGAAAGAAACATTACCGAGAGAAATACACACCTATGGAATATAGATAACCATTTAGTCAACATCGTGTATTTTACTATACTGGGAATTCCAATAGTAGAGTGACAAAATTATCACATCCAAACAGAATCATAAAATCCGGACTTTCATTGTGTGTAACTATACGATAATTATCGTTTTAATTAATTAAATTCATGTTCATTCAATATGAAAATACCCAAACATGCTATAAAATGCTTTAAAACATGCGAATATGACCCGGCATATGCACTGATGCAAAAAGTTCGAATATGCATTACCTATATTATGCAGTTTATCTGCATATTTTTCATAACGCGTCCTTTCCTATTAGATGAAAGGGTTCATCAATTCAAATAATTTACATCCAGCGGAAGGCAAAACGCAGAAACGCATCAATTTACTGTACTATCAGGCTAAATTTACATTGCCGATATGAAGGAACAATCCTAACTATGGGAATATTTGAGCATGGCTTCTTGAATCATTTTGTTATAGACTGAATCACTTGAATATCAATGATCATTACATTACGATTTCTGGCTGGTTCACTAATCATTTAACTCCACTTACCATTTATTGATTCATAACTTAATAAACTATAAAAGAGTTAACATTGTGGATAAACTATAAATAAGAAATAATCAACCTTATCCACTAAAAATAATGAGGACCTCTCAGCTACCAACTAGCCATCGTCAGAGTAAACGGCAGTATTTTTGATGGATAAAGATGATAGTTTGTTATTTATAATTTATGAGTTGTTAATATTAGCGCAAGTGTTAGTCCTATCATCTGAGAATGGTTAACTGGTTAACCCTTCGGACTAATACTAGTGACCCATGTCACTATGTTGCATGTGCCGTTAGATATCATTATGTCTAAGAATGCTAGATCTCTTCAATTTAAATCCTGATGTAATATGCGTGCTCTGGCGAAATTTTTTGTCGAATTTTTTAAAATTATATTGGAACGTAATATTTGGTGCTATTGAATGCTGTTCTATATGTAAATTGGAACTGTTCAATCTTAAGTTCTTGGGTGTACGGAAACGTGTTAGGTAGGATCTGATAATTTAATCAATGGTTCGGGGCCATTGTAAACATTTCTGGGTGATTTTATACAGTGTAAGTTAATGTATTTTATTAATTCGAAGGCGAGGAACAGTAAAATGCAAATCTGGCTGCCACTTGTTAACACCTTTATAGAGGGTGATTTATGCAAGACTGAAAAAGTAAAACATGACTCTAGCTAATTTTTCATTATTTTGCTTGGTTAATTGTCAGGAAGTGTGGGATGATTATAAGATCGTATAGCTTGCTAGTTGATCTAGTGCTAGCCTACATCCCTGAGAGCAAAAATCTGTCACCGCCAAAGGGTACAGTAGAGACGAAGTGGGGTAAGACGAAAAAAAAAAAGAATAGTTGTTATGTTAATAATGGTGATTATTTTTCTACATTATAATGAGCATTTCGAATTTTTGCATTCAATAATATGAATTATGTTTCGTGCTAATTACGATAATAATAATTATAATTATGATATTAATGAATGTAGATATATACATACATAATGTTAAAGATATTAAAATTGAATAGAACAATCGATGAAAAAATATGTATAGAATGGTACTCCTGATTAATGAATAATTTTTCATATAATGAAGAACGTGAAAGATTCAGTTCAATCTTGATTTTCTGGAATATCACAGGATTTTATCCTTCGGTCTGATAAATATTTCGGAAAGTTCATAGTTGGTTCTCTGATTATTTTGGATCATTACTACAATAAGACAAATACTGTAGATGATGCATGTAACATATTAGATTGTCATATACGGATCTAACTAATTGAGTAATTTCTACTGTTGTTTATCAACTTTCAAACTATTTTTATATGCTTGAATCAACTCACTTATATAATACATACCTATTCATTTAACATGGACAATTTGAAGCAATAATATCCAGGTTTATTTATTTCTCGATCAGTTTGTATGGGTTTTATGAATACAATGACCTATAGATAACATTAATTATACTGTAAATAAGGAATAATTATTCATATCCACTAAAATTATTGTCAAAGTACTGAGAACCTTTCGGGTACCAAGTAGCCATCTTCAGAGTAAACTGAATTATAAATCAAAATGTGCCTCACCCTCAGCTGGAGATAAATCGTAATTTATCAAATTGTTTTTTCGCTTATATAATTCCAGCCCTTTCCAAATTACCTAGATATTAGTCCGTACTCTGTCTGTTTAATATTTCTTAAGAAATGGTGAGACATGTATTCAAAATATATTCGGCTGACCCTAATTTTTCATCATTATTTTTCTTTATATGGGCAAAAGGTTCTTTATACCGAATTAAATTGCTCCTCCTAGTTTGACCCATATGACATTTTGAACACGGCTCACAATCAATTTTGTAAATCCCGGATAAGATTCAATTGAAGCAAATAGGCGGCGGATTCAGTTACACCATTTAATTATAAAGTACTCAATTCAATAGTATTGTTCATATATTATTGAACGTCCCTTTGAGCCAGCAAAATTATAACAACGAAGTTGAGAAGCATCAACAAATAGTTACGATAAATCAATAATTGCATTTATAAACAAAAGTGGAAATTGGAAACCTCCCTTCAGTAATTAATAAGTTCATCATTTGTTTTCTAAATTTGCAATACAACCAGTTTATAGATGTAGATATAGTTATATTACAGGAAGTCTGGAATAAAGTTAATATACTTCAAGATCTTATTTCTCGGGTCATTTTAAGGGAAAGAGTTCATATAAACAAGACTCGGAAAATACTCCCGATGGAACATACAGCCCTCTGAAGGATAATCCCTAAAGATTGGTTTTTGGGAATATCTTTGAATATCTTCAAAAGGTTCAAAACGGTTCAAGTTAAAACTATGAAATTAAAAATGGTTAAAAAGTATGCGATTCCTCAATTATGTGTGAGAATAAAGATAATAATTCAAATCAGGAACGTCTGGAACAAAAGGAGGCGTACTGGGTTGGTGGTCCCAATATTAGATTATTAAATTACAAATTCGAACGAAGTTTTTATTTGGATTGAAGGATACAAAAGTTTCGAGAGATTATATGAGTAAATGTACTTGTATATAGAGTACGTAATAATTGTAATTTGTTCACAATTCTGTTTCTTGGTTATCTAACCAAGTCTAAGGTAACTTTGTATAAAATATAAATAAGACAATCTTCGAACATCATAGATAATAAGAGCTAGATACATAGATATAAAAACAACACAGGCGCAGTGCGTGATTTTTTCATGACTTGCATGAAAAGTCTTGAAATTATTAGTTTTCTTGACCAATGAAAGTCGTGTTGATTTATTTCGAGTAAAGTCGATTTAGAAATTATCTGACTTTAAACTAAGGATGGTGCCAAAACATTTTTTTTCAGGAACGCTGGAATATTTTGATATTAAATTCAGGGTACTGCCTGATATCATTAAATGCTATTTTTGTGCAAGATTGACCAAATTGTAATATGACCGTCTGAGAAAAATTACAATATAGGAAGGAGTTTTGCCGTAGAGCTCAGCCTACGCGATAAAAAAGGCTGAGAATTCTCTTCTACAGTTATTATTCCTCTTGTCAAAAGTTCCAGTCTCACTCAATCTCTGATGCAAACGCTCTCTTGATAAGTGAGTACGACCTTCTCGTTTCAGCTGAATTGCCATTAACTTTTCCGTAATAGAAATGCATATCAACCATTTCTGTATTGGTCTAACTTTTGCAAATTTAGTGCACTTCTAATACTTCCAGAAACTAACTAAATATGACGTTACTTAGTTGAACGAGATAAGCCTACTTTGTTCCTTCACGTAATTATGCGTTTTCATCAAATGTTGCAGCAAATCTTTCAGACCTCTTTTCACCACGTATTGTGAGCTTTACAGAAAATCACAAGGAGTACTTTTCTGGTGTGAATTTAGTCAGGGAGTCATATGACGCCTCCTTCCTTGTTGGGCACGTCTATGATGGAAATTTAATTTGGTCAATACTACATGAAAATAGAATTTAATAATATCGGGCCGTACTCTGAATTATATATGATAAAATTGTTGTGTTCCTAAAACATATTGAATCAACATTTTGGCATCTACCTTAGTCTAAAGTCAGATATTCTTCAAACCGATTTTACTCGAAAATGGTCTGTCCTATCAAAACCAAACTATATAATCTTTTTTGTTAGGAAAAGTCCCAACACCAAGATTTTGTATGCAAAATTATGAAAAATTCACGTACAAAAAAGTTCTGGTACTTATTACCATAGGCTCCCCCCTCCTCGTCAATTGATATCATCGAGTTAAATGTAATTTTATTTTACGAATTTGTATATAATATTTGTTCCTACCTGCGTCACTACTTCAGGTCCACCAAGTTTCCCGATGTTGGATTGCATTTTTGAAAATGCATATTCTGCTACTATTTGCCAGCAGAATTGAATTCTTGATTTCGGAAGAGAGCAGTTCAGTGTTATCATCAATTATGGGGCATTCATCCATCATTCATTGACTGCTAAACCATACAGTAATCTAATATCTTAGGTATATAAAACAACACATGCGCGCTTATGCCTAATAACACCTCAATTTTTCTTAACTTTATGTAGAATCGTTGAGTTCACTATGATTTGATTCTCTCATTTGTTTGTGAAGATCTGTGACATAAGATCCGCGAGCAGGCTCATTCCTATTGCCAATATTTCTTCAACTTTATGTAAGTAATCCGGATTGATATTTATTCGTGAATGCCTTTCATTCGTAATTTAGCGAATCAAGGGCCTTCGTCACCAAAATGTGGTAGGTGGTATCATCCCTTGGCTCAGGGTAAATTTGTACCCTTGCAAATGTTTTTTGGTTTCGGTATATTTCGAATGATATCAGGTCGCGAGCTGTTCATAAAGCAGTCATAACAAACAGATAACTTACTTGTTTTCATAAAAATTAACATGCCGACAAACTCTATGTTTATAAGTAAGTGGGCTGTAGAACACGCGATTACTTTGTTCATTTATGATTGGGAAACCAATGCAGCAATGTATCCATAACATAAACATTTTCCGATGTTTCGCATTATTTATACGTTCACTATCTTTCAAAAATTTTCATAACTTGGTACAATAATAAAGATTCTTGACCCAGTATGAATTATATATAAAAATTCTTGCGAAATAGGTCACAATAACACTCTGTTTTGAAATTTTTGTCTTTACGTACGTTTCGGTCTCAAGACCATCATCAGAAGACTCATTACTTCAATAACCTAATTACTTAGAAATAATTGTATTAACACAAAGCGTCCTTATCGCACAAATTTCGTTTAAATGCCAACGTCGCCGAAACGAACAGAAACATGAAATCGGAATTATAACACAGCAGTGAAGACAAAAATTTTAAAACAGAGTGTTATTGTGACCTATTTCCCAAGAATTTTTATATATAACTTGGTATATAGGAATGAGGAATTTGAAGTAGGATAGCAAAATAGCTAGCCAACTTATTTGGACACTACGAATTTTCTAAAAACATAAATTACACCAACTAACTGAGATGAAGATTTATATTGATGTCCTTCTGGCATAATTTTCATAAATCTTCTCCCAATGATTTTCAGCGTTTATAACTTCCGCGCAATATTAAATGTCATACCGGGTTTCACCTGATTAAACACCACTTCGAACCATCTCCATATCAGATTTCCAGCAACCCGAAGATACCGACTCGGCAACAGCGTATTTTCGCAAAATAAAATCGTACCATTAGAATCGGCTGAGGGCGCAAACAATCGCGATGTACCCCTTTTTTTACCACAACTGATTTCCAGTAAACCAAAGTTCAGCCTGTAACTAGTCTGGCATAACATTATGGTCCTGTAACCCATAAAATTAAATATTGTTAGTAAGATTTTCTATCCCAATCTGATCGCCAGTGATATGTTTGAAGATTAGAGATTTGAACAACATTCATTCTGTTTGAATTGTATAAATGTATCCATGAAGCTGTTTCATTGTACACTGGTTCGTTTATTATCATCTCTGATTATTTTCAAAGCTTTGATAATGTCACTGTGTAAAGGAACAATTGTCATATACGCCAAAATATAGATAAATAGCTTGTATGATATTGTATGAACACTGGAAGTTCATTTTCTATTATTTGATATCATTCGGAGGTACTCGAGAGGGATACCTGTAACCAAAGAACATCGTGAAAGCCAGTGATGGAACGTTGAGAAAGCAATTTTCCCTTAACAGTTTGAAACTTATCAATGAAAGACCTTACTAGGCAAAGAATCTTCGAAGTTCGATAGAGAAATGAAATCTGGTATAAAGAAGTTCTCCATATCTCAATTCCGACAATGTAGGGAGGTGTACAACCTTGGCTCATCACGTCTGCGTACCTGGAATTGCTCGAGGGAGAAAAACAGCCGAGATTTCCGATGAGCAACGACCATGGGAATATCAATTGAAAAGGAAGAGGTAATATAATATATGAGCATTTGATATAAGAATAATTTTAAACTTTTTGGACCCTCACTGTATTGTGAACAAATCTGTATGTGCTCGACTATTCTTTCGGAGATTCATTCAATTTTTATTTCAGCATACATGGTCAGTTGAACGTTTGACCCTGCTCCTGTCAATAAGCAAAAGTAATAAGGATTTCTCCTACAGGCATCATAGTTTCGCGATACGTAATCAACTCAGGACCGAGATGATCGAGTTACATGTAGGTGAGGTTGACTGTGCACAATGATATTACTCAATCCATAATGCGGAACATATCTACTTAAATTTAAATTAAAACGGAATGGTTCAACCACTCGCACTGCATCCGAATGGACAAATAAAATGATTTGTCGGTCCTGGCGGACGGGTTAGTAACTGTGGGATGAAGGATAATCCGATATAAGTGTAGGAATGAGAGTTGGAGCTCCCACAGTTTCAGGTGGTTATCATAAGCTGGAGGCTAGAGAATTTGCACCATATGTATAATTTAATTTAATATTATATTCGTACATTTATCTTATTATTATTATTTCTGATGAAGATAGCAATGAACTATCAAAACTTCGGTCGTCTAACACTAACGCGCAGGCCATAAAATATATCAGATGGTCATCTGGTGCGCGAAGGGTACCTAGCATTATAATGTGATAATTATTATAAAACAATAAAGGTGGGTATTCAAAGACTAACTCTTCTAAATTTTTGGCCTCCGAATTCGTCCATTTGATCATCACATTACACCTCTTTGGTTACAGGGTGGAGATATTCGTTCTGTAACTGGACGAATAAGCTAAAAGTTATAACGTCCGGTAATTGGTGGGTAATGGAGTAGATCCAATATTTCTAATGAATTGTTTGGTTTGGTTGTTTCTTGTTCATACTTTATAGTATAGTGCATCCACAGTGTGAACTCTGTGGACTCTTTTATAGCTTATTAGCTTTTTTAATGGGACAAAACGCAATGTGACTCAACTAAGATCAATGTGCATCAATGGCTGCTCGTGAACTTTTTAAGAGAGGAGGCTGGACATAAAACGTTCTTGTAAAAATATACTCTATTCAGCCAATTAATTTAACCTTTGCACAGCGACCGTACCAGCTACTTCAGTGACAAAATTAATTGTTGCCAAGCAAGAACCAACGTGGAGGTGTAGAGTTTCTCTTGGCAAACAATTTTCCGTTCGTTTTTTTTTTCTTTGGATTTTTGATATTTTTAATTTTTTTTGAAATTTTTCATATTTTGTTTTTTTTTATTATTTTAATTAACTTTTTTCATATATTAACGGAATTCTACGGTCTTTAGTTTGCGAAAAATGATCAATAATATTATCATAAAATGTATCATTTTGTTTTAAGTGTTTTACTAAATCTTTTTCAATAGATATCAAACTAACATTGTATAAACGATTTTGTATTCGTTTGAGAGTAGAAAATGATCTCTCCATCGATGCCGACGTGACAGGAATGGTGACTGTCAAACAAAGTAGTTTATAAAACTGAGGTAAAACTTGTTGCAAATCATTGTCTATCATATATTTTATCATATCGGCGTGAATGTCGTACTGGCCTACAATATCTTTATCCGAGTAGGTACATAACCCATAATTCATTGTGCAGTGCTATTTTATCAAAAAATTCATATTTCAGAACTATGTTATCTAAAAGTGTATTGGGAAACTCTTTTGAAAAATATTCGAAAAATCTTCTATTCGTCAAGTCGAAAAACTTCAATTCATGTAAATCGGAAAATCGAATCTCAATTTGACCTTTAATAGTATCTAAAATTTCATAAAAAAAGTTTTTTATAATGTAGTTTCTTGTCTACCAAATTATATGTTTTCCTCCTTTAGCAATATTCTGTTTACCGGTTAATTTAAACTTAATACTCGATGTAAGATGTTCCTGCGATTTTTCATGTCTGTCTATACCACGAGCTAAATTTTTCAAATCATCATAACCCGAGTGCCCCCAACATGAAGTTGTATCAGATGTAAATAGCAAGCAATATAATTTATTGTGTATTTCGATTTTGAAACATACCTGTCATCGTCACCACTAAGCCTTTCAAATCCGGTAAAGGCCGTTTATTTTTAACAAAACACGTTTCTATCATATGTTAATCCACTAAATGGATTTTCTAAGAACCCAGCAACTAAGTCACTCATCATTTTAACGTTCACCGATTAGATAAATTATAACTTAATTAACCTTACTTCGCCTCGCGGTACAAAAACAAGAACTAACGGAACACGACACGTGCCGCATTCTTCTAGCGGAGGGGCGGTAGCAGGTAATCGTATTTCATTCGACCGACGATTCCGTACGAGAAGCTAGCCTACATAAGGTGTTGCCATATTCGCTCTTTTACCCTATCTAGCAATTGAACTGCTTGGAAAACGGCACTTGTGTTGACCACACGTATTTAGCGTTTGAGATATATAGAGAATCTAGCCTCTGGCCACTGTTGCCAGATTAAAAATAACTACTGAGAACGGGAAATTAATTGTAAAATTTAAATAATTATGAGAGAAACAAGAAATAAAATGGAGAATGATCATTAAGATAAATTGGTGAGGAGGCTGAGCCTCCTTAGCCTCCTTGGAGGAGCCGCCACTGAGTGCATGTGTAAAATGGCAATTACAAAAGGAAACTTTTCATTAACCCAATAGCCTAGTATTCCCAAAAATATATAAGAAATCAAACAAACTAACCTGCTATAACGTTGTCGTTTTATATTCGAACCTACGCTATCGGAAGCATTAAAATATTTAGACGAGGTAGAGTAAACTCTGATGATGGCTACTTGTTAATTGGAAGGTCCTCAGTACTTTGACAGCATTTTTAGGATGATGAGAATGATAACTTTAAATTGGTAAATCAAATCACTATACTCGTATGGGGAATAAATATAAGGAATATTTCAGATTCTTTAGAATTTATAAAACAGGTTCATCTTTCTCTAAACAAATTCTAGAAGCAGGAGATACTTTCACAAAATATAGAGTTAAAATTTTGCATTATTAGAGTGAAAATGTCTAATCAAATTTCCAATAACTTATATTTCGAAGGAAAAACACACGTACACACACCGCAGCTTATAGTATCTTGTTGACATAATATTAGTTGGGAATTATAATTCCATACGGAGTGCCTAAACAAACTATTCAGAAAAATCTCCATTTACCACAATATTCGTGTTGTGAGAATGATGCCTTATTTCATTCTGTCCATTATGATGAAATATAAAATTGGATTGCTCTTCAAATCAGATTTACAGTGGTGTTGTTTGTTATATGGGTAGAATAATATGCTTAATTCATGGTTAGAACTCTTTTTTAATTTCCTCTATGTAACTGATTTGAAGGTGCGGTCACAAGGTTATAGACTACTTGATGATCGGAATTAAGATATCAGAGTATGCATAATTAATAAATCAAAGTTGTAGTAGATGTAATATTTATAACTTATACTATGTTAGTAGTATCGTTTCACCAGTTAATGTGATTGATTTGAAATCGTCAACCGTATAGTTGTCACGAATCTTCATGCATTTCATACATGTTTCAAGAAAAAATCATTAGACGATGTTGGAAATATAATGTGGTACTCCCCTTGGGTGACGACTCGTTCTGTAAAAGTCCTCGTGGATAGCAATCATTTCACACACGTTAAATAATTTGTTCATGAGAATAGAAGGGGCTGGGCAGAACTTCCGAACCTTGTTGAAGCAGCTTCATTATAATTACAATCCCACATTTTAAATAACATGCAGGAGCCTGGATCGATACTATTCAGTTAGTCCATAGATAACTCTACTACCGTAGAATGAAATGTTCCGTGTTAGGTAAAGAAACCACGACAAGAGCGCCGCGTGAGGATTGGAAGCGTACTAAATGATGGTTTGGAGGGAAATTCGAAGTTACACAGCACATAAATGCAAATTTTGTTTTCTTACAATTTAAGTAGGAAATGAGAGTCGATAGTTTTTACCAATAGTTTTTATTCAACAACAGAGTTGTTCCTGTTAGAACAGGAATATATAAAATATACATATAAATACAATTAAACATCAAAAACAATAGAAATGACTATATATAATATAATAATATAATTAAATATTGAGATTAATGGCAATGGGTTAAAACAAAAATACATAAAATATAAATATAAATACAATTAAATATCGAGACTAATTACAATGGGTTAAAACAAAAATACATAATATATACATATAAATACAATTAAATATCAAGACTAATTACAATGAGTTAAAACAAAAATACATAAAATATACATATAAATACAATTAAATATCGAGACTAATTAGTTGTTCTGCAATTTGAAGATTTAGATATAAACTTATTTTATATAATATGACACAAATTAAACTTACCATTAATTGCCATAAGGTTAATAGTCGATGCAACAGTTCTACTCAAAACTTGAGCACATATTGATACCTTCATTTTCTTCACTTTATTAGGAGTTACATGAAACTCAGTCAATTTTGGCATTGCTCTCAAGTATCCACTAACATTATCCAGTTGCCATGCATTTTGTATATCTTCCCATTTAGCTTTTTTTGGAGTTCCGTTTAGCGTGTAATGAACGGTTTTTGTTAGGAGGTTGTTTCTCACACCTTTCAGTAAATGTGGTGGATCATACAATGGAATAATTTGTTGTCCATCGACTTCAAATATGAAGTCATATAATTCTTTCCCTCCTTTTGCATACTCTCCTATCGTTTCCTTCACTAGTTTGTTTATCGTACTGACATTATTTGTACCTTGATCGCAAATTGTGGCCACCACATTGAAACCAATTTCCCTGCAAGATCGTACAATGTTTTGAATTGAACATTTAATGGTTTCAGCTTTAGCTGCTCCTCTAATAAATTGATACATAATTGGTTGTTTTCATTTTCCCTCAATACCTTGCAGCATGAAAATCTGAAAGAGTGTCCATGAGAGAAATTCAATTATTTTCATTCACCTATAGTTTACCTGTACATGATTAGCTATATATATAATATATATAATATATATAATATTGTAGAAATAGCGTGTATGATAGCAAGCAACAAGTTGTTATGGAAACAAAATCCACAAATGAATTGAACATGGCTATTATTGAACAACA